>CAUYUJ010018282.1:894245-909245 GCA_963575745.1 Prorocentrum cordatum | reverse complement strand
TCGCGGCCCGAGCGTGCTGGCGAGATCTGCGCCCGCTGCCGTCCGACTGCATTTCCCAGCCACCTGGCTCCCAGAGCGGCCCCCTCAGGCAAGGGCCAACTTGCCGCAGGGGCCGGGTGCTCCGAGCCAGCTGCATTCTCGCCCCCGTGGACGGCGCCACGTTCGACCGCCTCTCAAACCCACGCTGCTCTTCAAGCTGCCCTCGCCTGCGTTAGGCCCGCGGTGTGAGTGGTCCAGCCAGCGTGGGGGCCGTTCTCGTTCACCCCGACGCCGCCGCGCGCCTCGTCCTCTGCGCCGGGAAGCTGGCGGGCGCCGAGGCAGGGCGACGTCGCAAAGCAGTGGGTGCATTTCCCAATGCCTCATGGGCTCGGGCTGGCTCCGACTCGATTGGGGCGCTGCATCTGCCGCAAGGACGCCGACGTTGTCGTCATACGTCTCCTTTCGAACACGCTGGCCAGCAGGCCCCGCTGTCCTCGCAGGTCTCCACGAGCCACTGAGCACCGCGCGCGGAAGCAATGGGGGGGCGACGCGCCAGCGCGCGGGCGGGGCTAAGGGGGGGTCCGTGTCCATGACCAACCGCGCCAGGGCCCCCAATGAACACGCTGGGGGGCCCTTCCCGTCGTCGGGCTCTTGCCCGCATCCAGACCACCCCGCGTTCGCGACGACCTACTGGGTGTCGGGTCGAGTGGAGACTCTGTCGTTCTGGTCCGCGTCTGATCCGCGCTATGTCCACACCATAGCGCGAGGAGCTTGGTTGGGCAGCGTCGACCCGCGCCTCTCGGCGGCCCAGTCGATGAAGTGCCCAATCGTCACGGGCCGCAGGACCACGCGTGCGCGCCAGAGCCGCATGCGCATGCGCATCTTGGGAGCCGACGAGGCCGTCTTGGAGGGTCGAGGAGCCCGAAAAAGCGACAACGCGAAAATCATTGAAAAGCCGTAGGGGCAGCAATAGTTTTGGCCTCCTGGAGGCTCTCTTGGAGCCCTCCTGGGACGCATTGGGGGCCCCTTGGGCCATCCTGGGCCGTCTCAGGGTGTGTGCCCGCCTGGGCCCAGGCCCCCCCGACCCTCGCACATCATGTGCAAGGCACGGCCCGACAACCAGAGCCCCCTCCTGAGCTGCCCGCCACGGAGCGGCTGTGGATGAGGAGGAGGAGGAGGAGGAGGGGGAGGAGGACAAGTTAGGTGCGCTCGCGTCAACATCTGACATCCTACCCCTCCCTCCCATCCCTTACCATGGCGCTGATTTTCTCTATCCGCGGACGCGTGTCGTAGCGGACCTGTGGCTCCGCGCGCGTGTGCGTAGTGGGTGGTGGTGCGCGTGCGTGCGTGCGTGTGTGCGTGGTTGTGGTTGTTGTGGTGGTGGTGTGTATGTGTGTGTGCGTGTGTGCGCGTGTGCTGTGGTGTGACGTGGTGTGGCGTCTTGGTGGTTTGGTGGTGGGCCAGGCGCGTACGTGCGTGATGGCGGTGGTGGTGGTGGCGGTGGTGGTGGTGTGTGTGTGTGTGTGTGTGTGTGCGTGTGTGTGTGTGTGCGTGCGTGCGTGTGTGTGTCTGTGTGCGCGCGCGTGTGATGTGGTGTGACGCGGTGTAGCGTGGTGGTGGTGGGTGGGGTAGTGCGGTGGTGGTGGCGGTGCGCGGTGGTGGTGCGCGTGCGTGCGTGCGTGCGTTGGTGGGTGGAAGTGGCGGTGGGTGTGCGTGCGGCGGGGCGGGGCGTGGTGCGGCGCGGTGGTGGCGGGCGGATGGGCGCGCGAGAAAGAGGCCCGCGCTGGGGCGAGAACGCCATCCTGAACGACGGAGGCAAAACACCGATCCGAAAATGAGGCCCACGCTGCAGCGGGAGCATGATTCGGAACGATTCGGGAGCAGAAATGAGGCCGGCGCCTCAGCGAGAGCAGCATTTTGAAAAAAAACGCAGGCGAAAACCCAACTCCCGGGAATCCTGTGTGTAAAAAACAATACGCGGGGGGGGTCTACTACTCCCTGGACGCCATCAGGGGAAGAGGGAGAGTAGTATTCAGATTGAGTAATTGTGGAGGAGGAGGAGGAGGAGGAGGAGGAAGGAGGAGATGGAGGAGAAGGTGGAGGTGGAGGAGGAAGAGGAGGAGGAGCAGGAGGAGGAGGAGGAGGAGGAGGAGGAGGAGGAGGAGGTCCTTCGGCAGCAGCACCTTGCCTGCACTTCCGCCGCCGGCCCCCGCAGGCCTCCCGCCGGGGCAGGGGGCGCCACCCCCGCGACCTCTGGAGGGCGAGGCCCTCCCTCGACGCCACCTATCCCGGCGGTGGGGGCGGCGGCGGCCGGGAGGCGCGTGGCGGCCCCCCGCCGCTTCTGCTGGGCGCGGCGCTCGGGACGCCAACCCAAAGGATCAAGAAGAGGCAAGGTGGAGGCCGAGAACGGCCTTCGGACCGAGCCCTCCCCGAGGCCCACTGCTCGCCCCGACCCCCTCACCTGAAGCCAGCTCTTCGTCCCGAGTTGCTATGATGGCGGTCGCGGAGCCCGAGAACGGCACCCGGATGCCGAGAACGGCACGAAACCTTCGTGCCGATTTCCTCAGAGGATCAAGAACCCTGAAATCGGAGATAGCTTCCGATCCTCTGGAGACCTCTGGATCCCTGGAAAACGAGGCCCCTTCTGGACGCCGTTTTTCCCGGCAGTATAGGGCGGCGGCGGCGGCGGCATCGGCCTGCGAGGCGGTGTGCCCTAGAGGATCGAAGACCCCAAGTCTGGAGGTCGAGCCTGATTTGGAGGAGAAAGGGAATCTCCAGGATGGCGGAAAAGAGGACTCCAGAATGGAGGCCGAGCCTCCGTCTGGAAGGCTCTTTGATCCTCTGGGGCGAGGCTCCTTCTGGACACTATCTATCCCAGCAGTGCGGGGGCGGCGGCGGCGGCCGCGGCCACGAGTAGGCAGCCCCCGTCGGTCCTGATGGGCGCGGCGCCCGCAGACGAGCACCTCCTGGGGCCCATTTCAGCGCCGCCTCTGGTGCGAAGGGAGAAGGGCGGGCAAGAGGGCAGGGAGGGAGGAGGGAAGGAGGGAGACGAGACGAGACGAGAGGAGGGGAGAGGAGAAGAGATAAAGACAGAGGAAGCGAGAGAGAGAGAGAGGAAAAAAAAATGGTCGAGGATCGAAGAAGGAGGACGAGGAGTGAAGAGGAGGATGAAAGGGAGGGGGGGGTCTAAACATGTATACAATAAAAAAAGCACCAGCAGATTGCCAGCGAGAGCCCCAGCTGAAAAGACGAGTCACGGCGCCACCTCCTCATGCGCACCACTTAGACCCCCTTGAAGTAATTCATCCAAACGGGACACCAGCTTTAGGATGTTTGCGCTCAGTAATGTTAGCGATGGCAACCCCAGGACCCGTATCCAGCTCACCGATGCACAAGCGGAGGAGAAAGAGGAGAAGGAGGAGAGAGGGGGGGCGGAGGATCGGTGAGTGAAAAGGGGGAGCCGTCGTGGCCACGACACGCAATGGCCCGTAAGGCCAAAGCTCACACATGCCTGTCGGGCGACTGCGTCGGAGAAGACGAGCCTGGAAAAGTCACATTGGGTCACAAGAGGGCCCCAAAGGAGGAAGAGGAAGACCAGAATCCCAGCATGCATCAGCGATGCTACAATACACTTTCCTACCCCAAGTCCCATCCCCGTAAGTCCCTACAAATCCCACCAGCACTCTGGGAGGAGGTGTTGTAGGGCGTCCCTTCTTCCAGCATCCATCCAGCATCCTAGTATAGACCTCGCCGCACACCCTGCAAGTTGGGCCCTTTCCATGTTTCTGTGCACTTGCGCTGTTATTTCGGGCTTCAGCTGTCACCTCGATGCGCCTTCGGGCCAACTCACCAGACTAGGTTGTCCGCTCACACGGGCGCCTTCCCCCTTACAAATATTGCTCTCCATTGCGGGAAGCGCCTCCCCGTGGTCGTCGTCGTCGTCGTCGTCGTCGTCCTCGCCGTCGTCGTCGCCGTCGCCGTCGCCGTCGCCGTCGCCGTCGCCGCTCCCCCTCATCGTTGTCGTCGTCGTCGCCGTCGCCGTCGCCGCTCTCTCCCTCAAAGTGAAATAGAGCAAAGTCTCAGATGAATCGAAGGGATGCCCCTTCCCTTTGATCCCTTCCCAGCGGGGGGGGTCCCAGGGGACGGCCACTTGTGGAGGTCCCGGGCAGGGATGTCGAGGGGGGTCCTGGGGAGGAGTCTCGGGGGAAGTCCTGGGTCAGAATACCTCCCCTGCCCAGGAGGTCCCAGGGCCCAAAAGAACCCAAGACTGGCTCAGAGTGCCCGTGGAGATTCCAAGACGTTCCAAAAGGGCCGCGAATCGCCGAGTCATCCGTCCCAGACGCCACAGGTGGCCTCGAGACGGTCCAAGACACCTCCCAGACGCTCCATGAGGCTTCCAGGAGCACTCCGAAAAGAGTCCCAACAAGTGCTCCTAATGTTTTTGAAAAGTGTTGGTGTTCTCGCCTTCTCTTCTTCCCGACACTCCGAGACGGCCCCATAGGCTTCAACGATCGCCCCAAGATCGCCCCAAGACAGTCCCAGACGTCTCCAATTGGGCCCCGAATCGACCCATGACAGCCCCCAGACAGCCCAACAGGTCCCCAAGACGGCTCCAAGAGCGTGCCCACACAAGGGACTCGAAAGGAGCTTTGGAACCTTGGGACCCTCCCCAAGAGGCCCCCAAGACGGCTTCCGACGGCGTCAGGCGGGCAAGAACGCCCGAAGACGGCCAAAGAGGGACCCGAGAAGCCCCCTGAAGGCCCCCAAGAGGCCTAAGGAGGCCCCCAAGATGCCTCCAAGAGGCTCCCAGGAAGCTTTCAGGAGGCCCCAAGAGTACCCCCAGAGGCTGCCAAGGTATTTCCTCCTCCTCCTCCGCCTCCTCCTCCTGATCCTCCGCCGCCTCCGCCTCCGCCTCCGCCCCCGCCTCCGCCTCCGCCTCCGCCGCCTCCGCCTCCTCCTCCTCCTCCTCCTCCTCACTAGTCATTGTGGCTCAAGGCCTGAACACGGCGCCCCCCCATCCAAGTTCCCGTTTGGGTCCGCTACCAACGTAGCGACGAGGCGGGGCAATTGCCTCTTTTGACCACTGCATACAGTCCGTGCCGCCATACCTGGATTGCGGCGGAAGAAGACACATCCCGCCTGGCCTCGGCGCCAGCGGGAGGCGCGAGCTCAAGCTCGTGTCATTGCCAGGTGGCCTGACTCATCAAGTATTAAGGCACGATGGCTTCTCAATCAGCAGCATTCAATGCCCTCCAAGTCCTGGTTCTGTGCCTCGCGTGCTACATTCAACTTCCTCGAGCGGCTGTCTTGCAGGGGTTGTGGTGTCCCTCGCACAGAGTATGGTTCAGCAGCTGTCGCAGATACCTTCGACAAGCAGCCGCGGGTCAAGAACAACCAGGCTCGTCCCACGTCCCGAGGCCCACGTGGACGGGACAAGGGCAAAGGAGGAAAAGGACGGGATTCTGACATGGCGGCAGCATCCGCCGACATGGAGGAGAAACATTCAGCGAAGAGGCGTCCCCCACGTACGAGGCCCCCGTCTGTGTCATTTGCCAACGAGGAGAAGGATGGGTCCAGGGACGAGAAACAGAGGCCTTTGAGTTTCATTCCTGCGATCCCCTCAGAAGCACGAGTGTACCCATATTCCCCTGGCGAGCTCGATGGCACGGCTACCCCAAAGGAACGAAGCGTTTTCATCACCGAGTGCCGCCAGCAACTTCGAGTGCTAGTTGGCAGCATCAGGTTCAAGGGGAAGTTTGGGGAGATGCACACGAAAAACGCTCTTGGTACTCCGTCACCTTGACTGCCATACATATATGTCGTCCGCGCAAAAACCAATTGACTCGTCAGGACGCTGCGTTTCAGCGGTCAGAGTCGCGCCTCCTGGACATAGACGACAAGATATAACGAACAAAACAATATCTGAGCGACCTGCAGGACAAGCGCGAGTTGGCTGTGGAATGGGTTCAGAAGCATCGGGAGGCGATGAACGAACTGCGGGCTACTCCAGTCCATGGAGAAGGTTACGGGTACAGCTACGCCAGTCACGCCCGTTGGTTCGGCAGCTCCTGTTTCTCCCAGAGTCCCGTTGCCAGTTGGCCCACAGCACCCACAGCCACCTGCAGATGGCTCTCAGCAACAGCCTTTGTCCGACATGGCCATCATGCAGCGCCAGCTTGCACAGCTTGCAACTACATTGAGCACATACCAGACGCACATCGATGCGAGTATCAACGCCATCGGAACTCAGGTCACGACAGTCAACAACAAGCACGAGGTGCTGATGACAGCCTTGCGCGGCGGCACTCCGCACGCCGAGGCTGCAGCGAGGGCTCGTGCAGCGGAGAGCGAGGCTGCCTCGTCGTCGGCAGCGGCCGCCCCTCATCGCGCGGCTCGCCGGCAACCTGCGACGACGCCGAAGCGAGGGCTGCACAGGCCACAAGGCCCAGAGCCAGGCGGACGTCGAGAGGCTCAAAGCCCATCTCCTGGACGAGGCGTCGGCGGAGGCGTCGGCGGCGGCCTCGCTGGCTGGAGTGGGCGACTTCGACGATCTTGTGCTGCGCGAGAGCTACGAGCCCCCGGGGTAGTAATCGAGAAAGATGCGATCGGTCATGACTCCACTGATCGCGACAAGCCACCTCACATTCATGAAGTCAGATAGGAATGCGGCTACAATCCTGATATTGCTGGTTAACTTTTCAGATCCTGGCCAGAGGCGGCCAATACTGATTGGGGAAGCCATGGGCAGTTTCTTCCAGATTGCTCCAGGAACTTCTTGGCTTCTCTGTCTGATTGGGATGGGCATTTATCTGACACTGTTCGAATCGAGATGCTCATTGATGGTTAATCGTGGATCTGCCCCCTCCGAAGCGAAACCGTCTTGAGCGCTTTGTGTTTTGATCGTTACTGGGAATGGACAGTCTCAGTACTTCGTCGACCATGCTGGAGCGCTTGTGCGGGATGATTACTGCGTCTCGCTCACGCAGCTGAGCCTGGTTGCAGAGACGCTCGCGCTTCTCTGGGCTATGTCTTGAGCGCTGCAGGCTCCTTTTCTCGTCTATGCAGTTTCACTTCCATCTTGACAACCGTGCGGTCATGCATGCTGCGCAAAGGCTGTGGGACGTTCCTCCTTGAGCAGGGCTATCAACATGTTTACGATCAGTACACCGCGTGTTCATGTACTCACACACTGATGTACTCAAGTATGTCCATGCGCACGCACAGCATCCTGTCAACGAGTATGAGTAGATACATTGGCGGGCATTAGCAAGCATGGGGATGATAGAGAATCGAATTGTTTGTCCGTGGCTTCCTCTTCTCCCAGGCCCGTCGTCAGCGCCGCGGGCGTGGATGGCGTTACTGCCGCAGCACGTGCGACACCAGTATCTGACCACAAAGGACGGCAGGCTGATGGTTGCGACCTGCTCATGTTTGCGGCCTCGCCATCCATGTCACAATGTGCGAGACATGTTCCATAGTTGTTCACGCTTGATAGTCAGCAATGGACGGATGCATCAGCGCGTCTAGAGCTTAAGCCAGCTCTTGCGAACGCCCTAAACCTACTGCAATATAAGAAGATCACGTCTCTTGGCAAGCAGTCTTTCAGTAAGTTCCACGGGCAAGGATGCAGGTATGTTGGAGCGCATATGGCAGGTCGCCCGAGGCTGCTAGCTGAGCAATTTCGTCATCATGGGCTTACGTCCTGGATTGGGTCACGCAGGTTCGTTTCTACTTCTGCATGGGCCTCGTCATGCTAGCGGGAGTCACGGCTGATCTCGATGGCTCCGTCTTCAGAAGGAGCTTATCCCAGGCAGGAAGGACACCAGGGTCACCATGAACAAACTTAACGTTGCTGCTGATACCCCTACCTTGCCCGTCGCCAACCTTTCCCTCGCTTCGCTGAGCGCGACCTTTACATGCTCCGCATTCAAGGCATCCTGACAGTGGAACCGAGGCGCGGCGGTAGGCGACTACAGCGACTTTGAGACGCGCGGCTGGCCAGGCCGATTACTTATTTTTGCCGCTGGATCTACAATGCCGGTTTCCAAAGGAAAGGTAGGTACTGAGCCTGAGTCGCCATGTGGCGCGCGCCTGCGCAAAATGCTGCGGGAAATGGATTTGCGCATGCCGTGTACCCTCCTGGGGCCGTCAGTGGAGCACAGAACCTGGGCCCCCCTCTGGTGTTCTTTTCCTTGCTCAGCGCATCGACTACCTTGGGGCCCCCAAGGCGCGCTTACCCTATTCTTCGAGATCCAAGGCAAAGAAAGAGGTGGAGCTCGCGGTCTCCCAGCCCGACCATTACCTGGCGCAGCGCTCTATCAATGCGCCTGCCCCCACAGTGCGTTCGGGACAGGGCACGATGTCTGCCAAGCAATAACTTGACAGGCGCAAGTTGCAGGACCCAGCTGCTTCAACGCGCTCAGCGTACATCTGATTGACTGTCTGGCTCCGTCGCGGACTGTTCCTCCGACAGAACATTGCACGCTCGTCACGCAGCCCCAGCAGAAGAGCCAAAGAGGGCGCCAAGAGGGCCACAGGCGGGCTCCAAATGGACCCCAAAAGGGCCCCACGAAGGCCCCGAACAGCATTCGGAAGCGAGGTGCGGCCGCATCTCGCCTCTGGAACCCCCCGTGCCTCTCGGGCCCCACCCGGAACCCCTCGGGCACGTCTCGGGGCCTTGCGGAGGCATGTTGGATCCGCGCCCCGAGCGCGCAGACATATGCGCCAACGTCCCGGACATTGTGCGCACGAGCGACAACGATGGCCGCCGGGAGGCTCCAAAGCCAAGACGTCGTCGGGATCGAGCACCGCGGAGATCCTGAGGGACCTGCAGAAGGAGAACAGGCCAAAGCTGAAACGAGCTAAACAAGTGCCTCGACAGACGTCGAGGGCATGAGATGGGCCCAGATCTGCAAGTCCAAGGGGGGCACTCGGAATTACGAAGACGAGGAGGACCATTAGGACGGTTGTGAGCTCTTGGGAGCGAGTGGCACGGCGTTGCAATCCATACTCCCATGACCATACCTTCCCCCACCCACCCTCGAGTCAATCGTTGGACAAAACGAATAACAACGTCCGTAGAGGCACCATGCACAATGTCGAGCTCGAAACAGGCAGCGGCAACACTGAGGCAAGGGCAAACTCAGCGAGACCAGTCGCCAATCCCGCTGAAGACCAGACATCGAGCATCACGGGCTGCTCGGACGAACCCGCGCACGAGGCGAGGTCGCGCAAACAACGGCACCAATCGTGTCCATGCACCTCCGGGCGACGTCCTGGATGGCCCAAGGCTTCGCGTTGAGCTGCTCCAGGATCCCCCCCCCCCTTTGGCGCATCGGCGGACTCCCCGATCCGTCGCCCACCGCCCCCCGCCCCCAGCGGGCGGGCCTCCGCGAAGAACTCGCGGCCTGCGCCTCTGCGGCGCAGCTGGCGAAGGATCGTCTGCCTCGGCGGCCTGATGGCCGGCGGCCTGAATGCCGCCTGCGCGAGACGGGCGTTCCAGGCGCTACACTTCACGTCGAACAGCTTGGCACCTGGCGCGCGGGCCCGCGGTGGCTCGGCGACATGGTCGGGCGTCCACGGGATGGCGGGGCCGTCGATGAGCTGCGAGTCGTCGCCCACCCCCGTCTCCCCGGGCTCGCCGGGCCCCCGCCGGGCGCAGGGATGGGCCTGCGCCCCCGGGGGGCCCCGCGCAAGAACGCCGGCCGGGCCGGGCTGTCGGCGGTCAACGACAGCGCCTCAGACGGCCCACGCAAACGCCACTGCCCCCCCATCGCGACCAGCTGCCCGACGATCAAGCAGCAAGCCGCATACTAATGGAGCGGCAGTCTCGATCGAGGGGGGGGGCCAGCCGCCGCCAGCACCGAGACCTCGAGATGCCCCGATGGCCCCAGCTGCACTTCAGGCCCAAGAAAACGCCACTGAGGGTCAGTGCCGCGAACAACTGCCAGCCATCAGTGCTCTCGTCGTAATTGCTCGCGGACGCGCGCCACCAGCGCGTCGCCCAGCTGCGGCCAGGGCCCCTCTGGGACTCGACGCCGTCGATCCCAGCGGCGAAACCTCTCGACCCGCCCCGCGCGGTCGTGACGCGTCGGGGCCGAGACCGACTTGGTCGCCAAGAACGTCTGGGCCTCGCCGACGGCGGGCGCGATCTCCCAGAGGTGGCCCTGGCGGCGCTGGAGGCGGCGATCGGCCCGCATGTCGCTCTCGACGAGGGCTCGAGGCGACCTCGACATCGCCGACGCCGAGACCTGGCAGGGGGCCCGAAGCCAGGCGGCTGCCAGACAACTGCTGCGGGGCCGTCGCTGACTGTCGACCCCGAAGCACCCCGCCCAACACCAGCTGCGGCAGCGTCGACCTCGCAACGGGCGGCCACGGCGCGACCCGCTTCAGCTGTCAGCCCAAGGCGACTCTGCGAGGCCGGGCCCGCGCCGTCGCGCTCGGACGGCACCCAGCGCCAGGTCGCGCCGCAGCCACCGCGCAGGGCGAAGGCCGTTACTTGACGACAAATGCGCTGCTGTGGGGCACAGGAGGAGCGGCTCCTGAGCAAGGCCAACAGAAGGGCCATGGAGTCGTTGAGCACGACGCGGGTGGCCCCGAAATTCGCGACCGAACGGAAACAATTCTTGAGGCAACCCACCAAGGCCCACCCTCCAGAATGACTTGGATCCCCTCGCGTTCCCAGGACTCGGCAGAGACCTGCTACAAGACGCCGTCCGAGACCTCCTTCGGGACGCTCTTGAACGACGCCTCGAGGAGGGGGCCTTGGGAAGACCATGATGGAGCCCAGGAGCCAAGGACCGGGCGTGCCCGCCTCATCCCCCCACCTGCCGACGTCGAACTCCCGGGGCGCAATCGACCTCTCCGAACCCCTCCCGGACCTCTTATAGAGCGAGGTAGCACCTCTCGTCCAAAACACGACAACTCGACAGCAGCGACGGCGGGCGCGGATTCCTCGGCGACGCCAACTCCCCACCACGAAGCGGCGACACAGGACACGGTGCCACTGATGGGACCACCTGCATTCCCAAGGCGCCAGATGGCGAGCGATCTGCGCCACCTCAACACTCTGCACACGGCCCCGCAGCGCCCCAGACACCGTCGGCCCGCCAATCCGTTGATGCGCACACGGCCCCCAAGGCGTACAGAGGCCCCCTCCGGACGAGGCCTGGCGAGGATAGAGCGCGATATGACCTCCCGCAGGATGTCCCCCACGCAGCGGCCCTGATCAAGGGCAGGCTGGATCCCGAGACGAAGTCGCCAGCGAAACCGAGGGTCGATGCCGATCACCGCGCCGCTGGCCCCGACGACCCACCCCGAGAAATTTCCACCCAAGCCCTCTTCCGCAGGGCGAATGGGGAGACCAACACGCGCTGGCTCGCTATCCACAACCCGGGCGACGCCACCTGCGACTTGAGACGACCTAGCCAGGGACGCGAAGTTGTCGACGCATTCTGCGCGAACAGCACCTTTCGCTAGATCGGGGGCTGGCCGGCGATCGACTCGGAGATGGCGGGCGCAAGCCTCGGGAGCTCTAGCACTGATGGCCTCGCGCATGGCCCGGCAGATCCAGAGGCTTGCACTCCAACCCATGGGGAAACATCGAAAACCAGGGGCAACTCGCTGGCCCGGACTCACTGATGCACAGTATGCAACCGAGGCGAGGTCGACGTCTCCTGCTCTGAAAGATTCAAGACCGAAATATTTCTGAAGCCACGACGAAAGCAGACAGTTGAAGGATGCATCCGCCATGCCTGCGTCTGCGACAGCGACGGGGGCGCCCCCGTCCACGGCGATCTGGCTAAGGCGCCGCTTGAAGCCAGCTCTACTTCGTCAGCTTCACCAAGTCGGAGAGACGAGCATCGGCCATCCAAGATCATCCTGAGATCGCCGCGTTTCTCGCGGACGAAGAAGAGCCCGACGGAGCACTCGCACTTGTCGCGGAGGCTCGCCAGGCCGGCACCAACCAGACGTCGAAGCACAGTCTTGTACACTTTTGGGCCACGAAGGTTTGCATCCACACGCAAGCGGCGCGGCCCGCCAGTTCCGGCACTTTCTGGCCCCGCCGGCGATCTTCAGGCTTGCGCCCCCTGCCGAAGACCCCGAATCTCGAAGACGGGATGCGGTCGACGTTGACGAAGCCGACGGGGGCGAGCGCCACGTCCCTTTCACTCCGCGAGAGCAGGGGATAAAGGTCCTGGGCCATCAGATTACCTTCGATAACAATGCGTCGGTCGAGGTGGACAGGCGCACACGGGCGGCTTGGAGTGCTTTTGCTCGTCATAAGAAGCTGCTGACCACGAAGTGTGGTACCATTTCCAAGAGGCTGCGATTGCTGCACAAAGTTGCCCCCCCTGCCCTGATCTACAACATCGGGACCCTTCATCTTACCCAAGATCACCTTCGTAAACTTCGGGCCGTTCAGATAGCAATGGAAAGACGTGTTATAAAACGCAAGATGCCCCCCCCCCCCCCTCCCCCGAAAACGACCCGCCCGCCCCAGACCGAGACGACGACGACGACGACGACGAACAATGACCAGATGAAGGCCCCTGAGGTTTTAGATCCAGGCCACGCGGACCCAGAGAAGTTGGACGAGTTCGAGGATTTCGAGGAGGACTTCTTGGGGGATCATCTGGCGCACGTCAACCGTCTGAGGGCCCATTATCTAAATAAATTAGGACTCCAGAGATGGGATGTAGTTTGTTTGTGCCGTGTTTTCGACTGGCGTGGCCACGTGCGTAGGTTTCTTAAGTATGCCCCAGACAGCCTTGCACTTCAGGCTCTGCTTTGGAGGGGTCAACGTTACCTGGCCGATGTAAAAAAAAACACGTTTCGGCTCCCAGTGCCACGGCCACGTTTTCAAACCTTCGAGATTCGAGGGTCAATTTAAGTTTCTGATCGGGCGCGAATATCAGGAATTAGCCTCCGACCCTGAGATGTGGCAGGACAGCCGCACAGCCTGGTCGACGAGGAGGCTGGGACGGTCGTCACGACGATGATCGCGCTCAGGCGCGCCCAAGCCCGCCTTGCTGCCATCGCTGCTGCTCTTTCCCACTTGCTCATTTAGTTCCGTCTTCCAGCGGGAGTTACACCTCCATTCAGGCTGAGTCGTATCGTATCGTATCGCATGGCGCGCCCGCGATGCCCGAGGCTCCGCACGGGCCCCTGGGCCGTCGAGGTCCACTGGGGGCTCGCCGAAGCGGCGAACGACCGCCTCGAGCTCCCAGCGAACTGCGGCGTGGACTGCTAGCGGCGGCCGATCAGGGCCACGCTGCGGTAGGCCAGCAGGGCCTCCTGGACCGAGGCGCATCTTGTCAGAGACAGCCACGAGCGCGTTGACCGCGCCACCACCTCGGCGCCTGCGAAGCCGACGCTCAGCAGCCCGAGCTATCCTGTCCGTCTGGATCACCAAATGAAAGGATGCAGGGGGAGGGCGACGAGGCAAGAGACAATGTCACGCCGGCGACCACCCTCAAGGACAGGAAGAAGCTCCTCGCACACATGTCGGGCCCCAGCGGGCCAGACCGGAGTCGCCCCCCGTTGCTTTTCGGGCGGGCCGAGGTCACGCCGCCCGAGACCGCCCTCATTGACCTGCGATCGCGAGGCGTCACCCCCATCCCTCCTGGGCTTTCCGCCACGCCTCGATGGCGCCCGCGCCCCTCGCAACCATGGCCGACACGCGACGCAAGATCAGGACGAACCGTCATCCTGCCACCCCCCGCGAAGTGCCGATGAAGACCGAGGCTTCGTCCAAGAAGGCGAACTTGGCGAAGCCGCGGCCACTGCCGCGATCCTTCTTGTTCTTGCGTTTCCCATTCGCCCGGGGGGCCGCGCGCAGAGCACCTTCAGTCTCCATGGCACTCGCGCGCTCGCACAACCGCGCCTGCCGCATCGCCACCTCCACGCCCACCAGGCGGGGGAGGCTTAGCCTGATCCCAGCAGATCATCCCCATGCTGCCCTCATAGCGCGCCACTCCATAGTCCTTTCTCGTCAACTGGCACTGACTCTTGAACTGAGAGAAGTGCCCCACCAGCCCGCGTCGGCGACGGTCGCGAAGACGAAGCACCACGATGCGGATCGAGGCCCCTCCAAAGGCCAGCCTGGCAGCAGAGTTGCACGAACTTGGCCACGGCGTCAGAGAACTGGAGGCGCGCGCGGTAGCCGTCGGCCTGCAGAGTACCCCTATCAGGCGAGCGTCGAGGCCAGCCTTTGCACCTGCACAGATCGCGAGGCTGATACCCTCAATCCTGATGCCCATCCAATCCTTGTCGGCCTCGATGATCCCCGCGTCGCCGCCGAGCTTCTCCGCGCCGTTCAATTGCACCGCCGCACCGCGCTCCCCGGCGGCGGCAGTCTCCGTCATGACCCGATCCACCGTCGTCGGCACGGCAAATTTAGCAGCTGCCGCCGCAGGCGCCGCGGCGCCAGCGCCCCCGCCGCCTGCAGCGGCCCCCCGTTGCGGGGCAGCGGCCGCCGCCGCCGCGGCCGCAGGCGCGCCCAGCGCGGGCCCGCGGCCCAGGGCGACGCCAGCGAGGCCCGCGGCGCCGCCAGCAGCCCCTGCGGGCACGATGGGCCCGGCAGCGGCGGCGAGACCACTGAAGCCGAACATCGCCAGCCCAGCGCGGCCACGTAGCACTGCCGCCCGACCAGCAGCCAGCAGCCGCCTCGCGGGCGAGGTACGGCTCGTCCACGACTTGGGCCAGCGCGACCTCGATGGCCCGCTCCTCCGACGGCGTCAGCCTCCTTCTGAAGCCATAGCAGGGGGGTGTCGAGGCATCATCGATCACGCCAGCTCTCTCCGAACCTCACGGCGAGGACATATGTACTGCTCCTTCTGTAGCTTTCTTCACATATGTCAAGATCTGGTGCACTACTGAGCAGCATCAGATCCGCTAGTGGGCCCGTCCGTCCTCCAGGCGGCCCCAGACCTGGCGTTGGTGCCACCGCCGCCCGCCGACGTATTCTACCCACGCCCAGGTCTGCACGTCCTGGGGCGGGGCAGACATCGGCCATGGTGG
>CAUYUJ010018282.1:861745-889245 GCA_963575745.1 Prorocentrum cordatum | reverse complement strand
CGTCGAACCACGTCGGCGGGGGCGGAGGGCGGAGGCCACCGCGGCGGGGTCTGGGGGGCGGGAGGCTTCGGCCACCATCGCCACCATCGTCGCGGTCGTCGGCGGCGGGGGGCGGGGGCGGCGGAGCGCGGGGGGCGGGGGGCAGCAGCCGCGCAGCCGCCGCCGTCGTCGGCGTCGTGGTCCCTGCGTCGTTGTCGGCGCGGGTGTTGCCGCGGGCAGTGGCCCTGCTAGCGCCTTCCCGCTAGTGTCGGCTCACGAGAGCCGGGGCGCTCCTGGTACAGCGCCCGACGGCCGCCAAGATAGTCTCGGCGTTGCCGAGATGCAGCCGGGTGCTGAGCTGCTGCCACCCATAGCGGATGACCTCTGTCCGCTCCGCAGGGGCCATGTCGTGACCCCAGGAGCGGACGTACGCCACGGTGGCGTCTCCCGGGCGGCCTCCTGTTTCGAAGATGACCGGGATGATCTGGCCCCCCTCGGGCGGGTAGCGCTCCCGCTTGGCGTCATCCGCGTTGGTGGCGGCGAGGCCGTCCTTGTTCGAGCGAGCCTGCTGGCGCGGCGCGGTGCCGCTGCGCGCGCAGGTCACGCCCGCGTCCAAGAACACTGTCTGGCCGGTCACCGCGTCGCGGGTGGCGACGTCGAGCCGCGCCTCTTCGAGGCGCCCTGTCCGCGGGTTCACCCTGTCCCAAGCAACAACTCGTTGTTCCGTCTGCGCTGCGTGTCCCGTGGTCCGCTGGTGGTAGCGGACGCAGAAGTCCCGGAGGCCGTTGTGTTTGTTGTTGCGGTAAGGGCCGCGCGGGCACTTCAGGGCGCGGCGGCCGCGTCGGTCGAGCGCCTCCCCGCACAGCGTTCCGTCGGCCTTGCGGAGCTTGCAGGTCGCGCCCGGCGGGCGCACAGGCAGGCGCAGCTTGTCCTTGAGGGCGATGCGGAAGTGTTCGTCTGGCATTCTAGCGGGCGTCTCTCCCTCGCGGACGACGGGCGGCTCCAAATACCCTCCTGCGCCGGGGCCGCCTGACGAGCGGAAGTCCACCCTGTCGTCTGTCCCCAGAGAGGCCAGCAGCCGCTCACGTGCCTTGCTGCGGAGGTCGCCCGCCCACTTCCCTTGCATCCCCTGGAGTGGTTCGCCCACGCAGCCGGCCCAGTCGATCGCCTCGAGAGACCCCCCGCTCTGCGCCTGAAGCCGAGTCGCCGCCCTCGCTATGGCCTCGGCGACCGGGGGGCAGCGCTCCTTGAACAGCGCCCAGGAGGGCTCGTCCAGGCAGGCGCCCACGCTGCGGAGGGTGAGCGCCCAGCTTCCCAGGTAGGCGGCGGCCGCCGCCTGCGCGGCCGAGGCGAGCCCAAGGCCCCCGTCGGCGAACCGGAGGAAGCATTGCGCCCGCTGGTCTTCGTCGAGGGCGTCGCCCAGGAAGTCCTCCACAAACTGTATGAAGGTTCTGTCGAGCCTGGTAAGCCAGTCCCCGTCCTCGTAGTTTGCACGGAGCAGGTGCGTGACGCAACCGTTACTGTAGGTTTGGAGCAGCCAGAAGCACTCCCTCGCCCCGAGTCCAGCACCCCGCAGTTCCTGGAGTCGGGTGATCAGTCGCTCTGCGGCCCGCACTGCCTCGTCGCCGTCAGCCTGCCCGTGAACAGCGAGCCGCCCCAGCGGGTCGCCCGGCTCCACCCAGGGCGCGGTGGCCCCCAGGCAACGGAGAGTTGGCACCCGCAGCGCTTCGAGCAGGGGCGAAAGTGGCGTCGTTGGGTCGCGGGTCCACGCCGCGGTTTTGCCCTCGTTGATGGTGAGTCCTGCTCGCGTGAGTTCCTCGACCACTATCTGCGCCGCTGCCTCCCCAAGCGTCGTAGGAACCACCACCACCACATCATCTAAGTAGGAGAACACCCGAGCAGTCGGCGCCGCGGCCCGCAGGCGAGCGTCGATGTTGGATAACGCCTCCGCCAGCCCCAAGGCGAAGTAAGCGGGCGAGAGCGGGCAGCCCTGGTCGACCCCTTTCGTGGCTGGCACTGCTTGGGCCGAGCCACTCGCCCCCCACCAAAGGTGCGTGGTGCCTGTGCCCAGCCACGCGGCCGCCGCCTGGTACAGTTCGGGCAACCGCGCCGCGACTCCTGCGAGTATCTTCTCGCGCGGCATTGTGTTGAAGGCGTTTGTGGCGTCGAACGCTAAAACCAGGTTGCCAGGCGAGTCAGCCGTCAGTGCCGCCACGGCCTTATGTACCTTTTCGCACCCTGCCTGTCGCCCCACAGCGTACCGGTGCGGCCCGCATGCCTGCGTGAGCTGCTCTCGAAACACGTGGCACGCAGCCCTGGCCGCAATGCGCCGCAGCACAGACCCGCACGCCACGGGTCGGGCCTTGCCGTTGGGCTTTCGCAAGGCCACCCAGCGAGCCCCCAAGTTCGCCTTGAGAAAATCAGCCGGGCAGTCTCCGAGCAGGAACATGACCGCCACGTGGCTGACGTGGTCGGCCGCTTCGCTGTCGGCCGCAGCAGTGGCCCAGTGCTCAAACCGGGAGCCGTTGGGGCCCGGCCCCGAGCGCGCCGGGTAACGTTTCAGATTCCGGCGCACGGCGTCCACCAGGTCTGCTCGCGTCTCCGGTGACACTAGAGGGGGGGCGGGCAGCCCCTCCGGCAGAGCTCCCTGCGGGAACAGGTCCGTGAGGGCGGCGTGCACGTCTGGGCCAAGCAGCACCGCGCTCTGGCGAAGCACCACAGCCAGCGCCTTGCTCACCAAGCCGTCCCGCACTAACGAGCTGACTGCGCGGGCGTCCTCTGCCGGGGTGTTGCCCCGGGTTGCTCTGCGCGGGGCGTCCCGCGTGGTTGCCGCCGCTGCTCGCCAGAGACTGCCCCAGTCCCCCTTCCAGGCGAGCCGGAGCCCCGCTGTGATCGTTGAGGACAGCGACCCCTTATGCTTCCGGCCTCCCCTCGTGGCCTGCGTGGCTGTCAGCACCAATCGGTCCATGAAGGTGAGGAGTTTGCAGGCTCTGCTCTCCGCCGCGGCGTCGCCCGCCTCCCGAGCACGACGGATCTCCCGGCACACCGGTCCCCGGAGAATCGCCAGGCCGTGGTGCACATCGCGGGGTGTGCGCCCCAGAGTAGGGACCCAGTTCTCCAGTTCGTCGTACCCCACCGTGTCCCACCAAGCCATGTTTCGGAGCTCCTCTTCCCTGCACCCGGTGTCGTGGATCGCTGGGTTCTGGTCCTCTGGTAGCTCGTCGAAGTATTCGGTGGCCTCCTCCGCAGGCAGGTGGGCATCTCCTGGGTCCGCGGCCCGCCGCCGTTGCCGTTTGGCCTGTCGGACTGTCTCTACGTATTCCGCTCTCGAAACCCCGCCCGGGTGATCACAAAACTCCTGGGCCTTGGCTTGGTCCTCTGGCTGGAGGCCGGCGAAGCCATCGAGGTTTGCCTGAGGGCCCAGGCCGCCTTCGACGCAGCCGGCATGGTACCACCGCGGATTCGCCGTGCTGGCGGCGCTGCGGACTCGCAAATCGCCTCTGGAAATGGGTCCCCTGCATGAGGAAGCGAAACATGTGCAAGAAGCCCGGGTGCGCTTGGCATCAATGAACCATGTTGTTACGTTGGACCCTTGGGCGGCCGGGTAGGCAGGCCAAGCCCAGGCAGCCGCTCCAAGGATCCCAAGCTCTGTCAATCCTCCAGAGGCTCCGGCGTAGACCACGAGGACGTTCCACAACCTGCACTCCCACACTGGCCGGTGGACCCCGGTGGCCCATGCGAGAAAGCCTCCTGCTCCAACTGCTGTTCGCCACACGCTGCGGTGGTCCACGACAGCCTGCCATGCCATGGCTGAGACTGGGAGCCCCCAGGTCAGGCCACACGCTCCCCAGCTCCCGAAGCCCCCCCACATCAGGGCGGAAGCACCCGCGGCCCGAATCCACACTGCTGGGTGGGAGATCGCACTCAGCGCCATCAAGCTTGGTCGGCAAACCGCCTCCACGCCAAAGAAGATCTTATCCAGGCACGCGTCCGCCCAGGCAGGCGCCTGGGGGGCCCGAGAAGCGCCGAGTCCCGACGGCGCTGCCCCCGACCCTCCTCCCCGGCCGCTTGCGCTGAGGGCGCGACTGCGGAGGTGATGTAAGTAGAACAGTTCCCCGGAAGACGTGAAGACTCCCGCTGGGCTGTCGGGGAGGCACCTCGCGCGCGCCACGGTCGCATGGAAGCCGTGCTGTCGGGCGCCGATGGGCGTCGTGCCGCGCACCGCGGATGCGAAAGGCGGCGGGTTCGTAGCGGCCGCACTGCTCGCCGCCGTGCCGAGCGTAGAGGTGTTGCTGGGGCCCCTCGAGGATGTCGACATCAAAAGGCTGCTGCGCTCTGCCGTGCTCGTCCCAGTCGTGCTGCTGCTGGAAGTGGTGCTGGGGCCCCTCGCGGATGTTGGCATCAAAGGGCTGCCGCTGTCTGTCGTGCTCGTCCCAGTCGTGCTGCTCCTGGAGGTGCTGCTGGGGCCCCTCGCGAATGTCGACATCAAAAGGCTGCTGTTGTCTGCCGTGCTCGTCCCAGTCGTCCTGCTCCCGGAGGTGCTGCTGGGGCCACTCGCGGATTTCGACATCAAAGGGCTACTGCTCTCTGCCGTGCTCGTCCTGGTCGTGCTGCTCCCGGAGGTGCTGCTGGGTCCTCCCCTCGCAGATGTCGGCATCAAAGGGCTGCTGCTCTCTGCCGTGCTGCTGGGGCCCCTCGCGGAAGTCGACGTGGTGCTGCTGGTACCGGTCGTACTCGTCACCCTCGTGGTGCTGCTTTTGGTCGTACTGCTCGCCGACGTGCTGGGCGTAGTGGTGCTGCTGGTCTCGGTCGTGATCGTCATACTCGTGGTGCTGCTCTCGGTCGTACTGCTCGCCGACGTGCTGGGCGTAGTGGTGCTGCTGGTGCCGCTCGTGCTCGTCACCCTCGTGGTGCTGCTCTCGGTCGTACTGCTGACCGACCCGCTGGACGTATTGGCGCTGTTGGTCTCGGTCGTGCTCGTCCCCCTCGTGGTGCTGCTTTCAGTCGTACTGCTCGCCGACGTGCCGGGCGTAGTGGTGGTGCTGGTCTCGGTCGTGCTCGTCACCCTCGTGGCACTGCTCTCGGCCGTACCGCTCGCCGATGTGCTGGGCGTATTGGCGCTGCTGGTACAGGTCGTGCTCGTTATCCTCGCGGTGCTGCTTTCGGTCGTACTGCTCGCAAACATGCCAGGCGTCGTGGCGCTACAGGTAGCGGTCGTGCTCGTCCCACTCGTGGTGCTGCTTTTGGTCGTACTGCTCGCCGACGCGCTGGGCGTGGCGGTGCTGCTGGTACCAGTTGTGCTCGTCCCGAACGTGATGCTGCTGGCGGTGGTTCTGCTCGCCGACGTGCTGGGCGCAGTGATGCTGCTGGTCTCGGTCGTGCTCGTCACCCTCGTGGAGATGCACTCCAGCGTACTGCTGGCCGACGTGTTAGGCGTAGTGTTGCTGCTGGTCTCGGTCGTACTCGTCACCCTCGTGGTGCTGCTCTCGGTCGTACTGCTCGCCGACGTGCTGGGCGTAGTGGTGCTGCTGGTCTCGGTTGTGCTCGTCACCCCCGTGGTGCTGCTTTCGGTCGTACTGCTCGCCGACGTGCTGGGCGTGGTTTTGCTGCTGTTCTCGGGCGTGCTCGTCACAGTCGTGGTGCTGCTGTTGGTCGTTCTGTTCGCCGACGCGCTGGGCGTGGCGGTGCTGCTGGTGCCGGTCGTGCTCGTCCCGAACGTGATGCTGCTGTCGGTGGTTCCGCTCGCCGACGTGTTGGGCGTAGTGATGCTGCTGATCTCGGTCGTGCTCGTCACACTCGTGGTGATGCTCTCGGTCGCACTGCTCGCCGACGTGCTTGACGTAGTGGTGCTGCTGGTACTGGTCGTACTCGTCACCCTCGTGGTGCTGCTCTCGGTCGTACTGCTCGCCGACGTGCTGGGCGTAGTGGTGCTGCTGGTAGGGGTTGTGCTCGTCACAGTCGTGGTGCTGCTCTCGGTCGTACTGCTCGCCGTCGCGCTGGGCGTGGTGGTGCTGCTGGTGCTGGTCGTGCTCGTCACACTCGTGGTGCTGCACTCGGTCGTACTGGGCGTAGTGGTATTGCTGGTGCCGTTCGTGCTCGTCCCAGTCGCGGCGCTGCTTTCGGTTGTACTGCTCGCCGACGTGTTGGGCGTAGTGGTGCTGCTGGTCTCGGTCGTGCTTGTCGCAGACGAGGTGCTGCTCTCGGTCGTACTACTCGCCGACGCGCTGGGAGTGGCAGTGCTGCTGGTACCAGTCGCGCTCGTCACACTCGCGGTACTGCTCTCGGTCGTAGTGCTCGCCGACGTGTTGGGCGTAGTGGTGCTGCTGGTGCCGGTCGTGCTCGTCCCAATCGTGGTGCTGCTTTCGGTCGTACTACTCGCCGACGCGCTGGGCGTAGTGGTCCTGCGGGTGGCGGTCGTGCTCGTCACCCTCGTGGTGCTGCTTTCGGTCGTACTGCTCACCGACGTGCTGGGCGTAGTGAGGCTGCTGGTCTCGGTCGTGCTGGTCAAACTCGCGGCGCCGCTTTCGGTCGTACTGCTCGCCAACGTGCTGGGCGTAGTGATGCTGCTGGTTTCGGTCGTGCTCGCCCCACTCGTGGTGCTGCTGCTTTCGGTTATACTACTCGCCGACGTGCTTGACGTAGTGGTGCTGCTGGTACCTGTCGTGCTCGCCGCACTCGTGGTGTTGCTCTCGTATGTACTGCTCGCCGACGCGCTGGGCGTGGTGGTGCTGCTGGTATCGGTTGCGTTCGCCCCCCCCGTGGTGCTGCTTTCGGTCGTACTGCTCGCCGACGTGCTGTGCGTAGTGGTGTTACTGATCTCGGTCGTGCTCGTCACCCTCGTGGTGCTGCTTTCGGTCGTACTGCTTGCCGACGTGCTGGGCGTAGTGGTGCTGCTGGTACCTGTCGTGCTCGTCCCCCTCGTGGTGCTGCTCTCGGTCGTACTGCTCGCCGACGCGCTGGGCGTAGTGGTCCTGCTGGTCTCGATCGTGCTCGTCACACTCGTGGTGCTGGTCTCGGTCGCACTGCTCGCCGACGTGCTGGGCGTAGTGGCGCTGCTGGTACGGGTCGTGCTCGTCACACTCGTGGTGCTGCTTTCGGTGGCACTGTTCGCCAACGTGCTGTGCGTGGTGGTGCGGGTGGTACGGGTCGTGCTCGTCACACTCGTGGTGCTGCTCTCGGTCGTGCTGCTCGCCAACGCGCTGGGCGTGGCGCAGCTTGTGGTACCTATCGTGCTGATCATACTCGCGACGCTGCTTTCGGTCATACTGCTCGCCGACGTACTGGGCGTAGTGGTGCTGCTGGTCTCGGTCGTGGTCGCCACCCTCGTGGTGTTGCTCTCGAACGTACTGCTGGCCGCCGTGCTGGGCGGAGTGGTGCTGCTGGTAGCAATCCCACTCGTCATGCTCGTGGTGCTGCTCTCGGTCGTACTGCTATCCGTCGTACTGGGCGTAGTGGTGCTGCTGGTACCCGTCGTACTCGTCACACTCGTAGTGCTGCTCTCGCTTGTATTACTCTCCGATGTGCTGGGCGCAGGGGTGCTGCTGGTGGCGTTCGTACTCGTGATTATCCTCCTCCTCCTCCTCCTCGTCGTCGTCGTCGTCGTCATCTTTATCCTCATCCTCATCCTCATCCTCATCCTTCCATCCTACTCTCCTTCACTCCTCCAGCGGCCCCTCCTCCTGAGGATGCAGGAGGAGGAGGGAGGTAGGGAGGCATTTCCTCCCTCTCGCGCACGGAAGGTGTCCTCCTCCCTGGATCGAGGATTCAAATTTCTGGACGTTCGGGGCTTTTGGGGGGTGGGGCCTCTCTGGAAGCCTTCGGAGGCTAAGCAAGGCAGCCTCCAAGATGGCTCGAATATAGCCCAAAGAGGCCCCATGCTGCCCCCAAGGTGGCCCAAGATGGTCCAAGATAGACCCCAAGAACCAAGAACTCTCCAAGACGACGCAAGAAGCGTGAAAAAACCAAGCGCTCAAGCCGCCGCTTTTAGCATACACTGCCGCGCACCGCGTTCGGGACCCCAGCAGGTCTGCGACCAAAGGTCACCCCAGCGAGAGGTCCATCTCACGTGCATCCGAACGAGGGGGGCCCGGGATCGGGGGTCAAAGACCGACCCCTTGGGCCTCCCTGGGGGTGGACTCTGGCCAGAGTATCGAGGCGCCTCCAGCAATGACGACGAGGAATCTCCCAGAGCCCGGAAAGAGAAGAGAAACATCCCCAACATCACTCGAACCTCGAGCCTCGAACCTCGACGGTAAGATGGCGGGGGAGCAGCGGGAAGAGCAAGAGCACGGGCACGGACGGAGGCAGCGGCCGCAGCAGGCGGCCCGCGCGCGCGGGCCCGCCTGCGTGACCGCGGCAATCACATGCCAGAATCCCCCCCCCAGCCAGCCGACGGGGCCTGAGCAACCCCCGCGAGGTGCGCAGCTCCAGGCTGGGCTCTCATCATCATCATCATCATCATCATCATCATCATCATCATCATCATCATCATCATCATCATCATCATCATCATCATCATCATCATCATCATCATCATCATCATCATCATCATCATCATCATCATCATCATCATCATCATCATCATCATCATCATCATCATCATCATCATCATCATCAGCATCAGCATCAGCATCAGCATCACCATCAGCATCAGCATCATCATCATCATCATCATCATCATCAGCATCATGTTCATCATCATCACCACCACCACCACCATCATCATCATCATCATCATCATCACCATCAGCATCATCATCATCATCATCATCATCATCCTCATAATCATCATCATCATCATCATTATCATTATCATCATCATCATCATCATTATCATCATCAGCATCATGCTCATCATCATCACCACCACCACCACCACCATCATCATCATCATCATCATCATCCTTTTTATCATCATCGCCATCATCACCATCATCATCAGCATCATCATCGTCACCACCACCACCACCTTCATCATCAGCATCATCATCATCATCATCACCATCAGTATCATCATCAGCAGTAACAGCATTATCATACTCATCATACCTCCTCCGTCTCCTCATCATCATTTGAATCATCAGAATCAACGTCATCAGCATCATGCTCATCATCATCCTCGTCATCACTATCATCATCGCCATTACTGTTGTTGTAATTTGCATAACCATCGCAGTCATGTTTCAAAGACAACATCGGAATCGCCGTCAGGCTCAACATCCGTCATCATCTTCAACGTTATAACCACAGTCATCATTACAGTCGCCACCATCTTCATCATGGTAGCCCGTGCGATCAGCGAGGACCATAAAGCCGCACAAGCGCTAAACTTTTGGACGTCCGTGCACGGGGGCGGGGGAGAGCGTCCGGCGCCGACGGAGAGACCGTTTGCGGGCTGCATCCGATGAGTTTCTGCCCGGTGTCGCCTCCTGGTTCTCTTTGCTCCTCTGCCCTTCTTGGGACAGGTGCGAAGATTGCGAGACTGTTGAGAACATGTGAAGCTAGCGCGTGGGAGAATCAGCGCTCCTGCAGCCCGCGCAGGGCGTGCTCCGGCGCAGGCAGGCACTCCGCACTACACGCCTCTGCACCGCTCGCGGGAGCGTCCAGGAATCTCCTCCGCAAGCCTCCAGGGACGATTCACCAGGGCGGCAGCGGGCGGGGAGCCGCTGACGCCGCGAGAGCTTGTGCAGGTCCAAGACGGCTTGGAAATGCTGGCGTCGAGGCGAGGGCGCAGTGCAGTAGAAAAATCATCCCCGCAAAGCAACCTAACAGCGATATGTAGAAGCATATCTGAAAGCATTCCCCTTAAGATTCAGATGAAAATCCAGTTGTAGAATTCTGCTGTTCTCGCAGTCGTAGTCGCATTCGCGATGACAGTCGCAGCGGCAACGGCAGTCGCAGTCACAGCCTCAGCCTCAGCCTGCCTCAGCCTCAGCCTCAGCCTGCCTCAGCCTCAGCCTGCCTCAGCCTCAGCCTCAGCCTGCTTCAGCCTCAGCCTCAGTCTGCCTTCAGCCTCGGCCTCAGCCTCAGCCTGCCTCAGCCTCAGCCTGCATCAGCCTCAGCCTCAGCCTCAGCCTGCCTCAGCATCAGCCTGCCTCAGCCTCAGCCTCAGCCTGCCTCAGCCTCAGCCTCAGTCTGCTTCAGCCTCAGCCTCAGTCTGCCTTCAGCCTCGGCCTCAGCCTCAGCCTGCCTCAGCCTCAGCCTGCCTCGGCCGCAGCATCAGCCTGCCTCAGCATTCAAAATGTGGCCCAGGAATGGAGTTCTGGGAACTAGAAGAACACGAAGTGGCCTACAGTTGGCTCCGGGCATTCAAAATCATGCCCAGGAATGGAGTTCTGGGAACTTGAAGAGCACGAAGTGGCCTACAGTTGGCTCCGGGCATCCAAAATGTGGCCCGGGAATGGAGTTCTGGGAAATCGAAGAGCACGAAGTGGCCTACAGTTGGCTCCGGGCATCCAAAATGTGGCCCGGGAATGGAGTTCTGGGAACTCGAAGAGCACGAAGTGGCCTACAGTTGGCTCCGGGCACTCAAAATGTAGCCCGGGAATGGAGTTCTGGAAGGTCGAAGAGCACGAAATGTGTGACTGTTGGCGAAAAGCGAGCCCGGCTCTGTTCCCGGTTCTCCAGAAAGTGGCCCGGGAATGGAGTTCTGGGAGGTCGAAGAGCACGAAGTGCGTGACTGTTGGCGAAAAACGATTCCCGGTTCTCCTCCCCGGCACCCGCCCAGACCCCCCTGAGGAGTCATGATGCTCTCTTTTGACACCACTAGAAACCTATCAGCAAAAGCTGTTAGGTAAATATGGCACCATCTGGATATCGCCATGTGCGTGGTGCCGCGTCCACGGCGCCGTTTCCGTAGCGCCATGAAAAATTGCATTGTACCGCAAGCGTAAACTATGCTGCCGGCTTGGTACCGCGCCGTATCCTCAGTGCCGTGTGCGTGGTGCCGTGTGCAGTTTGTGTGGAAGTGTGCGCATGTTGCTTTTCGCACGGTGCCTGGCGCATGGTGCCACGTGCGTCGTGGCGCGCGCCACGTGAGTCGCGCCGTGTGCGAGGTGCCGCATGCCCTATCCTTGGCGCCATGAGCGTGTTGCTACGTGTCTGGTGCCATGTTCGCGGTGATGCGTGATGCCGTGTGAGCTGTGCCACGCACCATGCGCATGGTGCTGTGTGCGTGGTGCCCTGTCCGTCGTGTCGTGTGCGTAATGCCATGTGGCCTAAGCGAATGCGCTGTGGCTGGTGCTCATACATAGAACCGTGTGCGTTATGCGACGCCGACAAAAATGAGCGATGGGAGCATTGTCCTGACTCCTGCCACCGAGAAGAGGGAGCATAGAAGAGATGGAAGGAGAGGCGAGAGAGAAAGAGAGAGAAAGAGAGAGCGGGCTAGAGAAATACATAAACGTCGCCCTTGGTATGAAACGTACGACATCGTCGGTCAATAACAACACTCAAGCCTGAGTCTGCCAAGGATCAGGCAGCGGCCCCGTAAAGCTAGATCGGGGGAGTCTCTGAATAACATGTCCGAACCAAAAAAAAACTCCAAAACAATCTTGGACGCCCCATCGAACTCCAAAAATCTCAAACCAAATCTTGCCCCTCGGAAATCTCCCGAGAAATCTCCCGGGAAATAGTGCCACTCGGAAATCTCCGTGGCAAAATCGTCTGGAAAATCTGGCCCCTCGGAAATATCCCAAATAATCTTCCGGGGAAATCTTGCCCCTCAGAAATATCCGGGGAAATTTCCTGGAAAATCCTGCCCTTCGGAAATAACCCAGAAAATCTCCCGGAAATCTCCCGGGAAATCCTGCCCCTCGGAAATATCAGTGGAAATCTCCCGCGGGAAATCTTGCCCCTCGGAAATAACCCGGAAAATCTCCCAGGGAATCTCCCGTAACAGATTTCCGATGAAATTTCCACTGAAACGTCCTACATCCCAATGCATCCTCATCAATCCTTACACACTCCGGACACCCCGAAGATTTCGACCCTCGGTAATATCCAGAAAATCTTGCCTCTCGGAAATCCCTGTAGGGGAAAATCTGGCCCCTCGGAAATTTCCGCAAAAGTCCCGAGGGAAATCTCTCAAAACAGATTTCCAGAAAGATTTCCGATGAGATGTCCTACATCCCAATAAATACAATCGAATCAATCCTAACAAATTCTGGAAACCCCCGAGATTTCGCCGGAGATTCTCGCGCGTCGCCGGAAATGTTTCCACCAGAACGGGGACTCCCAGAGATTTCCCAGAGAGTTCGGTGGATATTTGGCTAGGAGACTTCGCCAGGGGGATCTGATTTGGAGATTTGCGGGGGCCACACTGCGGCTAGAGACTCTGGGGAAGATTTTCGCAAGATGTTTGGCCAGAAGCGCTTCGGACATGTTATCAATATTCCCCCGATCTAACCTTAGAGGCCGCCCAGTAGCAAACAGGGCTATGGCGCAAAGCAGGTCGCACAAGCGACAGGTAGGAACCCGAGGAAAGGATGCGGTAGGTAATGATGGAAGCAGGACTGCTCGCGCTAAGGAAACATGTTACTCGATTGGACACATGGCACCGATTAGTCGAGAATTGGAGCACCAACGGTTTTGCGGCCCTGGCTCCCTCACGGAGCTCTGCCCGCAGCGATTGGATCGAACACCTCCCTCCAGGGTCCTGCAGCGATTTATTGCAATCGTCTGCTCGACATTTTTCGAAATGACGGCTCGAGAGAACGAATACGATATAGCTGTGCTAAAACAGTCGGCTCCCCTACTGTTTGTGTCGGCGGCTGGGCAGAGGGCGACTGCTCCGGCGGAAACGCAACAGGGGACACGCTGTATGCAAATTGAGGCCGCGATGCACGGAAGGAGGAGGAGGAGCCCTGGCGCGACAGGAAGAGAGGAAGCCAGGCCACTGAGAGCTGCCGGCTACGGCTAGGAGTGCACCGATGGGGGGGAGCGGCGGGTTCCCCTACACATGAAAAAACTGATCCGCAACACCTTAAGGACGGACTGGAAGCTGGCTCCGAACCAAATTGTGCGTATACACATACCTACGACCACCCTTCGGGTGATAAGGAGGTTCAGGGGGGGGGGAGGAACCAACGTCTCACTCGATCGGTCTCACTATCGATCTCATTATCGATCTCACTATCGGTCTCGCTCGATCGATCTCACTCGATCGATCTCACAATCGATCTCACTCGATCTATTCCATTCGATCGATCTCGCAAGCGATCTGACTATCGATCTCACAATCGATATCATTATCGATCTCACTATCGATATCACAATCGATCTCACATTCGGTCTCACTATCGATCTCACTATCGATATCACAATCGATCTCACAATCAACGTCATCATCATCAACAACAACATCATCGTCATGATCATCATCATCATCATCATCATCATCATCATCATCATCATCATCATCATCATAATCATCATCAGGACACCATCATCATCATCACCTCATCACCATCATCATCAACATCATCACCACCATAATCATCATCGGGACACCATCATCGTCACCATCATCATCATCCTCAACATCATCATCATTGGGACACCATCATCATCATCATCATCATCATCATCATCATCATCATCATCATCGGAACACCACCATCATCATCATCCTCAGCATCATCAGCATCATACCATCATCATGAACAACATCATCAACATCACCAACATCATCATAAGGACACCATCATCAGCAACATCAGCATCAACAGCATGATCATCATCATCATCGAGATACCATCATCATCGGGACACCATCATCATCATCATCACCATCATCATCAGAATCATCATCGGGACACCATCATCATCGACATCAGCATCATCATCACCATCATCGGGCCGCCATCATCAAAATCATCATCATCACCTCATCATCATCCTCATCATCAACATCATCGGGACACCATCATCATCATCATCATCATCATCATCACCATCACCATCAACAGCATTATCATCAACCTCATCATCATCGGGACACCATCATCATAATCATGTCATCATCATATCATCATCAACATCAGCATGATCATTAGCATCATCATCATCATCAGCATCATCATCGGGACACCATCATCAGCAGCAACATCATCATCGACATCACCATCATCGGGACACCATCATCATCATAATCACCATCATCAGCATCATCATCAACATCGTCAACATCATCATCATCATCATCGGGACACCATCATCATCACCACCATCACCATCATCATCATCATCATCATCATCATCATCAGCATCATCGACATCATCATCATCATCGGGACACCGACGGGACATCGGCGGCACACCGGCGGGACACCGCGCAGCACCGGACGCCGGAAGGGAGTCATTTGGTCCGACCGCGCCTCAGCCACAGCGGGACACCGGCGGGACACCGCGCGGCACCGGCTGCCGGAAGGGAGTCATTTGGTGACGGGCGCGCCTCAGCCACAGGAGACATTCCTCTCGCCCGCCCACGCAGCTTCGCCCCGCCCGCACGCACGGCACGCACGAACACGAAGCCGAAATCGATTTCCCGGTAGGGGGGCTCTCCGTTCCACTTCGATCTCACCCCCCAACCTCCGACATGTATATAGACGTGTACACATGGAAAACTGGAACGCGCCTCAGGTCGATGCGGGCGCGGTGCGCCACCCGCTGTGTTGTTCTCGTTTCTGTTCGTGCAACGTCCATAAGACGGGGAAGGACACGGCGAGAGGAAGGGCGCCAGCACCCAAAAGTCGCCCCATACGAGCGCAGAGTCAGCAGCCGACAGAGAGCGATGGTATAAACATCGATACGGAAATGCTGCCCTCTTTTCTCGTTCCGTGCACACCTCCGACGGATTGATGTTTCAACCCGCTGTCCCCAAGAGTGTCCCGACCCCACCCCTGGGGACCGTTTTTCGGCCCAGCTAAATTTTTGACGGCCCAGAACCCCCAAGACTGCTCCCGGGGGCTGAACTCAAATAGAAGCTACTCGACGCGGAAATTCATATGTGCACCTCATACTCCTGTGACGTATCGATGGGAAAACCTGTTTATGAGTCTATGAGCATCTGGGTGTGAGAGCGATTCCGAGTAGACGACAAGCGCGGAAACGACGACGACGACGACGACAGAGATGACTTCGGTGACGTCCTCCTCCTCTGGACATTTTTCAAGAGAGGCGAGGGAACACACAAATGGAAGAGCGAAGGGGATTTCCTCTTGCCGTTTTCCCAACTGCAACTCAGGCAAGCGCGAATGGCGTTGCTACGCCCGCTCTCTGGCGTGCTACTAGCGGCGCCTACTGGCACATAGGGCACCCATGTGCCACCCCGGCTATATCGCGGGAGCCACTTGTGTGTCACCCGTAATGCGAATGAATGTGAGCGTGGGTGATATGGGTGTGAGCGGCTCGGAGTGTGAGTAGATCCGGGTACGATTGGGCCTGAGTGTGCGTAGATATGGATATGGCCTGTCTGAATACGAGCGGGTCTAAATATGTGTCAGTTCGAACGCGAGCGAGTCTTAATGCGAGTGGGTCTGAGTATGGGTGATTGAGCATGGCGAATACAAATCTGACTGAGAGTGAGCCCAGGCGAGAGGTGGTCGGACTATGAGTCTGAGAGTGGGTGAGTCTGAACCCGAGCGAGTCTTAGTGTGAGTTGGCCTTGGTGTGACTGAGTCTGAGTTTGAATGACTCTGAATCTGAGCGAGTGATATGAGTGAGCCTGCGTATGAGAGTATGAGCGGCTGTGCATGTGATGAGTGAGTCGGAATATGTGCTGATGAGCACGTCTGGCTGCGAACAAGTGCGTCTGAATTGGGAAAAGAGGAGGAAAGTGAGTAGTGAGTGAATGCATGAGCGAGTGAGTGAGTGGATGAGGAGCACACAAATCCAATGAGGAATCTGCTGGGCAGAAACATTCAATCCGCGCGAGGAATCCCCACAATCAGGGCCCGAATCCTGAATGTCCTCACGCCTGGCGGCTCACCCACGAAGTGCTCAAACGCCACACCTGCGATGTCGCGGCGAGCATTGGGCCACCAAGAAATAAAAGTCCAGGGAAGGGGGGGGGAAACAGGCAACCGCTTGAGGCACCCCCACAAGCTGGGCGCGACTGCTGGAGCGCCATCGCCCCTGGTGGCCCCCCTTGGGGTGCCCAGATTCAGATTCATCAGCACGCGGAGACCAAGTCAAGCTTGGGAGCGCGTCAGAAACTCACACCCGGGGGAAACATCCGCCATTTATGGGGGGAAGGCCCCGCGACAGCCTGGAAAGGACGACCTCCCCCGCCTTGGATGGAGGGCCCCTTTTCAGGCGAACATGGACTAGGTAGGCCCCGCACCCTCACAATTGCGCGCCTGTCACACTTCTCACAGAAGAGTACCCCACGCATGACCCTGAGCGCGCACCCTGCAGCATATCCAGGGCACATGGGGTGGAGCAAGGGATCGGAAGAGAGGGCCGAGGACCCAGAGCAGGGGCCAGGACAGAAAGCGGAGACGCGCCCAGACACGGGGACTCTCCTAACGCAATTGCAACGCATGATGCACGATCCATACCTGACTGGGCCATGCCCAGTCGCGCGAAGTCTGCCCACACCTGACTGGGCCATGCCCAGTCGCGCGAAGTCTGCCCACCATCGTTCTGCATGAGGGGAGGGCAGGCGGGCGGGGCGCGGGGCGGCCTATTCGATCAGCAACACGTCGGGGGCTGGCCTGGACACCAACCCTATGGACGGCCAGGAATCGGTCAAGGACCGCGGACGCAACGCGATCGACAAAGCTAATCAACCCAACCTGCTCAGAGGTGGCACCGCCCTCGCGGGCGGTCCACCCAGCAAAATAACCGGCGCGCCAATTCAAGCAAAGCCCATCACAATCGACCGCGTGCTGCGCGCGCTGCTGGGCCGTCGCATGGCTCTTAGCCCACGGGATGTCGATCCGACCAGGGCCCCGATCATCGAGAGCAGCCCAGATCCGAACCCAAAGATCAGTCCTATTGCTAGTAGCTAACACCTGAGCTCGCGGCTGACGATAAGACTTCACCAGTGGGAGGCAATCAGCATAGCAAGCGGCATCACCAGCAATATGAGAAACCAACGTCACAAAGGCGCACAACTCGGCGCGGGGGCTCGACTGCTCACGGGTGGGAAAGTACCACACAATACAACATTCAAGCGCATATCAAGATCTTCAACCATCTCAAGACGAACCATAGCCCATCCACATCTACGTAGCCTTTAAATCAATAGCACGAGGCCCTCCTGAACCATCAAGGCCCCATTTACCACCATGAGCTTTAGGGGGGGGGGGGACCATGAAGGCCCCAAGACCACGCAGGCTCACGAGGAGGAGGAATACGCCCACAACTAGCATCCATAATCGGGCGCCCTCGTGCGTAGAAGGCACTGTGAGGGTCTGCTGGCTCAGCTTCAGCCACCAGGAGTTCACTATCACGAACCGCAGGATCGCACAGGTGGGAACTAGCTGGGGTAAACCACGTCGCATGCAAAAAAAAGTTCAATATCATCACCACATCTGAAAGACTTCCCATCCGCGAAATAGCCTGCGCCAAAATCTGCCCTCGAGCCAGCATCCCCCGATGGTGGCTAGAAGCGACGCGCCGGCATAATCTTCATCTTGAAGCAGCTTCTTGTGCTTCCGCCGAAATACTGCAAAATCAGCTCGACTGTCGAGGCCTCGCCCGCAGTAGCGCCGGGACGCATTGGCCCAAACTGCGGCAGAGCACCTCTCGCGCACGCGTGACTTGAGGTGGTATCGGAAATCGGGTTCATCCATTATGAGAGGTGCTCTGCCTTCAACGATCCAAAGATCAACTTCTCGCGGTTCCAGCCCGAGATCTAAAACAATAGTTTTGACAGCAGCAATAGGCCCACGAACATGCCCCCAACGGTTAGACTGAGATACTTCACCACGCTTCTCATGCAACTGATTCCAGGAACGCTTAATACCATTCTTAAGACCGTCAGATAAACTAGACAACACTTCCAATAACAGAGTTTTCTGTTCTACACGCAGCCGGTAAATAGGATCATCACTACAGTCCTGAAGCACACGAAGGACGGAGGCGGTGCAAGAACCTGACTTCCAGAAACCAATGCACGAAGCCGCCGAGGCACGAATCTGCCTGAGAGCCCCTGGAGGGAGCCCCAAGACCCCATGGCCCCAGGAACCCACGGCCAGGACACCTGGCTTGAATAATTTCCGAGAGGCACCAAAAAATCTACAAAGATACGCAAGCTTACGCCCACGACGACATGAGATGTTCCTCCTTCGGTGAACTTTCCAAGCAGCACGTCTCTTGTTGACCGTGGTAATCGCACCAAGGTCTCTGACATCTCGAGCAAACTTGACATCAACACCAAGCCTGCGAAATTCGTCATTAAGCAGCCTCTCCAGCTCGGCGGACGAGACAACTGCGCGCGACTCGCGGCTGGCCACGCAGCCCAAGTCAGACACATCAGCACACCATTTAGCAGCGGCTGACGGCAGAAACCTGCAGATAAACGCATCGGTTCCATTCAGAAACTGTGTAACCTCATCAACACATGACCCGACAGGCACTCTAGCATATGGGATATATCCAGGGCCTCTGGGGATCCGGTTATGAGACTTCTCAAGGACACGCTACAAGTAGCACTTGACCCAGGGCATACTCTGGCTACACCCGGCAAGAATAGACCCCCACCCGCACTAGACCGCGACAATCTCCCAGACACTTCCAGGAGCCTCGGAGCAGCGTGGACAAGGAGCCCCAAATACAGGAGGTGCCCAGGGCACCCCTGATTGGAAGCCAAGTGAATAAGCTTGCTCGGGCTCACAGAGTCAAAAAAACTTCTCGAGGTCCCAGCGCGCGGAGGCTGACGAGAACCCAGCAGAGGGAGCCACCTCATGACATAACTCTCGGGATAGCGCAGCCTTCAAGGCCGACGACCCTCTAACCGCAAGAGTCCCAGAACTCAGCATGCGTCTTACCCCAGTCGTCAATGTCGAAGCCTCGTGCCTCACAATATATGCGGTAGAGGGCCAGGCACTTCACCGCTGCTCGTTCATCACAAATAGACTTGGGGAGCAGCGACAGGATACATGCATAGCACTGCGGCGGAAAACTCCGGGCAGCCTCAACCACATTCAGGATGCCAGTCAACATGTCCAATGCATCGACTGGCACCGACAGAGAAAGGCGAGGCTTCCAAAGGTCGACGCCAACGGCCGTCGTAGCAGAGAAACACGTACACGCACGAGCGACATCGCGAAGCTCGAGGGGGGCTCCTCGAGGGAAACCATCGCCAGCGAGCGCAACTCGTTCAAACCAGCGTTCAAACACCTAGCCTGATGAGGATTCGGGGTCCAGCAACACGCCCACTTACCCTCGCGATGTTTCATCAGACTCCCCTGGGCATTCACAACGCCCGACTTAGTTTCAAACTATTCGGCCCAGACCTTATCCTCAGCCTTCAGATATCCGCGCACAGGTCGAGCTCCTCTTTGGTAGAGGAGCCTTCAGTCACGTGAGCATGCTCTTCTTCTTCATGCTATAGGCCCGTGGCCAAGCCTTCGAACAGACAGCACCTGCGGCGCCCACCACATCTCGTAGAGCACCCAGATTGCGCGGGGGGTTCTCGAGCCTTTCTTGCCAAACAGTCGCCTCAGTGGTAGACGCCAGCGGTGCAACATGAGGGAAAGCATCGGCAGCAAGACCTGAGAGAACGCCGCGATGCTGCCGAGGAGCACCGGGGACAAGGACACTCGCGAGAAATCTTCCAACGCTCGAAAAGACGGGCCGAGACCAACGACCAGTAAGACAGATCTGGATTCCGAAAAATCTGCGCCTGCACACCACGAGTCATCAGAGACTTGCCCTTCCGTTTCAACATCGAGCCTCGGCCGCGGTAAAGCTCGGCGTCGTCCACGACAGCACGCGCACGAGATAAAGCTTGCAACGCTAGGGCACGTGACCGTGCAAGGTACTGCTTACCTAATGATCCAGACATGCGGTACACCGCGTGCTCAGGAAATGCAGAATACCTATCTTCTGGCATCACAAAGGGGGGGGCCTCCAGGAGGCTCGAACTAGCCTGAGCCATGCAAGTAAGCCAGTGATCATCAGGACACATGGCCTCAGGGATCTCACGGGGCTTGCTTCCCTGACAGACGGGACCCACCAAAGCGTCCACATCGAGGACCACATCGAGACGCGCATGGGTCTCGAAGGGGGACGTCAGGTCGGCAACTACCGTCAGGTATGGGTAGAGGACGCGCGAACACACAACGCAATCAATCGTGGTTTCACCCGAACCACAAATGACTGCACATTACCAGGCAGGCACGTCCTAGCAGACATAAGCTCCGGGATAGCAGAATCCCCCAAGACATCTTCGGACACGTTGAAGCCCTCGTACAAACTCAGCAACCCCTCGGAGACGACCTGGATTGGCACCCCGGACCCCGATGGACGGAACCAGGTAAATCACGATTTCAATCGCATCTCCAAGAACAAACCAACATTCTCCTGAACCAACTTGCAACGCTTTAGGGGCCTGAATCAAAAACTTGCGGATGCACGAGCCAGGCTTGGCGGCAGCAGCAACTCCTCCATGTGAACCTCCCCGCGGCGAAGCCCAGGCATCCTGAACATGCGGAGCCCGTTTCCTGAACCTGCAAGATTTCTTCATCAGGAGAGCCTTCGGGCCGCGCATGTGGCGCTCGGCCATGAAGACCCCACAAACCTCAGAAGCCTTAGCTGCAAGAAGTCCCGAGTAAGCTTAGACCACTGATTGATATTGATGAACGTAAACAATGTACTGGAAGCCACTGCACGTGGCTTGGCGAGCGCGCTAGGAACGGCGCAGGGCCTGACCACTGCCCACGCCAGGCTGCTGCTCAGCTGACGCCTGCTGCGCGGGCGCACCGCCACCCGCGACTGGCTGCTGCCCAGCACGAACTGGAGTGGCAGCTGGCCCGCCAAGGAAGCGCCCAAACTGATCTGCAGCATGATGGCAGAAGACGCGGTACATGTCGCAGGTGACGTTCTGCCCCTTCTACGCACGCTTCGTAGCTCGTCCGTGAATATGCTTCCGTGGTAGATAGTGGTACTGATGTGCTTGCTGGACACCCAGTCCACCCTCAGCAGCACGTCGTTTGAGGTCACGAAGTTGGCCCCGATCAAGAGGCCCCATGGTAGCATCCCCTGCCCAGCTGGCAACATCAGAAGCCGCATCATCGGGACCTGGCTCGAGAAGGCCGCGCATCCTTTGCACACGGCGGCGGTAGTTGTTTTTCCGTTGATCGAGAGAAATGGCGGTAAACTCCGTGACCTTACCCAGGGTGTCATCGGAGAATTCGTGGAGGTGGGCTTCCACGTGGATGAAGTCAACCACCCTGCCACAACGCCATGGATCATCATCAACACTGCCAGGGACCATGCCAGGCTGCGCACCAGGCCCGCGCGGCGCCGGAGGGGCGCCCGCAGGCGGCTGAGCCGCCGGGGCGCCCGCGGGGGCAGGCTGGGCCGCTGAGCGGGCGAGGAGCGCCTTCTGCTCCGCGCGACGGCGCCGCTGGTCATTGACCTCGGTGCACTTGGCGAGCTTGACCTGGTTGACATCGAACAGCGTCTTCTCAGTGTCGGCGTCACGCGTGGCAGCACGAGCCCTCTCCAAGGCCTGCACCGCCTCTGCGTGATTGTGCTGCATCTCCTCCATCGTAGCCTTTGCCTTATTGTAGCGCTCAAGCCGCCACTGAACCTCCTGCATCGCGGGGCGCTCACACTGCGCTGCCAATTCGACCCTCTTCGCCAAGGATGTCTGCTCAGCCGAAGCCACGCGGTCCAGCTCAGCATCCGTAAAATCATGTACTTCAGGGAGTAGAGGAGCAGCGGCCTGCTTCGCCACCCCAGCGAGGGCAGGGCAGTGGGCCGACCAGTCCTCAAGTTCCTAAATGTGGTGTGGTGCCATAGGCACCGCCGCAGCCCCAGGGGGGACCCCATGGGTTTCATCTGGAACATCAGCAGCAGCGCGACCACCATCGACAGGAACGTAGTTACCACCGCACAAGCTGCACTGGCGGTGACTGTGCTAGGCATACCCCAGAGGCCGCATGAGCCACACACACACACGGTAGGAAGTATCTCTCTGCTTATTCTTCTTCTTGGGCCAAGAGTCAGGCTTCCACACCCAGCCCCCAGCACTGCTCCTGCTGTCACGATCACGCCACGGGGCATGGGCGCGCAAGGGCACGCCGCAAGCAGCAGGAGAAATCGGATCGTCGTGGAATATGTTTCCTCCGGAGCGTAGGCCGAAAAAGCCACCAGGGAGATTGACTGGGCTGCCCCCTGATGGCCAAGAAGCGTTCCTGGCCAGCTGCCTTGACAAATGGCAACTTGAGCCCAAATGGCCACGGCTTGGGGTGCCCAAGTGCCACGCCTGCTATATCGCGGTGAGCAGTGGACCACCAGAAAAGTCTGAGCGAGTCTGAATGAGGAAGAGCGTGTCGGAGTGAGCGTATAGATGTGTATGAGTGAGGGCGCGTGTGAGGCTAATTTCCTGAATGGGTTTGAATGAGCCTGAGTGCGCCTGAGTCTGAGTAAGCCTGAGTCAAAAAGCGATGTGGATGGGCTTGCGTGACGGAGGTTGCGTCTGTTATGGACCTCGTGGAGAAAAGTGGGTCTATGCGTGAACCCGTGACGGATGTGAGTGATTCGAGTATGAATGTCTCAGTGATATGAGAGTGAAGAAGAGGAATGGGAGAAAGGATGTCCAGGGGCGTCTTGGGTATCAACGAGAACCCCATCCAATGCGATTGGGAATATGGCTATATATAATGAACTTATATGTGCACACACAAAACATACGTACGTACGTACATACAGACAGACAGGTAAATAGGCAAGAAGGTAGCCGCACAGACAAACAAGCATTATAACACACATACGCACATACGTTCAATCAACCATTCATTCATACATACATACATGCATACATATATACAGTAATGCATGCATGCGTGCATGGATATATGCATACATACATATATATATATGCATATATATGTATATACATACATATATATATACATATATATATATGTATAACACGCATACGTACAGTCAGACGTGCATGTATGTATGCATGCATATGTGAACGAATGCATGCGTACACGCATGTATATGTGAAACATGCATACATACAGACATGCATGTATGTAGATCGGCATCGGTGTGCGCATACAAACGTACCAACCTACATGCATGCATGCACACATGCATGCGTTTATGCCTACACACAGGCATACCTACATGTATACATACATGTATGCCTGTCTACACCCACCTACATACATTACATGCATACACGCATATATATACATACGTACATAGATAAATGCAAACATACATACACACACATGCATATATATATATGTATGTATGTGTAAATGTACATACAAGCATATATATGTGTATATACGAGCATACATGGTTGCATGCGTGCATACAAACATACATACGTGCATGCATGCTCCTGTGTATGCATGCATACATACATGCATGCATATCTACATACATGCATACGTGCATGCATGCATACATATACACATACACGCATACCTATGTTGCATGAGTGCATGTATACCTGCATGCGTGCATGCATGCATACGTACATACATATGATGTACAATCGTGTGCGTAGACCTGTATATGCATAGTTGTACACATGTGCGTGCGCATGTTTGCATGCGTACCTATAGATGAATCTGGCTACACCTAGATCGAACAACAACATCCTTCGAAGGTCTGGGCCCCCCGACCTCAGAAATAAAACCTCAGACCTCTCCTGAGGTTCGTTCTGGCTAGAACTTCGAGGGGACCACAGCCATGACGACGAGGACGCTCCAGGAGGCCAGAACATATCCGCCACCGTGCGTCCTGGCACGCTGGGGCGTGGAAGAATGCCAAGTGCTGCCTGGCAGGGCTTCTGCAGTCTTCTAGGGTACCCTCCCCCCTTCTCATCACAGAGTGGCGCGTGCACCGCCCCTCCTCCTGAGGGATCCTGGGCGGCCATTGCGCTTCCCTCGGACTCCCAAAGTCGTCCGAGACGACCCAAAAAAGCCACCCAGGCCGCCAAGATGATGCAAGAGGCCTCCATGGCGGCTTCAGATGACCCAAGATGTCCTCGAGGCGGCCGAAGAGGCATCCAAAACGGTCCAGCACGGCTCCAATAGAGCCTCCAGCAAAGCCCCAAGAGGTCAAAATCCGTAATTGTATGACGGTTTGCTTTAGTTGTTCGCATTCTCGCCATTTCGAGCTTTCGCAAGTTCAAGACAGCCAAGGAAGCTTTCAAGCTGGCCTCAAGACGGTTCAGGAGGGCACCAAGAGGGCCACAAGACGGCCCAAGAGGGCGCCAAGATGGCCCAAGAGGGGCCCAAGAGGACCCCGAGTCGGCCCCAGGTGGCGCTCAGAAGGCCATCAAGGTGCCCAAGAGAGCCCCAAGACGACCCAGAGAGCCCCCCCAAAGATGGACTCTGAAAGCGCCCATGCGGCCCAAGAGCGCCCTAAGAGCTCCCGAGGCGCCCTCAAGGCGCTGCCACCAAGAGGCCCCAAGAGGCCCCCAAGAACCCCTCAAGAGGCCCCCAGAGCCTTGAAGAGGCCCCAAAAGTCACGAGTAACGGCCTCCCGCGCCCCATGGAATAGCCGCCACCCAACGTGCTGGCCTGGCACGGCGGCGGGACTTGCCGCGGGCAGCTGGAGAGAACAACCCAGACACCTCGACCTCGATCCTCGGTCCTTCGGAAGTCTGAGCGCCTGTCGCTCTCTCTCTCTCTCTCTCTCTCGTCCTGCGGGCGCGCCCTGTCACCAGCACGCCTCGATCTGGCGGGCCGCTCCTCAGGCCTTGCCCGCGAGGCCGCGGGCCTGGGCTGGCGGCAGGGCTGCGGCCTCCTCCCGCACTCCCGCCCCCCACGCGTCACTCCACGCCACCTCGGCCGCGCGCAGGAGCGGCCCCCATGCCAGGAGCCCGGGGCACACACGGCTGGCTTTCCTGCGGAAGATGTGGGGCGGCCGAGCACGACATGCGGGCACATGCATGGCCAGAGGTCTCGCCCAGCCTGGCCGTATCATGCGTAGCAGGGCTTCCTGGTAGGCAGCAGTGGCCTTTGGTGCGGGGCCTGCTGACAGGCGCGCGTGGTACGACAGTGGCGGCCTGCGTACGCTCGGGCGTGGGCCCCGCCCCCCGGCGAGGTGTCACTCTTGCGTGTGGCCGAGCGCGGCACGCTTCGTCGCAGCGGGTCCAGGCACACTCCGCTCCAGCCCGATCCGCTGGATCCCCAGACCTCTCGTTGGGTCGTCCAGGGGCTGTCTTGGGGATCTTCGGGCGGGGCTATTGGGCCGCCTTGGGACCCTCTTGGGCTGTCTTGGGGGCCTCATGAGGCGTCTAGGGCCCCTCGAGGCCATCCTTGGGGGATCTCGGAAGCCGCCTTTCATGGCCTCTTGGCGCGCTCTTGGGCCGTCCGTCCAGGGGCATGATTGAGCCGCTGCAGGGCTGTCCTGGGCAGCCGTGGGAACAGCTGGGGACTCTTATGAGGCCTCTCCGGACATCTTGGGGGTATATTGCGAGCCTCTTGGGCCGTATCTGGCGATCCACGATAATGCTGAAATCGCTGAGAAGCCTGAAAGAGATCCCTGACTTCTGCCTCTCTTGGACCGCTCTTGCGCGTCGTTGCATATTCCACGACAATCATGGAGCCTGCTTGAGCCGCATCTGGGTACCATCTGGCAGCGCGGTTTCGCTTCCATGGGGTTTCACTTCGGCTCCCCGAGGCACCCAAGACCCTCAAAGACGGCCCTGGGCCTGAGAAGATGCCCCCCGAGACGCCCCAAGAGGCCTCCAAAAAGCTTCCAGGAGACATCCGAGGAGACTCCGAGAGGCACTATTCAAGAGACTTCTGGCTCTTCTGCTCGCCCGTTTCCTCGTCCTCCTCCTCCTCCTCCTCCTCCACGTCCTCCTCCTCCTCCGCCTCCTCTGCCTCCTCCGCCTCCTCCTCCTCCTCCTCGTCCTCCTCTTCTTCTTTTTGATAAGTTTCTTCTTCTTAGTATTATTAGTCATCGCATTCTTCATCGCACTATTATTATTGGTATTAGCATTCGTATACTCAGTATCCTGCTTATTAGTAGTATGATTATTATTAGTATTACTGGTATTGTTAGAATTAAAAAAGTCCGTACTACTATTCGCATTCTTATTATTACCAGAAATCATGATCGCACTCATCTGGATGGTGATAGTAATAGTACTACGACGAGACATGTTACGATACTTAGCATTAAGACTTGTACGATTGATCGTATTACCCGTACTACCATTATTAGTTTTGGTCGTATTCGTAGTAGTAGGAGTAGTAGTAGTAGTAGCAGCAGCAGAAGTAGTAGTGGTAGTAGAAGTAGTGGAAGTAGTAGTCGTAGAAGTAGTCGTAGAAGTAGTAATAGAAATAAATAGTACTACTACTACTACTACTACTACTACTACTACTACTACTACTACTACGACTACTACTACTACTACTACTACTACTACTACTACTACTACTACTACTACTACTACTACTACTACTACTACTACTACTACTACTACTACTACTACTACTACTATTACTACTACTTGTCGTAGTAGTAGTAGTAGTAGTAGTAGTGGTAGCAGCAGCAGCAGTCGTAGTAGTAGTAGTAGTAGTAGTAGTAGTCGTAGTAGTAGTAGTAGTAGTAGTAGTGGTGGCAGTAGTAGTAGAAGTAGTAGTAGTAGTAGTAGTGGTGGTGGTGGTAGTGGCAGTAGTGGCAGTAGTAGTAGTAGTAGCAGCAGCAGCAGTGGTAGTAGAAGCAGTGGAAGTAGTAGTCGTAGAAGTAGTAGTAGTAGTAGTAGTAGTAGTAGTAGTAGTAGTAGTAGTAGTAGTAGTAGAAGCAGAAGTAATAGTAGTAGTAGTAGTAGTAGTAGTAGTAGTAGTAGTCGTAATAGTAGTGGTGGTGCTGGTAGTAGTAGTAGTAGTAGTAGTAGTAGTAGTAGTAGTAGTTGTAGTAGTAGTAGTAGTAGTAGTAACAGTAGTAGTAGTAGTAGTAGTAGTAGTAGTAGTAGTAGTAACAGTAGTAGTTGTAGTGGTGGTCGTAGAAGTAGTAGTAGTAGCAGCAACAGCAGTAGTAGTAGCAAGGATAGTCGTAACAGTAGTAGTAGTCGTAGCAGTAGTAGTAGTAGTAGTAAGAGAAGTAGGAGTAGCAGTAGCAGTAGCAGCAGCAGTAGCAGTAGTAGTAGCAGTAGTAGTAGCAGTCGTAGTAGTAGTAGTAGTCGTTGTCGTAGTAGTAGTAGTAGTAGTAGTAGTAGTAGTAGTAGTAGTAGCAGTAGTAGTAGTAGTAGCCATAGTAGTAGTAGTCGGAGTAGTAGTCGTAGTAGTAGTAGTAGTAGTAGTAGTAGTAGTAGTGGTAGTAGTGATTGTAATAGTAGTAGCAGTAGTAGTAGTAGTCGTAGT
>CAUYUJ010018282.1:786622-859122 GCA_963575745.1 Prorocentrum cordatum | reverse complement strand
TCGCACTAAAAATGCATGCGGTGGCCAGCCATTCAGTGGTCAGCTAAATGCCAACAACAAATCTCCGACCTTCACTTCCACGGGCAGACATAAACTCACTGTGCATCTGCTGCAGCGGCACACGATTCAAGAGCGCAGAATTACAGGCACGCAAAAAAAAGAGAAGCTCACACTGCTGGCCTCACTCATGTCACTCACGCACCTGCAATTCACTCCATTTCCATCAGGAACTCTGGAGACTCCCCACCTGGTACTACGCCGACATTGCCTCAATGATCTTCTGGCCCTCCACCTCCAGATGACCAGCAAGGCGAGGACCCGACCACGCCACTTTCTTTTCCGCCGCTTCCACAGCACACAATAGAGCACGCTCAAGTTTCTCATCTTTCATCGCGATCATGAGCCTCTTCTTCTTGCTGTCGAACATCTTCTCCGTCCGAAAGAGACCGACGACATGTTGAGCCCCCCGACTGCCGGGCTTGTACTTATTGAGGTAGTCCGTCAGCACCTCTTTGATCTCTGGGGCCGCAGCGTCCGCCATCGTAATGCACGCTGCCGTCAGGTTGAACGTGTCGGGCGGCCCCAGGCCATGTCCGCTCTTGCCTCGCACACGGGGGAGGTGCTCCTCATTGTGCGCCCTCTGCGTCGCCTGCCATAAGGATCCTTCCGCACTGATCTCACACTGCGATGTGCACGCCGCCTCCAGAAGACGAAGCTTTTGATGTGCGATCACCCCCAGGCGCAGAGAAACGTTAATATTCGTCATGTCCTCCGTGTTCTCGGCCTTCGCATACTTAACTGCCCGCCCTTGCGGTGCTGCCGACGCATCTCCTGGGCCACATGATGCGAACTGATCCGCCCACATGCCGTCGGCGCACTGCGAGAAGAAAAAGCTTCGATGCGCCTCGTCACCTCCGTGCCACGATAGCGACAACCCCCGCGTGTTAGTGCACCTAATTATCACGCATCACCGTTTACCCAGGAACGTGGCTGACCAGATGGGCCCTGGCCGACACGTACGAGGCCAACTCCATATCACAGAATTCACACCTATAGGGAGGGTCCACCGTATGACTATGAATTGTAACCGATCCCCTGGATTTCGGACACACACCTCTAGCGATGCTGACTGCCAGATGTTCTGAAGCATACCTCCGAGTGGTATAGAAGTTGTCACATTTAATACATGTGTTAGACACCGTCAAGATCTCGGCGAGGGGTTTTTTGTCATGGCCGTCCGCTTTTGAGTTGGCCTGATGTAGCAGGAGCTGCCTGCGAGAATTAAATCCCACTCCACAGCCCTCAATATCGCACACGCATGGAGCGGGGGCAGGAACCTCTGGAACAAGTTCAAGACCAGGGGGCGGTAAAACCTGCGCCTCATCTCCTCCCAACTCCCCCCCTCCAATCTCCTCGTCCACCTCGTTCGCTTCCACCCCCTCCGTGTAGATCTCCTCGAACGTCCTCGGTCCTCCCTCAGCCCTCTTGACCTGCGACACCTTCACACCTAGGAACGCCTCCCTGATCTCTGACTTGCAAAAAAAGCTCCACTGGCCTTCGGAGTAGTGCTGGTCGCACTTCGGGCATTCCCAGGTCCGCAATACACACAGAAACATCCAATAGAAACTGGCTCCACCATAGGTGTACAGCACTAGTACCTGGCGCAGCACACGCATTCCCATGCACATCGCATAGGTTGAGCTGATCCCAGGCAGCGTATCCAAAAATCTCTGCCAAGACTAACAAGTGCTTCTCAGGCGATCGTACTAGCTCTTGCCACCAGCGAATCCTCCTAGCTCTCAAGGTGCAGTAGGGTGCCCTTAACTTCATCTCCTTCCTTATCTCCGCGTTGGGTAAAGCTCGATATCGTCTTGGGCATTCACTGGTGGCAGCTATCTTCAAACAGCCTTTGCGTTGCAGAGCGCGCCTAGCAAGATGTGCTTGGACTCCCTCCAAGCGCTGCAAATCAGTCTCGCTCAGAGGGTAAGCGATGAGCTCCGCAAGAAGCGAACCCTCCACCATGCTTTTGAAAACCGCCGTCCTCCACTTAACATTCCTGTTTTCTGACCAAAAACTGCCCAGTACTGCGAAGGCTTGCCTGGCACGCCGCACACGTAGCTCAACCTCTGGCTTCGAGCTACCTTGAAAGTGTAGCCAACCTCGTAAATGCTTAGCGTCCCTCTTCACCTTTCCCAACATCCAATTCTGGTCTCTATACAACCTCCTCATGCCCTCCTGAATCCCTTTCCCCGTCAATTTAACCAGTGATTCCTGCTTCTCATCATTCAACGCAACGCCTATCTCCTTCAGTTCACCTTCCAACGATCTGCACTGTGACATCGTTCGCAGCCTGCAATGCGCAGCGTCTGTCACTGCTGAAGTTCTTGCAATAGCATCAGAAAAACTAGACAGCGAGATGTCCATGAACTCCCTGGACCTGTGATTCAGCAGTACTCTACCATCTGGACAATCGGTTAAGCAGTGCCTAAGCCACTCCATCTGCACATACAGGCTGGACGCATCCGAACCCCTGAACACGTCCAACTGCTTATTATAGGCCCCTAGGAACCATATGCACGCGATCGTGTCCCCAGGTAGCGCGCCCTGCCCAATACCCACGACCGGCGCCCCATCCGCACATTCGATCGACACCTGCGCGAATCGTAGTCTCTGTTTGAACAGCTCGGCACCAAACGCGTCACAATGCTCATCCACGTACGCGTGCAAATACTCATGCTCAACACTGTGAAACGCGTTCGTGACATCATATAGAGTGGTAAGCCTGCCTATTTTACTACCATGCAAGCGAGCCGCACACACACACATTGCGCGAGGATCGCCTCCTCTCGGCGCCCACCCTTCCAAGTACCCAAAAGAGTATACTCTATCGGCAGAACGTGTCAGCTCGGAGTACCTGCTCCACAGCACTCCATAATATGATTTACCGATTGAGTCGAGCGAATGCACAAGCCTCTGGCCCTTGCATTCGCTCTTTCCGTTGAATCGACTCAATGAAAAAGCGTTGTTCTGGTGCCACTGTAACGGGGTTGCACCGTGGTGCCTAATTGCAACGCATATCCAAGTTAAACATGTATTAATATTCTGGAAAGACCAGTCATCTTCCTCTTGCGTCTCCACCGAGGCATCCGACTGATCATAGCGAAATTCATTCGGCCACAGCAGCAGCCGCCACACTCCTGCTAGGAAGCTCCAGTCGGGCGGCGACCGCCTCAGCCTAGTGTTGCGCATCTTCCTACGTACTTCTATATAATCGCCCGTGCCGTGCTGAATAGTACTAATGGTGAGGTCCACCTTGGGCTCTCTGTTCTGCCTACGCTGCTTCTCCTCCTCTTGACACGGAGACTTGGCCAAAAAAACGCCTTCTCTACCAGGTGGCTCCAGGAATGTCTTCCGCGCCTCTTTCTCAAGACGCGTCTGGGGGGCACAAAAAATCCTCTGTTTGGGTCCTAATTACTGGCAAGCAAACGAGACAGCTTCCAGCGCAGCGCTGCGTCTCCCTGTCGCTGAGCCCTACTTAATTCGCTCGCATACATCCCCATTCTCTCGGAACGGTCTCGTCTCAGATGCGACCGCGCGTTCTTATCTCGCTGCTGACAGCTGCGAGACACGCGCGCGGCTCATAAACTTCGTCGCGCGCTCTCGAGAGCGCGCGCACTCGCCCAAAAAACTGCCTGGGCAGGAATTCGCGCACTCCCTTCCCCCCCCCCCCCCCTCCCCCCAGCGGACCCAGTCAGGACCCCCCCCCCCCCCCCCCCCCCCCCCCCCCCGAGGACACTCACCCAGAGGAAGGGAAGGAGGGAAGGGGAGGAAGCGGCACTCCTCTCAGCTCCCTTAAGGCTTTCCTGCTCTCCAGCCGCGCCTCCAGCGCTCGCCGCGTGTCCGCGGGTCTTGCTTCTCGCTAGGGCTGCTTCGAAAAAAACAGCACGTGCCTTCTCCAGCACTCTGGAATGCACCTCATTATACATCGCATCTGGCCCCTGGAGACACAAGTCCTGAACATCGAGCGCTGTAGCTTCCAGGGGCGCGTCCACCGCCGATAAGAACTCCCAGGATTCCTGACCGAATCTAATGCATCTCGACAGCTTATCATGATCCCATGCACGCACAGCTTGCGGCGTTAAATCGAAGCACGGGCCTACTCTGAAACGCACTACGAGCGGAAAGTGATCACGCCTCGTCCTGGTGTTTATGATCTGCAGTCTATCCCCCGTCCGTCCCCACACCTCGCACGCCTCCACGTTCGACAAGACCGCTGGTGGAGCACACATAGTCTATTCTGGAAGTGTACTCACCTGAGCCGTGATAGAACGTAGGGCCCGTCTCGCAATAAGAATTCAGTGCACATAAATGGTGATGTTCCAGAAACTATCGAAAGCATTTCCCATCGTAGTTCTCCTCATCGCTCTCCTTCGTGCCAACATGCGTGTCCGACTCGACAGATCCGATCCTGGCGTTCGCGTCCATCATGAGCACTGGCACTGTGCGGGACGGCAACATGTCTATCAGCTGTGTCAGTCCGAGCCAGAAGTGTTTGCATCTCTTCTCCTGTGCCCTTCGCTCTTTCTGAGAACCGTGTGGTTCTGTATGCGCATACCCAACTATGAACGTGAAATCCATTCGCTTACTCTTACATCTAACAGCTCCAAGTCTACCTTCCCATCCCTCTGGTGTGTATATCTGTCTGATCATGCTACTCTGCACCAGACGATCATTAAGCAGCAATCCTAACCCCGTCGGTCTGCCTGATACACCTCCAGCGCGTGGCCATCTGAAGCGGTGAAACCTGCCTACTCGATCCTGCTGACACACAAGATTCCTTGCCCCTGAACACTGTGTACCCTGCAAGCCGACCACTGTGCATGATCGTAGCTCCTGCGCGATATCGTACCACCGTCCCTCTTGTCTCAATGAAAGCACATTGTAGCTGCAGACTCTGAGCCTATGCATCATCGCGGGCGCGGCCGCCCGAGCTGGAACACTCTGGGGGAGTGTCGGAAACGCGGCGGCAGCGTTTCGGGGGCAGCTGGTTGCCCCCGCGTTCCAGGTCCCTCGGGCCGTGGGGGGCTAGGAGGAGGAGGAGGAGGAGGAGGAGGAGGAGGAGGAGGAGGGGATCACTGACCTTGCTTCCAGATCTGCGAGCGGGCCGCCATTAACAGTTACTCGGTGGAACAAGAAAGACCGAGGAATTGCTAATGGGGGACACCCAATGCTTGGGGAGGCCCCAACTCGCAGCCTGTTGTGAGGATTGTTATATGGGGGCCAGCCCGCGCTAGCAACCCCCAAAACGGTTTCCTAGAGGGCTGCAATCTGCGCGCAGCGGTCGCAGCAGCCACCATCTGGTGGCTGAGCGACCCTGCCCTTCCCCAAGGTTGGGGGGGCACCGACGAGCAGGGGCGAAGTGTTGCCCAAGGGGGAGGAGGATGGGGAAATGCGGCGGAGCAGGTGATCGGGTTTGGAGGGGACAGGAGGTGGAGGCTGCCTCAATTAGAGGCAGCACGTGGGAAGAGACTAGGGTGGCCCGCCGGCCGCGGGCCCACCATTCTGCCACGGAAGGCCCCTATGTGGCAGAATGCCTCCGGCACGCCCGGGACAGCGTGGGGGGCCGTGGACGGCCTCACATGGCTTCAGATCGCCCATGAGCCCGCCAAGACTTGCGAAGAGAGCTCCGCGAGGCACCCGAAGGAGGTTCCAAGAGGGCTCCAAAGAGCCCCAGACGGCTTCAGGAGAGCCCCAAAAGCGACCCAGAGGCACCGAGGACGCCGCCGGGCGCGGGCCTACCATTCTGCCACGGAAGGCCCCTATGTGGCAGAATGCCTCCGGCACGCCCGGGATAGCGTGGGGGGCCGTGGACGGCCTCACATGGCTACAAGGAGGAGAAAGAGGAGGAGAAAGAGGAGAAGGAGGAGGAGGAGGAGAAGGAGGAGGAGGAGAAGGAGGAGGAGGAGGAGGAGCGGCGGAGGAGGAGCAAATGCGGAGGAGGAGGAGGAAGATCCCCCCTGTGTTGTGCACCCCCCACATCCCCACCCGCCAGGCTCTGCCGAGCCCTGCCTCCCTCATCTCCTCGGGGCCCCCGCCTGCTTCGCCATGCGTTGCGCCGCCCGCCACGAGTGTGCGGCCTCGCGTGGGGGGGGGGAGGGGGCGCTCGACGTCGACGCCGTCGTCTTCGGACGGTGCTGAAGGTTTTGGGCCCTCTTCAGGCCTCTTGAGGCCTCCCAAAATCTGCGGGAGGGTCCCCACTGCGGGGAGGCCCGGCGCCAACCCCGCGCAGCCGGCCCGCTGGACAGGGGGGGAAGCCTGGAGGGAGGGAGGGCGGGAAGTCCAGAGTCAAGGGGCGGCCTGAATCTGAAGACCTAGGTCCAGAGAGCGAAGGGGCGAAACGCTGCGAAAACGCGAAGCACGCCCTGCGGACCGCTCGACGCCGGAAGGAGGGAGGGAGGGAGGGAGGGAGGGAGGGAGGGAGGGAGGGAGGGAGGAGGGCGCGCCTCCTTGCTCTGGGCCTTGATGGTCTGCTTCTCGGCCTGCCGCGCCTGCCCAGCACCACGAGAGGGGGAGGGCGGCGAGCCAGTCACTCCTCCTCCTCCTCCTCCTCCTCCTCCTCCTCCTCCTCATCCACCTCCTCCTCCTCCTCCTCCTCCTCCTCCTCCTCCTCCTCCTTCTCCTGCTCCTTCTCCGACTCCTCCTCCTCCTCCTCCTCCTCCTCCTCCTCCTCCTCCTCCTCCTCCTCCTCCTCCTCCTTCTCCACCCTATTGCTCCCACTGCTCACCCTCCCTCATGTTGACTTCTCATATTCCTCCCTCCTGCTGCTGGTCTTGCTCATCCTCATCATCCTTCTGCTCCTGCTCCTCTCCTCCTCCTCCTCTCCCTCCTCCCTCATCGTCCTCCTCCCCCCTCCTCCTCCTCCTCCTCCTCCTCCTCCTCCTCATCATCATCATCATCATCATCATCATCAGCATCATCATCATCATCATCATCATCATCATCAGCAGCATCAGTATCATCATCATCACCACCACCACCATCATCATCACCACCACCATCACCACTACCACCACCACCGTCATCATCATCATCATCATCATCATCATCATCATCAGCAGCAGCAGCAACAGCATCAGCATCAGCATCATCGTCATCATCATCAGCATCATCATCAGCATCATCATCAACGACAACAACAACAACAACAACATCAGCATCATCGTCATCATCATCAGCATTAGCATCATCGTCGTCATCAGCATCAACATCAGCATCAGCATCAGCATCAGCATCAGCATCATCATCCTCATCAGCATCATCATCAGCATCAGCATCAGCTTCCGCATCAGCATCAGCTTCAGCATCAGCATCAACGTCAGTATCATCGTCAGCATCATCATCCCCTTGCACCTCCTCCATCCATTGTCCTTGTTTGGATTAACGATTCCTGAAGAACTCCTCCTGTCGCACCCTGAAACTTGAACTTCACAATGCAATAATGGAGTACATAGGGCTTTCAAAGTGGAGCTCTCGCATCAGTGCCGCGTACATTCGTCTTGAACGTTCGCACAAGGTTCAATGACGGAGGGCGGATCCTTTTCAAAATGGAGCTCCCGCCGTAGCGCCGCGCACATCCGTCTCAAAAGCGTACAGCACTCACAATGATGGGGGGCGGTGTATTTTCAAAATGGGGCTCTCGTCTTAGCGCTGCGCACATCCGCCTCATAAGCGTGCAACGATTACAAGGAAGGAGGGCGGTTCCGTTTCGAGATGGTGCTCTCGCTCGAGGTTCTTTCAGTTAAAGCATGTAGCAGCTGCGCGGATGACGAGCAGCTCCATGCCATGATGGGGCTCTCGCTTGGGATGCTCTCGATGTTCACGGCCAGACGTGTAGACTCGCGTGTGCAGCCGTTACACACAGGTGGGGGAACGGTGCTTTCTAAAAACGGGGGTATTGCTGGACACCTCCTCTGGCCAGCGCATCCCCGACTGAGCGCTGGAAGGATGCAAGGTAATCCCTCCACGCGCGCTTCCTCGCGAACGATGGCCATCGGTTGAGAGGAGGAGGAAGGGGGAAAGAGGGAGAAAGGAAGAATGACGGGGGAGTGAGGGGGGTTGAAGGAGGGAGGGGGGACGGAGGGGGAGGGGGACGGAGGGGGAGAAGGGAGGCAGGGAGGAGGGAGGCAGGGATGGGAGAGGCAGCAGGAGGGAGGAGGGGAGGGGGGAACGGGGAGGACTGCCTTCTCCAGGTCCTTCATCACCTCCGCGCGGACCCCCTCGGCGCCCTCCGCGCGGAGCAGCTTCCCGATCTGGGCCTGGCGAGGGGCCCCGGGCCCGGCCGCCCTGGCCCCGAGCCTCGGGGGGCGACCCGGGCGCGTCGTGCGGGGCGCGGCGATGGCTGCGCGGGCGGCCCGAGGACCGAGGCCGAGGCACCCGCCCTCTTCCCTCACATAACTCCAAGCTGCTGCTACTGCATCCCTGTGGGCTCCTCCACCCCTGTTTCCTCGCAAATCTCACCAGCCCTCTGGGCGGAGGTGGTTGAGAGCGTTTCCTCTACCAACCCCTTTCTTCCCCCTTCGGGGAGGAGCTTACCCCTCCCCCTACCCCCCTTCCCCCTGGGTCCGGACGGGGGGGGGGCGCGATGTGTCAGAGGGTCCTTCTAGGCCCAAGATGGCTCCAAGAGGGCCTCCAATGCTCCAAGAGGGCCTTCAGGATGGCTCAAGATAGACGAAAATTGGTACCAAGGTTATCTCCGGCCTGTTTGCAAGAGGCCCCAAGAGGGCCACTAGATGGTTCCAAGTGCTCTAGGAGCCCCCAAGGACCCCCTCCAAGATGCCCCAATCCTTCAAACCCTGGAGAAGAGAAACGATGATTCGTGCATTCTCGCCGCTTCGCTTCCGAAAGAGAGCCCCAAGAAGGGACCAAAAGGCCCCCAAGACGGCCCCAAGACCGTCCAACATCGCCCCAAGAGCGCCCCAACAGGCGATTGGCCCCGAAGGGGAGCAAACAGAAAGGAACTCCTCCTTTGATCGATAGCCTCCAAGATGGTCCCAAGAGGCCCTCCAGGGGTCCCACGAGGCCCTCAAGAGAGCTCCAAGAGGGCCCCAAGTGATCCCCACGAGGGCCTCAAGACGGCCCCAAGAGCGCCCAAGAGCGCCCCAAGAGCGCCCCAATAGGGCCCCGCGGGGCGGGCCGTCATCCATATCCTCTTCCTGCTCCCCCTCCTCCTCCAAATCCTCAAGTCAGCATGGTTGCCTGCTTCGTTTCGCTATATTTGTGTGTCTCTTCATCGCGCTTCCCGTCAGCTCACATGGGCAACGTTTCTGAATGGGCTGGTGGGGAAACTTTTTTTGGTCGCGTCCGCTAGCGAAAGCGCAGACGGAGACAGAAGCTGTCCGGGGCGCGGGAACAGCCCTAATTAGCTGCTAGGCTCGAAACCGCTGGTGGGAAAACTTTTTCGGTCGCGTCCGCGAGTCAGAAGCGCTCCAGGACACGGAAGCGGCCTCATTAGCTACTACACGCGCCGCAGGCCGGCCGGCCCACTCACCAAGCAGCGGCAGGCTGCGCGGAGGAGATGGCGAGCTGAGAGCGTCCAGGGAAGCTCGGGCACTTGCAGCCCAACCAAATGCTGGAAAATTAAGCTGGTGGGGATTTTTTTTTGGCTCGCGGCTCCAAGGCGAGAGGCAGGGAGCGAGCACAACGTCCGGGGCGCGGTACGTAGATAATTGGCGCGAGATTGCCGCGGATTCCAGCGGACAACACACGCAGCGGCACATGCACATGCCAGGGACAGAATGCCCCTCATTGAGACGCATTTCAGCGTCTGCTGGTGACCCGCCCAGACAGCCCGGCTGGTGGGGAAGCAAAAGGCGCGGCAACGAGGCGGCAACGGAGCGGGGGGGAGAAGTCGCCCTTGCGGCGCCAAGCTCCAGCCGAACCGCAATCGGAAGCGAGGCCAAGACGGACAGCAAGACACTGTAAGAAGCCGCGGGCAGAACGCGAGTCCGAGCGGCCAATGACCAGACGGAACCCACGCGTGTGCACACTGAGCCAGGCCGTCCAAGACCTCGGAAGAAAAGGGGGGGGGGAGCGCGAGCGAGAGCAACTAACTCAGACTCACGGCAGCTCCACGAGCATACGATGATGCGGCGAGGGTGACCCGACTCACCAAGGCTCACTGAAGCTGAGGTGTGGCTGATCCGCGTCAGAGCACCGTCCAGTAAGAGGCAGACCACTGGTGTGCGCTCGCGAGGCTGAGCAACCTCCAGCCGGTAGCCTGCGCGCTTACATCATATCCGAATCCCGCTGTTCGGGGGCACAACGATGCAATGTACTGACGAGGGCTGGTGGCTGTGGCTGCGCCGAGAAGAATGAAACGAACTCGAGCCGCAGAGGGCTGAACCACTCAATGCAGGGCCGGTCACTTTGACGAAGCCAATCACCATGTGTATGGCGGACAGCCGCACCCACTCAACACCTGCCACGCTGCCCGTGCAGAAGCCGAATACCTCCGACGCCGGGGCGAACCGATGGCTGGCAGCTGCAGAGCTGCTGGGCCGCACCGTTCGCTGGCGGCGTGCTGACGGCGGGCCAATACGTCCTTGTAGTAGAACCATGGCCGGGTCAGCGACGAAGGAAGGACCTCTGTTCCCAGGGCAGGTCTCAGGCCAGACGCGCTTCTGTGGCCGGCGCAATGCGATGGCGCTGTTGGGCAGGGGGGGGGGGGCGCAGCCAAAAGCCGCTGAACACGAGTGTCAATGAGGGGTCCGCGTCCGAGCACCATCCAGTAAGAAGCAGACCACTGGCGTGCGTTCACGAGGCTGAGCAACCTCCAGCCGGTAGCCTGCGCGCTTACATCATATCGGAATCACGCTGTTCGGGGGCACAACGATGAAATTGTACTGACGAGGGCTAGGGCTGCAGCTGCGCCGAGAAGAGCGAAACGAACTCGAAACGCAGAAGGCTGAACCATTCGATGCGGGGCCGCTCACTTTGACGAAGCCAATCACCACGTGTATGGCGGACAGCCGCACCCACTCAACACCTGCCACGCTGCCCGTGCAGAAGCCGAATACCTCCGACGCCGGGGCGAACCGATGGCTGGCAGCTGTAGAACTGCTGGGGCTGGTGGGGAAACTTTTTTTTGATTCGCGGCCCGCAAGGAGAAGTCCAGAGGGCGGTATGACCGAGGCTGGGGCACAGCGACAGATAATTGGCGCGACACCACGCAATGTGCACCTGCAGATAATTAAGAAAGAGGCGGCCACGCTGGTGGGGAAACTTTTTTTTGGGGGGGAAGCGCCAGCGGCGGCGGGTCACGGTCGGGCTGCGGCCGTGACGATTTAGCCGGGCGCGCGCGGGGGCCGCGGGTCAGGCGGCGGTGCAAACTGCAGCCCAGGGAGTCTGAAAGGAAACAGCCACCCAGGAAGCAGGGAGGACGCTGCCAAAATGGCGCGACGCACATCCCCAGTCATGGATCGTGTCGGTCGACAATCACAAGGTGGTGGGGATCAGTCTCCGTGGACGAAGAGTGCCAGAGAGCCCAGGGAGTCTGTCGGGTATGAGCGAGACCGTAGGCAAAAGAGCTGACGTCGTCCAGCATGGAGAAGGGTCTCTGACAGCGCCAGCGAACCGTCGCAGCTTCAGAGAACGCATCAAGCGGCTGACAGAGTACGCCTGCGGTCATAACAACCGGAGTCAACCTCAGAACATATGCGGAGGGATGCGTCTGCACGCGAGAGACCAACGACATGAGGCGACGCAGTGTGCAGGGGTGCACCTGTTCCCGACCTTGTCGAGAGACACGTCGGCCAGTCGAGGGTGACGGGGCGCGCCCCAGGAAACTAAATGACAAAACAAAGAGCGACTCTCCATCCCCGCTGAGGGGCCAATACGAGGAAAAGCTCTCAGAGAAAGCTGCGCTGCCGCATACCCACTGCAGCACAAGCAATCCGTAGTCACGAAGAGGCCCAGGGAGTGGCCGCTCAACCAGGTTGAGCGTGGGAGCGACAAAGGGGGCGACGTCAGTGCGCACAGACACTTGCGGCGAGCGGTCCACCACTAGTCACTGGGGTAGCGCGCCTGGGTGAACCGCTGCAAACCTGGAGTACGGGAGCACGCCTGCGACTCGGTCACGGTACGGCATCAGCGGCCCGGATGGGCATTCCGCCGGTGCGGCGGGGCGGCCCACGTCACAGGACCGTCTGAAAAACGCTGAGACCCACTGACGATGCGTCCAAGCCCAGGGTCGCCCCCAGGGAAGGTGGAGAAGCGCGGCTGAAGGCCGAAATATCTTGAGGAAACCCAGGGAGTAAGAGCGCGGTTCTGGTGACGAGGCGAATCCATCGTGCGTCGGACGCAGAGCCGCGGTCCGGGGCGAGCCTGGCAAGGTGAAAACAGCTACAGCGGGGCCAGGGGCCACTATGACCACACGCAACACGTAGCGTTGCAATGCAGACGGCATTGCTGGCACACGCACTTGGGTCCAAAGGCAGGAAGTGCACGTACCAGGGAGGGCGGCGGGGTGCCGCCAAACGAGTCTGGTGTCTGAGGAGCAGCTGAAGGCTGCTGTTCTTGAGAGAGAAACCCAGGGATTATGGGCGCGACTCAAGACTGAGGCGTGGCGAAACACTTCCGCCAGGTCACGAAGCCGCGCGGCCGGGGGCGGATCCGCCCGGGCCAGAAGTGAGACAACTACAGGGGGCCAGGGGCCAACTAGGGTCTGCACGCATCACTCCTCCGCGCTGCAATGCAGATGGTATTGCTGGTCGACACACTTGGGTCAAAAGGCAGGAAGTGCGTGCACCAGGGAGGGGGGCAGCACGGCTGCCACACGGGTTGAGAGGGCACCGGGAGGCAGCTGAAGGCTGCGCAAAGTGTGAAGCACGGTCGATATACCTGTCCCTCTAGGTGGAGGGATGGGTGGGAGGGGAGCTCAGTCGCCCCATCGTTGCCTTTTTTCCCCACGTTCGTCGGGCCTGCCTCCACCACGCTTGCCTCCTGACTGCCAACGGTCGTCGTGCCAGCCAGCGCTCCAGTCACTCTGCCAGGTGTCCCAGGCGTCCCAGGAGCTAGTCGCCCGCTCGCGCCAGCTGCTCTGCTGGTGGTTGCCCTTGCCCGTGCCGTCGGGCCGGGTGTGGCGCAGGTACTCGGCCCGCACTGTTGCCCAATCGATGCGGAAGTTGAACCTCCTGTCCATCAAGTAGGCGTTGTATCCGCAACCCTTCCAGTCATCCAAAAACTTGTTGATGGTCGCGTCCGAGTGCAGCCTCGGGTCTGACTTGGGTTCCCTGGACCCAGGGAGCCGAACGCCTTGTGTGTAGGCCGTCCACAGAGCACAGAATACTCCACCCAACTCCGTTTGGTGCCTGGTGATGCGCTTGGCGGGTGGCTCTCCGCGGCGCTCCAATTCCACGGAGCCCAACCAGGACTTGTACATGGGGCCTCCATGGGAGTCAGTCAGCTGGTTGAGTGTGTGTCGCTCCGCTGATCGTGAGTAGGCAAGCCTAGGGCCAGGTGCCTGTGGGTTACGTAGCGGGGGACGACGGCCCTGCGCATCACCCCTGTCGCGGGCAGCTTCGTCGTGATCTGGTCCCCTGGCCCCACTGACAATTTGGTCGGTGCTGGTTGGGGCACCCCAGGCGGCTATCGGGTCGCGGTCGGAGCTGGGTTCAATGCTGTCTGCCGTTGGGCTCTGCTGAGGCGCCTTGTCGCCGGGGCCATCGTCGTCGACCTCCGTGGCCGAGCCAGAACAGGATCCAGGAGGAGCACTTGGGGGCCTCCATAGTCCGGTGAATCCGCTTTTTCAATAGGAGGGATTTCGTCTTCACCGTCCTCGTCTTTGGCGGCGTGGTCAGGCACCTCCGGGTTGCCAGGACGCGTGTCGTCGTCTTTCGTACCAAAGGGGTTGTCTGCACCGGCCGCGGTAGAGGTGTTTGGTCTGTCCTCACTCATTGTCTGCACGTGCGACTCGGCAAGGGAGGCGATGGTTGCCGAGGCCAGGGCGTCGGCGCTGAGGCTGAGTAGGAAACTCGTCAGGGTGCCCATCTCGTGTCTGATGGGGTTGAAGCCACTCGCCGGGGCGAGGGCCAAGGCGTGCTTCTCCCAGGACTCCTTGTGCTTTTCGCCGTTGGTGAGGTGGGAGACGACCCGCGCGGCGGCCAGCCGTTTGCCTTCCCAGGGCTGGTTGAGCGGGGAACAATCCTTCGAGATGCATTCGCCGTACGCCGTCCTGAGGAACTCCGTCAACCGTCCGACTGGCCAGGAGGCTTCTTCGTTTTGAGGCCCTGGGATGCTGCCATCGCGATGGGTGTGACAGAACTGTCGCCAAGTGTAGTCCAGCCCAGGGTGGAAGTCACGGAGGTAGGTCACCAGGCGTCGCTGAACTACCCCGTCTCCGCTGCCCGATCCGCTCCTGGGGTCGTCTGGGCTCAGCGTGGGGTTGTTGACGTCCCTGCTGTCCAGGAGCGGCCCCTGCGGGACTGGCAGCTCCGGCAGGAGTTCCATGAGCTGTGCAAGAGTCCTGGGGGCTTGCTCGGCCGCACGGGCCGCTCCACCCGAGGCGCTGGACCCAGGAAGGTTTGCCGCTCCAGCCTTGGCGAAGCGATCTTGGGCTTTGGCGTCAGCGCCTATCCATGGAAGGGAACTGAAAATGTTCACTGGCACCTCCGCTACTATCTGGCTGTTGAGCGTTGGGAGGACAGGGGCCTCGGCTGGGTACAGCGCCCTGTAGTCTCTATCCAGGATGTGGTCCAGGGTTGCGGGACCGATGTTCCATACGGGGACCAGGCAGCGTCGGCAGCACCAAGTGGCGTTCCAGTTGCGCTCCCACCAGGCTATGGCTCGCCGCTCGATGGGAGGCAGCCCAGCTTGCTCGGGAACCCCTACCCCCTCCGCTGGCTTCCATATGAAGCAGCCCAGGGGAGGTGCTCCGGTGTTCCAGACGAGGAGCGGTGCCCCTGGGGGGCATGTGTCGCACCGTGCGGAGTAGCATTTGTTCTCCGCAGCTTTGAGGCCGAACCGCTCATCTCTGACCCGTAGGATGGGAATGGTGGTGTTGGCGCGCTCAGGGATCTGCATGCCCGTCGGCGTCATGATGAGGTTCGACAGCGATCTCGTGTCCGCCTGGGGGCTGCATCCAAAGCCGAGTGGGAGGTGACCCAGGGAGGGGAGGGCATCCGCCTTTTTGTCGCTTACGGCACCGATCCTTTGCTGCTCGTGTTCCTTGACCTTGTCCGCTACTGTTGCGCCGGTTGGTGCTGGGATGCCCTGGTCCTCCAGGTGTCGGATCCAGCAGCTCTCGCAGTGCCACCCCATGTCTGCACCGTCGAGGTAGGCCTGGGGCCGGTTCTGTGCTACCATCAGGCGTGTGTCGTCGGATATCCACGTGCCTTCTGTGGAGCGTAGCTGGTCCTTACCGCATCTATCGCACGTGAACCTGCCGTTTTTCTGTTCGGCTGTCAGCCTGTCGCCGGGAATGCGTGGAGGGTCCTGCTTGGTGCCTGGGGCAGGGGTGGACGGCAAGGGGGCGTTCAGGTCGGTGTTGGATAGCGCGAGCCCGCCGCCGATGTAGGCGAGTCCTGCACACCGGTCGCCGTCACCGAGGGAGGCGTCTGAGCCCGCGAGAGCGACGTGAAGCGCGCACACCGAGCAGCGGTACGTACCCAGGGGGGCCAGGGAGGCGGCTGGGACGATCTTCTCGAGGACGAGCATCGGCGCCTTCAGCTGAAAGTCCTGCCGGTCCATTTCAAACCCAGGTCTGCGGGCAGCCAGCTGCCTGTGCGTCTGGGTGGTGGTGCGCCAGCGCTACGAGCTTGGAGATGTGGGGCAGGATTGCCTCGATGCGACCGTGGAGGTCGGCCAGGTCGTCAAGCGTGAGTCCCCAGGTTCTTGCGAAGTCGTGCCGAAACCCTCGGTGCGCTTCTTGCCATGGGACACAGAAACCCAGGATGGCCTCGATCACATCCCCAGCCTGCTCTGCGTGAGGGAAAGGCCATAAGAACACGCGTGGCTCGCGGAGCATTAACATCATGACGACCAAGAGCGACCGGGTCTTGCTGGATTCCATGGGGAGGCCATCTGCGTCTTTAATTTCCTTCCGGAGCTGGTCCCACTTTGGGTCGTCGGGGGCGCCGCTGAGAATCTCCTGTAGGCCAGCCATCCCAGGGTGCTTCCTGTGTCTGCAGCAATCCTTGGTTGCCGCACTCCACGCCTGGGGAACCTGCCTAAAGAGTCCCTTGGGGGTGCACTGGCGTCGACCACAGAGTGTTACACGCCGTCACTTGACGTGCGGCACCGGGGGGAGGGAGTCGCCGTGCACTGCGTGGTTTGCGTCATCCCAGGGAGTGCCAAGGCCGAGTGACCACACGATGGCTGCCCAGAGCATGTTGTAGACTAGATTGGTCGCGTCTAGACCCAGGGACATATCGAACAGGAAGCCCAGGTGCGACCAAGCCTTGCGGTCGAGTCTGCCAGGTTGTCGCGGTGTCTCTGCCAGCGAGAACTCGTGCGGGTGTAGCCCCGCCACCAGATAGATGAGCACGTGGAAGGCAGGCGTCGAGAGGATCTCGTTGAGGCCGGCCGAGATGAGCTTACCCAGGGAGTCCCAGTCGAAGTCATCGGCCAGTGGAGTGTTGTAGCGCTCGGCGAAGCCACTCGCCTGGGCGTCGCGGGCTTTCTTTTCGGCCGCATCGAGCTCATTTCGCCCGTCGTCTCCCTTTGCATCGCAGCTCCAGGCGATGGGGGGCGGTACCCAGGTGGCGAGGTCGGGCAGTGGGTCAAAGCTCTCGTCTATCACCAGGGATCTCCTGTGGCCAGCGGGTGCGCCGCCCCCGAATCGGACCCAGAGGCGGGTCAAGCGCCCGTACTCGGAGAGCACACGCAGCTGGGACCAGGTGGCATTGGCGAACATGCGCCCGTCTCCCAACATCAGGATATTCCGCTTGGCCCTAGTGATTGCCACGTTCAGGCGTTTGGCGTCGTCGACAAAGCCCCAATTGTGCTTCTCGTTGCTCCTGGTGGTCAGCACGATTACGATGTCTGCCTCACCACCCTGGCTGGAGTCGATGGTGGTGAGCTTGAGGGCCCCACTCTTCATGTGCTTTCCCGCAACCTGCCGGAGTCCAGCGAAGGCAGTGCCGATGGCTGTGTGGGCGTTATGGTCCTCCCGAAAGACGGTTTCCCATCGGTGATCGTCCACCACGTGCCCTTGGGGGTCAGCTCCAGGGCCAGGGATGTCTTGTCCGTCGCGAGCAACACTGCGTTTTCCCTTGCCTGATCTCCCCCTCTTGCCACCCTTTGAATTCCGCAGGACACCGCAGAGGTGGCGGGGGCCTTGAGGCCAGCCGTCCATCTGGAGCTGGTAGCCAACGACGATTCTGACGGTGGTGCCTTTTTCCAGCTCGGGCAGGAGTGCCCGCACGATGTCCACGGCCTGCGCTGCCTCGGGAAGGTTGGCGCAGCCTGGCTGGAGGCTAGACGTTACTTCCCAGGAGGGCGTGTCGACCAGCAGGAAACGGTGCTTGTCTCCGTCTTGCGGAGGATCCAGCTGCTTGAGGGTCGCGCGAAGGTCGGCCTCGTCGGAACCGGTGAGGTCGGCCAGTTCAGTCAGTCGCCCGGGTTCCCAGGGTGCGATGTCTCTCCATGGGATACCTTCAACGATGGGCCTGTCCCTGAGCGGGTCCATGATGCCGGTCGTCATACCCTTGCCGTAGTAGGCTGCGTTCGGAAAGGCGAGTAGCTGCGGATGCATGCGATAGCAGATCGACAGGTGGACCACAGCCGTCTATTGGCCGCGGAGTGCATGGAACATCCTGTCAAATATGCTGACACAGAGTCCCAGGTCGTTGGCAAGCTTGGAGAGCACCGTAGGGGGCAACTGGTTCGGGTCGCCCAACAGTACCAGGGCTCCGCCGCTGTTGATCAAGTTCACCATAGACATGAGCGCATGAAGCTCCGTGGCCAGTCCAGCTTCATCGATTAACAGGAGGACAATGTGAGGACTGTCTTTCTGTCCGAGGGCTTCGGCCGCCTCGTGTGTGGACATGATCACCCTGGCATCTCGAAGCAGGCTAGCCTTGTAGGGCTTGAAGTCCGGGCTCTTGTCCCCGTCCTGGAACGGGAACTCTCCGTGGGCGTTCTTGTAGTGGCCCTCTGGTGTCAGGTCCACGAGTCCCTCGTTGAAACGCTCCTTCCTTGCCAGGCGCACGAATTTCCCAGGGAACCCCGTGTCGGGGTCGAGACGGCGCTGCTGATGTGCTTCGGACATTGCCAGGGCGGGCTGGTCTACCGCCGTGTTCGAACCGGCCGCCAACGCGACTGCCTGTCCCGGACGCAGGCAGCATCCCCACATGTCCAGGCAGGCGACGGAAAAGGTGGTCTTGCCTATCCCGGGGGGCCCGTGCACCAGTACGGCGTGGTGATGCAAGGTGGCCTGAAGGGCCCTGATCGCATCGTTGTTTGGCTTGTGTCTGCCCACTCTTTCGCGGAAGGTTGCCAGGCTGGGCGCGGGGCGCACCCTCTGGAAGACCGACCCCGTCGCGTCCGAGATCTCGTCGTCGGAGAAAGCCGTCAATCCCAGGGGAAGCGGCGGTACCTGCTGCAGAAGGCCGCCTCGGACAGCCTGAGTGAGGTCGGCGTCGGGAACGTCGCAGTCCGGGTGGCGGCGGCCCTGGCCCTCAGGTTCGTGCCTACTGTGCTCGTACGCCGCAGGTCGTTGGCCGCAAGTCGGTCGGCCCGGGGGGCGTGCAAGAAGGCTAAGAGGAAAGTCAGGGGAGACAGCGCTCGGGCAAACAGATCCGCGGCATTCTGCCGGAGGTAGTAGATCTGGTCGAGAGCCCAACACTGGCGCCAGAACTGGATGTCGGAGGGGGCCTCGTCCACTCGGCACCAGGGAACGTCATCGTTTGGGGGACGTTTCGCCTTGGTTTCGTCTTCGTGGAATGGCCCCCACTTCCCACTGTTGCACAGCACAATGCATCTGTCGGACGGGTACCTGGTGGACGGGCTGAGGCCGAGCACTTGGGCGTCTCTTGGGTGAATGGCACCGCCCAGGGAGGGGGGCCACCAGATCGTGACGTCAGCAACTTTGTCGACTGTGGGGCCGGTGACAGAAATGTACAGTTCTTTGCCTTCCTTGTCTCCCTCCTGGGTCCTGCAAGCCAATTTGTACCTAGAGGGCCACTCCAGCAGGTAGAGTTCCTTACCCTCTGGAAGCTCCAGCGCGTTGCGTAGCCAGAAGGTGTCCAGGTCGCCCAAGTCCGAATTGGCGTCGATCCTGGCGACGCGGACGCCGAGCGCGCAGTTGCCTCTCCTGGTCAGGTATTCGCGTGTGGAGTCTTTTCTGTTGTCCACCGTCTCGACAGACGCTTGGCTTTCTACCCAGGCGATCCTCCGAAGTGTCTGTCCACGATCCTGGAGGGAGTAAGGCCACTGCGAGGGGAGTCGAACGGCCTCAGGCAGGCCCCCTAGCGGCGCATTGGGGTGGACTCGGGAGTGCGGAGAGTCCAGGGGCACAGAGTAGACTAAGTACGTCGGCGGCCGCTTGGAGTGCCAACGAATCGTCCAGCTGCTGCTCCGACGGGCCTGCTGGTGATGTATCTTCTTCCTTTGCCAGCATCACTCTTCGCTGCTGGCTGGGCTGGCCCCAGGCGGGCGGAGGGTGGGGCGGCGGGGGCGGGGGCGAAGGTCCACTCGAGGCGGCTGCGGGCTGCCCAGGTGCGGCAGGCAGTGACCCAACGGACGATTTTGCAAGCGCGTTGGCCCCTCCGCCAACGTCGGGCTGTCTGACGCCCGTTCGCCTGGCCTCTCGTGTGTCCATCAGGTGTGACCTCACGTGCTCTGGGTCGGATCTGGTGCCTCCAGGGCAGTAGTACGTCGATTCGTCGTCCCAGAGAGGGTAGGTGGTGGGCACGTGCAGCGCGTCTTCCAGAATCACGAGACCAGGGAGTGAGCGTACACCGTCTTGGGATACCAAGGGCTGGACGGGCCTCCAGCCTGGCCAGGGCCTTCGCACGATATGCACACGGTGATTGGAGTCCCAGGTCGATCCACTGCGCATGCTCCACAGATTCCCAGGGGTGACAAAGGTGTTTGGGTCGGGCCACCCGTCGCCGAAGCGCTTTTGCGACATGTCGTAGTGCTTGTCGCCTAGGATGTGCTGAGTGTCACCCACGGGCTCCTGGCAGATCTCGCACCAGTGGCGCCACCCGCCGTGAAAGAAAACCCAACGCATCCAGGGACAGTACCGAGCAAGGAAAACGCGTGTGCCCAATCTGAATGGCGGTCCGTCCTCACAGCGTGGCAGGCACGAGGGCCAACGTCGGGTGGGGCCTTGGTTGTTCTTGGGCATGGTCCCAGGGAGCGTCCAGTCAACCCAGGGAGGCAGCTGAAGGCTGCGGGCTGCAGTGACCTCAGTGTGTCGGACCGGGAGCGATCAGGGGGGGATGAGGAGGAGGAGGGTTTTCGAGAGCGTCCACGAACAGGGCGACCTGGTCCAAGTCGCAGAGGTCGACTCCGGCGGCGGGGAAGAGAGGAGGAGGGGAGCGATGGGTGTTTTCCCACACGACCCAGGTGGTGACCGCATGGTCACCGGCGTGTCTGAGGGCGCTGGCCCAAAAGACTCCTAGTGTCGCGAGGCGATCGGCCGTTTTGTTGAGCCGACGTCGCACCGCCTGCCACGCGAGGGCCCATCCCGACTCACTGGCTTGCCTGAGGGCAAAGTCCATTTGTTGTGCCAGATGGAGCCGCCGATAGCGCCCAGTGCTGGCCCCGTATCGGATGGCAGCCAGGTTGTCGCCAACCACTCTGGCGCCACGGAGCGTGTCTTCAACGTGAGGGAGCAAGGCGAGGCCAGCTCTGCACCCAGAGGCCTCGGCCGTCTGTGCGTCGTCGCAGCCTGGGAGGGCCACCACAGCGACCGCTACGACGCGCGGGTAGCCGCGGCGTGGGTCATGCTTCCAAAGAACAGCCGCCGCACCAGAGACCTTGTCCCCTTCTCCGATTCGGCGCGCCCCCCCGTCGAACGTAAGCTCGTAGGGCCATTGGGCGGAGTCGGCGGCGGGGAGAGGGGAGTCTCTGACCGTGATCTCTTCGCCAACGCCCATGTCCCTGCCGGCTCTGAGCACGAGGGCGTGTTGGTCACAGAGTCTGCAATACGCTTTGGTCCAGAGGGCACTGGGGTCCCTGTCTGTCCTGGGGCATGGGAACCAGCCCCGCCCAGGGGGCATCCAGCCCGCTCTGGGGTCACCGGCTTGGAGGACTGCTAGCCTGTCACCACTCAGTGTGGCTCTCGTGGTGATACGGAGGCGCCGGATTTCCCCTCCGGCGCGTGGTGCTTGTCTGCCAAGATGTGGTCCGGCGGCACCGCAGATGCGCCGCAAGTGCGGCCCTTGGGGGTTGCACAGCTGACAGAGGTCGAGCATAGGGGCCCAGACAGCGGTTTCGTCTGCCGGGGCGGCGGGAGGCTGCCCTTCGTGCAGGTCATCATCAGCTTCGTCGTCGTCCTGGAGGTCGGAGTCGGGGACAGCGATACCCTGGACAATGAGTCTGGCGGCTTCGTCAGCGCCAATGGGGGTGCAGTCCAAGTTCACACAGTACCTGAAGGAGATCTGGTGCAACAGTCGGCAGACTAGCCTCTGGTGTTGTCCCCTAGTGCACATCGCCGTGGCCAGGTCCCTGGGATGGTCCGGGGCTTTGGTTTTTTCCCAGGCAAGGGCAGCCGCGGGGCACCAGCACCACATGTGCTCGGTCGTGGCTTCTCCAAGGCCACAGAGTGGACAGGCTCCGTAGAGTCCTTGCCGCATGGAGACGCCAATGCTAGCATGGTGCCTTCTCCGCTCGGCAGCAAGTGCGCGCAGGTCTTCGGGGAGGGCGTCATCGTCTAGGAGAGGCCAGAGAACGGCCTCACCGCTCCAGGACCCAAGGCAGGTGTCACACCAGGCCTGTCCGTCGTCTCGCTGGCCGGCTGTGAGCCAAACTCTCTTGGCGGGCCCGCCGCAGCTGCACTGGCGGGGGATCCTGTCTGCCGCGCTTCGCCGTCGCGCAGAACCGGGTAGCCCGTTGGCCAAAAGTCGGAAGACGTGGTGTGCCTCGGCAAAGGATGCACAGTGTCCCAGGAGAGACCATTCCGCGCCATCTGTCTGCGCCCACCTGCGCTCGTCGCTGGTTGCGGCGAACCATTTGTTGACAATGTGTCCATGTAGCTGCGACCAGGCCGCGACATAGACCACCCGTCCGAAGTAGCGCGCCCGCAATCGAGGAGGTTCTCTCACCGCTCGATTGAATAAGTCGGCTGCCCTGGAGTCAGTCAGGACCTTGGAGCCGGGTCTGAGGGGCTCTTGCCGGGGCGGAAATTCCCGAGCCCATTTCACGAGTTTGTTCCACCTTCTCCCGGCCTTCTGTCGCGACTGGGGCGGGCCCCACAGGTCGTCCAGGACGTGGGCTCTGGCTGCGATCGCACGCGAGGTGGCGACCGGGCACTTGGGGCAGCCAGGGACCTGGAACCGGATGCCCAAGCCAGTGAGAATGTTGTCGGGAATCCAGGAAGCAGAGGCCAGGCCGAGAGCGACTCTAAGGTGGGCACGAAGCGTCCTTTCATGAACGGTGTCGGGGAGAGAGTAATGCGAGGGGTAGGGGATGAGCGCAATCAGGTAGGCATTGCAGGCAAGGGCGGTTTTGTTAGGCGACATGTTGGCCAGGTGCAGGGCCATGGCTCTGTCCCTGAGTTTGGGAAACGGTTTGCCCCAAGTGCCCGCGACGAGAGCATCGAGCTGTCCTCGGGTCACGGTGCCCCTGGGCGGTGAGGTCTCTCCTTCGGCAGCCCGAGATACGACGCAGGCGCCGAGGTAGGGCCACTGAGGCCGCACAGCGGACGAGCCAAAGGGGGTGTAGTCCATGGCACGCCTCCACCACTCGTGGTTGCTGGCTGGAACCAGCGCCGTTTTGAAGTTGCACCTGCAGGGGCAACTCCAGGGAGTACACAACGCGGCGCTGTCCGGCCCCCCGACCCGTCTGATCATGTCCAGTATAAGTGCCTCCGGAAGGCCCGCGACCGTCGTCGTGGTGCCATTGTCGGTGAAGTCCACGGGGGCAGTTGCCAGGAGTTGTCTGACGCCGACCCTGTACGGTGCCTCGATTCCCTTGCACTTGCGGGCTTCAACCAGGAGTCCGGCCGCCCTTGCAAGCCACGGCAGCGCAATGCCAGCACGGAGTGATTGGGCTGTGGCGCCTAGTAGCGCGGCCAGGTCGTCCACGTACGTCGGGTCGTCCGACCCCGTGATGTTTGCAAGGGCGCAGATGAGGGGGTCATAGCCCAGGCACCAGAGGAGCGGGGAGGCGGTGCCCCCCATTCCGATGGAGCGGAGTCACCTCCTTATCCTGCTCTTGTATTTTCCTTTGCAGGTGCGCACGCTCCAGGTGCCGACCAGGGCGTCCACTGAGTGAAGAAGCCAGCTGGGGAGTTGCCAGCGATCCGTCAGCTGCCCCATCCATTGCAGGGATATACGCGCAAAAGCTTTGTTCTGGTCGCAGAAGAGGACAGCCGTGCTGGGGGCAGGGCCCAGGGATCTTGCGGCGCTCTGTATGTACTGGTCCACGGCCTCTTGGTGCTCGCCCAGAAGGGCTGTCCACGATGGCCCGGGTTCAGTGTCGGCCACCGGGCCCAGGGCGAGGTGGTTAGTGGCAGATGTGATGTTGGGACCACACTGTCCCCCTCGCTTGGCCGCTTGATTAGGGCTGAGTCTGGGTTCGATCACGGGGCCCAGCTGGTCGGCAATGGTCGCGCCGTGCAATCTCCGTAGGCAGGTGGGGAGTTGCAAGGGTCGCATGTCATTCGGCAACTCAGCGGCTGCCTTTTTGCCGATCCAAACCAACAGATCAATGGAAGGGCCTAGTACCAGCCAGGTCTATAAGTTCGGGATTCAGGTCAGCGGCGTACCAGGCCTGCGCGAGCAGGCAGGCAACGAAACGGGCCCCGGGGTGGCACAGTTCGTAGGGTTCTCCATCCACCCCAGGAGCACTGCCGCTTGGACCCAGGACGAGGGAGGCGATCCTGCCCCACTGCGGGTTGGGGGAGTCCGGGAACTGCCCAAAATCCTCGTGCCGGAAGTACTCATCAAGGATTCGGTCCGCAGCCGGGGGAAGGGGGGGAGCAGTCTGCCAGATGTGTTTACGGCTCCGCCTGAGGACGTCGTCAACTTCCTTCGTGCGTTCCTTCCACCTCCCATCAGTGTCACGCACCCCGAGAACGGCGTGCGTTTTGACGAAGATTTCTCGGCCCGTGCGGTAGTGCTGGGCGAGAGCGGGGCGCTCGACGCCAGGGCCCCTCTGTACGGGGGTGAGTCGAGCAGCCCGTCTCTGAGCAGTGCCGTTGTCCCACCTCCGCAACCAGGAGGCGGCCTGCTGGGGGGTCAGGTCGTTGCCGTCCCGCGCGTACTCGGCAAGCCAGGCCGCGAGTGTCCCCACTGGGCGTGTGCTGGACTCGGATCTCGCCGCAGCAGCAAGCAGAGTACCTGGGGAGCGATTGGTCTTGATCCTGCGCCACTTCCTCCACCAGTCCTGCATGGCCGCCGACATGGCGTGGCGACCAAGAGCGAGCAGGGCAGGAACGAGGGGGACGGTGTGGTCGTGCGCCAGGGGAGGGCCCAGAGGTGGAGCTGAAGGCTCCTGTTTTCTTTCTCCTTCACCGTCGTCGTTGTCCCTGTGTCTTGCTGGGAATTGACCAGGGGCTGCCGGACGGACCCAGTCGGCAGGTTGCAGGAGTCCGGTCAGGTCGATGTCGGGCAGTCCGAAGGTACGCTCGAGGAAGGTGTAGAGGGCTCTTAGTTCAGCATGCGCCTCGCCCGGGAGGAGGCGCAAGTCACCGGCCCGCATGGTGTTGTCCCTGCGGGCTCTGGGGGCGCCCTGTGGCTCCAGGTACAGGATGGCGTGGTCAGATACAGACGGTTTCCATGCTTTCTGACTCCATAGGCCCCAAGCTGTCGGCAAGGGCAAGCGACGATGTCGATTTGCGACTCGTTATCTGCGTCAACCCTAGTGGGGCCGTCGCAGTGGCAGACGCTCGATCCTGTCTGCGCGAGCAGGTCGGTGAGGGTCGCAGCGTCGTCGGTTTCGCCTTCTCTGGGGTTGTCAACCTGTATGTTCATGCCACCCCCCCAGTACGTGGGGGTGTCATCCCATCTCTCGATGGCCTGACGAATGGCATCTATGGTTTCGGACTTTCTGGACGGAGGGAGGTACGCCGACACCAGGCGGCAGGTGCTTTCACCTCGTCTGATCGCGGCTGCAACGGCACACCCAGGAACAAGATCCTCAGACCGAACAAGTGCCGTGCCGTGCGGGATGAGGATTGCCACCCCGCCGGCGCGGCCCCCGGCCGGTCCTATGTAGGCAGGCGGCGAAGCAATGAGCGTGCGAGCGTGGAACACGGTGGACCAGACGGCCGCTTCATGCTCAGTCCAGTGGGTCTCCTGAATGAGTCCAATTCTCCCGTTGGTGGTCATCTGCGTCAGAAAGGCGTGCTTGATCATGTTCTTGCGTGCTGCCGTACTTTTGAGGTATCTGACGCTCCAGCAGCCCAGTCTGAGCGTGCCGGACTGCATGGCGTTAGCAATTGCGTCTACCAAAGTCCGCAAAGACCGATCCCCACACATGTCCGCCCATGTGGGGTTGTCCCAGGCGGTAGCGTGTAGGTAAGCCCAGAGGGACCGTGGCCGCCGGACGGTGTAGTTACAGTGCGGTGCCAAGGCGCGACCCAGGGAAGAGCAGGCAGCTTGCCATGCTCTAGTTCTCGCCCCCGGTACGAGATTCGTGATCGGGGGAGACCCGAGGGCGCGGTAAAGCGACCCTGGGTCTTCAGGCGAGTCTAGGGGAACGGCAGCCCGGGCTGGACATGCTGCTGCTGCAACATGGTTCGTACTATGTCGTCTGGGAAGGGATTTTCGGCGAGCGGTGCCCAAGGGCAGTTTCTGTCCGCGAAGCTGCGCGCCTGTCTCCATGCGGTCCACACGCGCCTCTCGGTCGGTGCAGCATGCTGCTGTCCGGGCATGGGTTCGTCCCTGCTCCATGCCAGGATGGAGGAAACGAGTCTACGTTGGAGGCACCTTGGGTCGCAATGGATGCCCACGGCGTCGTAGAGCATTCTCCTCCTGATGGCTAAGGACCGGTAGTAGGACCCCAGGCCCACTGCTCGAGCCCGCTCTTCGGGGGATGGGACCCGGAGTCCATGCTCTCTTCCGTGCGCAAGCAGCCACCCTGCCCAAGCCTTGACCTTTCCTTCGCTGGCTAGACTCTCCCGTTCTCTGCCTTGACAGACGAGAGCCAGACCCTCGGCGCAGCCCTGGAAGCATCGCTCGGCCCCCGTCTCCGCATGAACGTTCTTGATGCCGTTCCTGGTGTCGGCGAGAGTGCGGAGGAGCCACCTGTAGCTGGTCTTCGCTGTACAGGAGGCAATGGGTGCGTCTGGTAGCTGCTCGGGACTGTGGCTTCGGGGGCACTGGCCGGGGCTCTGGACTGGGTCCAAGTGGGGATACGTCCGTCTGGTCGGTATGTCCACCGTTTTTCCCAGGGGCTCGGGAGTCTGGGATACGTGACGGAATCTTCGGCGGGAGGACAATTGCTGAGCCAGAGGCGGTCTCTTGGGCTGGCCACTGAGGAGGCAGCATCGAGGCGTACTGCCCAGTCGAGCGGTATCTCTCCCAGGGCCGTACACATTGCCTGCTTGTGTGCCGCTTGCATCGTGGCTGGGCTTTCGCAGCGCACTAGGACGCGGACGTACGGCCGTAGTCTGCGCGCGATGCCCCACAGGTGCGGCACGACGAAGAAGTGCACCGACTGGGGGCCGGCTAGTCCGTCCAATCCTCCGCGTTGGCTCGCTGAGGACAGGCTTGTACATGGGAGTCCGGCAATGATGACCAGGAGGCTGCCAGGGTCAAGGGTTCTGAGGTGGCTAGACCAGGAAATCTGAACCTCCTCTCCCCTTAGCAGGTCCCAGACGTCGACTCCTAGTCTCTCGTGCGGAGGGCCTCCATCACAACGTGTAGCGTTGTCACGGTGCCAACGCCTCTCCACTCGAGATGCAGCTTCTTCGTTAATTTCGACAAAGGCGGAGGATCTGAAGCGTGGAACCGTGGCGACTTTTGCCATGAGGTCACCGATCGCTAGTCTTGCCAGTCCCCATCCATCGAAGAGGGAGACGAGGTGCAGGCTTGGTCCTGTGGCCGCACACGGGTTCGGTCTCGGGTCTACAACTCGGGCTCTTGCCTGCTGAGTGAAATCGACTGTCCAATCGTCGCCCTGTCCAGGGCCAGCGTTTGTATGGAGCCTGAGGTGTCCCGAGATATCCCAGGCGTCGTCGGTGGGGCAGAGGGAAACAATGCCGTCCTGCTGAAGAGTCCTGAGCGTGCCGATGATCCGCGTGTTATCCAGACCTGCAATTTGGTACGCAGCAAGCGTAGTGTCCGCGGGGGCGACTGGGGAGAGACCCGTCCGTTCGTCCCTGTGGCGCTCCCAAACCTGTTGGAGTACGTCGGCGGGCTGGGGAGCTGCGGTGGCCTCGTCTGGTGTGAACCCCGCTGGTCGGGGCCGCGCTCTGCGTGTTTGGCCGTCTTCTGCACTTGCTGGCCTGGATGCTTGCCTTGTGATGCCGCGGCCTGCGACGGCGGGAGGGGTGCCATCTCCCGCTCGGTGGCTGGTGCGCTCCCAGAGATCTACCAGGGTCCTGGAATTGGGTGACCTGGTGCCTGGTCTGGTGGATCCTTCCCTGCTGGTGTTGCCTGCTGGTCTGGCTCGTGCCGTGTCTCGCGGGGTTGTCCTACGTGCGTCTTCCGCCGTGCCCCGGGGAGCTCGGCGGGACGGGCTTCTGCGCGCCCTGGCGGCAGCGGCGCTGCGTGGCTGAGCTCTGGCTCCAAGCAGTCGTGGTCCGGCCGCGCTTCTGGTTCGGCCACGCCTGGCTGCGACGGTCTCCGCTGTGCTCCCGCCAATTTCGGCCAGTGCGCGTGCGCGTCTGGTTTCCGTTTCTGCGGAGGTTCCTTGCGGAGGCCTCTACCGTCTCTCTTAAGACCTGGTCTCTGTCGTCGGAGAATGGAGAACTGGCGCCCGCACGCAAAATGGTGCGAAGCATGGCGGGTGTAAGGTCCTGGAAGGGGGCCTCGGGAGCCAGCACGCTGTCCGAGCGCGCCGCTGGGCTGCCAGCAAGCTGCCGTAGCTGGGCACAGGCCGCGTCTGCCGTTAGCGCCGCAACGCGTGTGTGAATTATCCTACCCATGGGGTTGCGCGTCCCAGGGGGTGGGCGGGTGTTCCAATAGGCGCTGAAGGCGTCTGGAATTCGCATTGGTAGACCAAGGTCTTCATGCAGGTCCCGCACAGTTTTGTCAAGTTGTGGTATTGCGGCGGCCCAAGCTATCGCGCTCAGCACTCGGTTCCGTTCGTCTGCGGTGGGGGGGACTACCTGTGCCGTCTGCGACTTGCAATTGAGCTTGCCTGAAGGCGCGCGCCATTGCTTCATACTCCCCCGCCGCCAATCCGCCTCCATGCACGGTGGGAGCTCAAGCCCGTTTCTCGGTGTATCTCCTCGACCCAGGGGGTCGCTACTGCAACTTTCCACCGTGCCGGGAGGCGGTCTTCTGCTCTGGGCTGGTGACGGGTCCGTTGAGACCCGTGGAGGTGCGGTTGTCAGGGATCCTTCACCCCCCCTGCTCGCTGCCCTGGTAGCTTCTGGCGTGCACTGCCTGTCCCCGGTGCTGTCTGGCGTCGCGGCCCTCACATTTCCTGCTGTGGGCAGCTCCAGGTTGGGTCGCGCATCTGCTGGGGAGGTCTGCTCGCTCCTGGGGGGATCTGCGTTAATGGGGTCTCGGGACTGCCTGCGGTGCCGGGGGCGCCCTGGTTTTCCCTCCGCAGTTCCTCCTCCAGGGCTAGGTCAGGAGAGGGGCAAGGGAATGGGACGGGCGTGACGGGCGTTCTGGGAGTCGCGCGCCTCAACACGAATGGGGAACCGCTGGCAGTCCTGATGAGGGGTCCTCGGTCCACTCCTTGGGACGGGCCCTCGCAGCCGTGGCCACTACCGCCCAGAAGGCCGCCTGGATGCTCTAGCCCAGTGGGTGAGTCGGGAGAGGAGTGGGTGGGAGGGGAGCGGGTAGGCGAGGAAAGGGAGACGCAGGGCGATCCCGCGACGACGATCGGAGGTCCGATGCGATCGATCAGATCGACCAGGGAGCCTGTCACGCCTGCTGGGTCTGCGGAGACCCTGCTGGCATCGGGCGTGCGGAGTCGGCCCGCGGACACCGCCGTCGTCGTTCCCAGGGAAGGTCGGCCGCGGTCGGTCGTTTCAACATTATCAGCAGCGGGGCGTGCCGCGCTGTAACCACTGTCGCCCAACCCGACTGTCTCCTGCTCGCTTCTTCCTGGCTGAAGGCCAGCCCCGTCGGTGAGGTTAGCGGCGTGGGAGCTAGGCGCTGCTGCTCAAGCGGTGCCCATGCCCCCAGGGAGGGGAGCGGCGGTGTCATGGCGGTAGCCAAAGGATCCGCTTGCACCGCTGGCTGCGCCAGCCGCGCGGCCCTCGATGCGTCTCCTCTGGGACGGCCCCGCTGCGGAGCCAGTCTCCTCCATGACTACGTCGGCGGGGTCGGCCGGTCGTCCGCAGCTGGCTTGGGGATCCACCTGCTGGGGGAGGCCGTGAGTGGATTCACCGGGGATGGCAGGAGGGTCGGTGTCGTCGCCACTCGTGGTCACAGCTTCTGCGGCGCTCTCGGCGTCGACTGGCGCTGTCTCTGGTCCTCGAGCTGAAGGCTCGCCACTTCTGAGATTGCCCGATACGCCTTGGAGCCTCGAGCTGAAGGCTCGTCCCGCATGAGAGTCCCGAGCTGAAGGCTCGCCCCGTCTGCGACTGTCCGACTGGGGGGCGGGTGGCTGACGGGAGTCCTCGGGATTACGGGAGCGACCAGGCAGTTGACTGGTCGCCGCGTCGCCGTCGGCGCCCACCAGTCTGTTTGAAGCGCCCCGAGCTGCAGACCCCCTCAAACCTGCTGTCTCGCACGGCGCTCCAAGGGCTGAAGGCCCATCCCCTGTGTGCACCACACTGCTGCATCCAGGGAGTGCGGCGGGCGCGCGGCGGCCGCCGTCTAGACGTCGGCTCACGTCCGCGGGGGGGGGGGGGGGGTCGGCTGCACGACTGGGACGGCCGCCTCCACGGTTAGAAGATTGCCCCCTTCGCAGCCGAAGGCTGCTTCTCTCGGCATTGAAGCGCCCAAGGGGGGGCGCTCGGCGGAATGGAGGCGCACGCCCATAGGATGCGGATCGGGGACATGGGTAGGCGTCTGTCCGCCTCCCCTCCTGTCGCAACCGCGGTCACCCTCCTGGGTGGCCTCAACTCTAGGCAGCCCGCCCTCGTCGGTGAGGCCCCTGGGCCGATCGTCGAGAGCGCCTCTCTGGCGGTCGCTCCTGCGCGGCCAGAATGGGCCTGTGTCTGTCGGGGGATGCACTTGATCTGGCGCTGCCTCTGGTCCTTGAGCTGAAGGCTCGTCACTTCTGAGATTGCCCGATACGCCTTGGAGCCTCGAGCTGAAGGCTCGTCCCGCATGAGAATCCCGAGCTGAAGGCTCGCCCCGTCTGCGGCTGCCCGACTGGGGGGCGGGTGGCTGACGGGAGTCCTCGGGATTACGGGAGCGACCAGGCAGTTGACTGGTCGCCGCGCCGCCGTCGGCGCCAACCAGTCCGCTTGAAGCGCCCCGAGCTGCAGACTCCCCCAAACCTGCTGTCTCACACGGCGCTCCAAGGGCTGAAGGCCCATCTTCTGTGCGCACCATACTGCTGCATCCAGGGAGGGCGGCGGGCGTGCGGCGATGGCCGTCTAGACGTCGGCTCACGTCCAAGGGGGGGGTCGGCTGCACGACTGGGACGGCCGCCTCCACGGTTAGAAGATTGGCCCCTTCGCAGCTGAAGGCTGCTTCTCTCGGCATTGAAGCGCCCAAGGGGGGGGCGCTCGGCGGAATGGAGGCGCAAGCCCATAGGATGCGGATCGGGGACATGGGTAGGCGTCTGTCCGCCTCCCCTCCTGTCGTAACCGTGTTCACCCTCTCGGGTGGCCTCAACCCTGGGCCACCCGCCCTCGTCGGTGAGGCCCCTGGGCCGATCGTCGAGAGCGCCTCTCTGGCGGTCGCTCCTGCGCGGCCAGAATGGGCCTGAGTCCGTCGGGGGATGCACTTGATCAGGGGTGGGGCCAGCGCCCCCCGTGGTCCTGGCATCGCCGTGGGCGATCCAGTTCTGCCCTTCACCGCCAGGAGACAAGGAAATTGGACGCCCAGCCAGAGGCAGAGGAAGTGTCGTGGTAAGAGAGGGAAACAGGTCCGGCGGGAAGGAGTCGACCTGAAGGTCGCAATACCAGTGTGTCTCGCGGCGCTAACCGTGGCGCCCCCTCCTCCCATCCGGCTGAAGGCCGATGGTTCTCGTGTGTATGCAAACTCGACGGGAGCGATCAAGGGGTCCGCGGACGCGTTCGGACCGCCCGTGCTCGGAGGGTCCCAGGGAGCGAGGGGCGACGGCTGCCCTGGCGGGATGGTGTCCTGTGATCCTGGGGGAGGATGTCTTGAATCAGCCAGTCCGTGGGCCCCCTGGCCGTCGACTGGGCTTGCATCGTCACCCGCGGAGTTCCCAGGAATCCTAGATCCGTCGTCGATCGGGTTCCCAACCATGCTAAGCCTGACCTGCAGGCTGGCTGCCGCGCCGCGCCGCAAGGGCGAACCCAGGGAGTCTGATATGGCCGGAGCGCGGCCCGGGGGGCAGCGCGCGGCCCGCAAACTCCTAGGGGATGACCCCTTGAGCTGGGAGACCCGGCCGAGGAGCCAGGGCCCAGAGACGGCTTGAGCCAGAGGCTACGGACTGGTGGGGAAACTTTTTTTTTTACAGCCGCAGGCGGAAGCGCCGGCGGCGAGCGGTCACGGTCGGGCTGCGGCCGTGCCAAATTACCCGGGCGCGCGCGGGGGCCGCGGATCAGGCGGCGGGGCAAGCAGCAACCCAGGGCGTCTGAGAGGCCAGGCGGTCGTGCACTGGTGGGGAAACGCGAAGCGTGAAGAATAACTCCTCCTTGTCGCACCCCCCCGACTTGTCAACAGGGCGGGCCGGGTGTTTCGCCTGAGACTCCCTAACCATCTATGATCCTTAAGCTGAAAAGTGCAACAGTTTCACTAATGGAGGGCGATTTGTTCAAAAGGATGCTCTCATCTCAGCACCGCGAACATTCGTTCTAAGTTCGCAACAGCTTCAAATATTGAGGGCGGTGCTTTTTCAAAATGTAGCTATCGCCCCTAGCGACGCGCACATTCATCTTAACTGTTTGCAGCAAGTTGAAAGATTCGTATGGTTGAAGTCCCAGGAATGGCGCTATGGCATGATTTAGGGCTGCCAGGACGCAATGGTCACGTTGATTCGCGGTGCTGAGATACCAGGAATGGGTAGTACGCAATTGTCACATTGACCCGCGGCGCTGAAGTTTCAGAAGCGGTGTCTTAGCACGATCCAGGATTCTCAGACGGTTGTCTTCCAATGGGACACGTGCAGCAATTAATACACAATCCTGTAGAGATAGATGGGAAGGGAACTCGGAGGGAGGGTTGATTGCTACATCCTTAGTGCGTTTTTGCTGTACGTACACTGGTCCTCCTCCTCCTCCTCCTCCTTCTCCTCCTCCTCCTCCTCCTCCTCCTCCTCCTCCTCTTCCTCCTCCTCCTCCTCCTCTTCCTCCTCCTCCTCCTCCTCCTCCTCCTCCTCCTCCTCCTCCCCTCCTCCTCCTCCTCCTCTTCCTCCTCCTCCTCCTCCTCCCCTCCTCCTACTAACGACTACTCCTGCTAAGTACTGTTACTGATGATGCTGCTGCATATGGCACTGCTACTATTAATGCTACTGCTAATTCGAGCCACTCCATACTGCCACCCATCCAACACGCGTTCAGAGGTGGGGCTCCGTCTCAGGCTGCCGCTGTTACCACAGCTGCCTCTCCGACTCCGATGCCTCCGCCTACGCGTACTCTTTACCGCTCACTCGTCTAGAAGTCATCCAACTGTCTTCCTGAACGGCCCTCAACGGGCCCAAGGGCCCCGAAAAAAGCGGCTCGGGATAGAAAAATGACCCCGCAGAGAATGTCGGGACATCTGTGGGCCCCGTACTGAGAAACCACGACGTCGGATGTCTGGGGTGCGAAGTGTCGAAGTGTCACACATATTCGACCATGGACCCCTTGTTACCCATCAGCCACCGAGGCCCGTTAGCCGAACCCGAAGCCCTTCGGTTGCTTCCAGCGCGAAAGCTGGGTGGCTGCGCACAGCAGAGGGCCCATGGCGCACGAGAAGACTCGGGCGAGGGGTGGGGCCCAAAAGCCTTCCTCCATCCTCCCCCGAGCCCGCCCCCCCCCATCCCCTGCAGCGAACAGCGAACGACGCCCAACGGCGAAGGTTGTCCCAAACCGACAGCGGCCGCCTCTCGTCCTTTCCCGCCCGCGGCGGCCGCGGCGGCTGTAAGCGAGGCGCGCAACTCCCCCACCCCGCTCTCTCCTGGGCTGGGGGGGGGCGTGAAAGTGGGGCAGGAGCAGAGGTGGGGCTTAGAGGAGGAAAATCGTTCTAGACAGCCCCATGGAAGAGGGCAGCATGCGTTCCTAAGCCCACCTTGGGAGAACTGTCCCGTTTTTACGGCCAGGAGCGTCTGCTTAGAGCCTGGCGGCGGCGGCCCCTGCGATACGCTCCGCCTAGCAAGCTGGCAGAGCGTCCTCGTGGGGCGGAAGAACGGGAAAAGCTCGGAACGTTGATGCTTGGGGACTGGGACGTGCTCAGCGTGCCGAGCGGAAGCGGGGTGACCCAGAACCAGCGGCGCGACACGCTGAGCAAACGTTCGTGCCCATACGAGCATACGAGCCTCGGTCTGGAGACGGAACCCCATGGGCCGTGCTGGAAGCCTTGTGGGCCATCTGGAGGCCATCCTGGGCGTGCTCGAGCGATGTGTCCGCGCTTCGAACCCTCTCGGAGGCCTCGTGCGGTCCTTTTCATACGCGTTGGGGCTGCCTTTGGGCCGTTTGGGGGCCCCCACCGCCCCAGGGCTGGGACAGGGCCGCCCGCCTCCGCATACCTGGTCTCGCGCAGGATCTCGGCCTCCGACCGCGCCTCCTGCGGAGGCACCCCACCCAGCGCTCGCTCCGCTCCCCACGCACTTAGAGGCACGCCAGGGTTCGGAGGAGGGCCCGGCGCGCTGCGCGGGGGAGGAGGTCGAGGTTTCTCCCTCCCTCCCTCCCTCCCTCCCCTCCCTCCTCCTCCTGAAAGCCTCCTGCAGCTCCTCCGCGAGCGCTCGCACGCGCGTGAGGGAGGAGGAGGAGAAGGAGGACGAGGAGGAAGGAGGAGGAGGAGGAGGAGGAGGAGGAGGAGGAGGAGGAGGAGGAAGAGGAGGAGGAGGAGGAGGAGGAGGAGGAGGAGGAGGAGGAGGAGGACCAGTGTACGTGCAGTAAACGCACTGAAAGCCCAAGGCGCGCGCGCTGAAAGCCCAGCTGCTGGCCAGACGGCGGGCTGCCGCTGACGACGCCCGCGCGGCGGACGAGGGCCCGGCTGCTGCGGGGCTGGCCGGGCTGGCGCGGGGCGCTGCTGCTGTTGCGGCTGCCGCGCTGGGCGGGCCCGCGCTGGCTTAGCGCTGCTGCGCGACCAGGCCGGGGCGGGCCGCGGGGCGCAGGCGCGAGGCGCGGGCCCGCGAGAGCCCGACGGGGCCGCCGGGGGCTGCTGGCGGCGCCTGGCCGGCGGCGCCGCAGGAGGGCCGGGCGCGGATTGCGCCGCGGCAGCTGCAGCGGAGGGCTAACGGGCGGGCTGGCTGGCCCGGCGCCTCGCGGAATGCCCCTACACCATCGTCCTGGTCGGCGCGGTGCTCCCGGGTAGCGCTGATTATAGGCCCCGGCTGGCGCACCCCCTCCGTCCAGGGCGCGGCCTCCGCTGAGCGGTGGACCGTGCCTGGGGTGGGGGGGTTGCGCCGGCTCCCGATCACTGTGCTCCCGCGGCAAAGGGACCCGCGGCGCGCAGCGGAGGAGGAGGAGGCGGAGGAGGAGGAGGAAGAGGAGGAGGAGGAGGAGGAGGAGGAGGAGGAGGAGGAGGAAGAGGAGGAGGAGGAGGAGGAGGAGGAGGAGGAGGAAGAGGAGGAGGGGAGGAGGAGGAGGAGGGGGAGGAGGAGGAGGGAGGAGGGAGGGAGGGAGGGAGGAGGAGGAAGGAGGAGGAGGAGGAGGAGGGAGAGGAGGAAGAGGAGGGGAGGAGGAGGAGGAGGAGGAGGAGGAGGAGGAGGAGGAGGAGGAGGAGGAGGAGGAGGAGGAGGAAGAGGAGGAGGGGGAGGAGGAGGAGGAGGAGGAGGAGGAGGAGGAGGAGGAGGAGGAGGAGGAGGAGGAGGAGAGGAGGGAGGATGGAGGAGAGAGGAGAAGCAGCAACAGGCCGAGCAGCATCAGCAAGAGCATGAGGAGGAGGGAACTTTTTTGATCCGCGGGTCTAGAGCGAGCCTCGTCCGGTCGAAGCTAAGCGGGCCGCGCGCAGCTTTAATTGACAAAGGGAGAAAGGCAGAAGGAGGGGCCTCGCGCGCAAGGCCAGGAGAGGGCAAAGCCCCGGAATCAGGCGGCGCCGAAGGCGAAGTGCACGCAAAGGAACGCCTTGCACAGGACCCGGAGGCGAAGTACCGGAAGAGCAAAATGCTGCGGTGGTGGTGCCGTCAGCGGCACTTCATGCACACCAGCCTCAAGTGACCGCGGAAGGAGACGCACCGCGTATCCAGGGCGACGCCCGAGAGGGTGAGGAGCACCGCTGGGCCGGAGTGCAACGTTGTGCCACCGAACAGGATGCAGGAGAGGCCCAGGCCGTGGTAGTCCAAGGTGCCACGTACACAAGGAAAGAGAGCCGCAGTCTGAGGCGCGGCTGTCAGGTCAAGCCAAGAACATGCCGCCCATGACCGACAGGGTGCTGGTGCGCTGCAGGGAGGACGCCTGCCCCGCAGTGGCGAGCGCGTGGGACTGGGCAGAAACAGCACACGTTGCGCTGCCGTTCCGTGGTGCCCAGCACCGGGCCGAGGCCGCGCTGCGCCCAGGACCGCGGGCCCGCCGAGGCGGCAAGGCGCGAGCGCCGGGTACCGGGCCGAAGCCGCGCTGCGCAGGGCACTGCCGCCATGGGAGGGGGGGTAGCGAGCGGGCAGGGGGAAGCGGGCAGGGAGGAGAAGGGCCGGTCCGGCGGGCCAGCCGTCGCCCAGGCAGCCCCGCGCCAGCAGCTGAGCGTAGCGCCCGTGCTGGTGGCAGGGAGATCCTGCGGAATCAGGGGGGACAAACCACCCCATATTCAGGTAAAGGAGGGGGGAGGGAGGTGGAGGGCAAGGCGCCGAAGGCGTCGACCAGGCCGCACTCGAAGAGAACGCCGTGATGCCAGGGCCAGGAGGGGCGGTCCGGGCGAGGTGCTGGTGGCAGGGAGATCCTGCGGAATCAGGGGGGACTAACGGTCCCATATTCAGGTAGAGGAGGGGGGAGGGAGGGGGAAGGCAAGCTGCCGAAGGCGCCGACCAGGCCGCACTCGAGGAGAACGCCGTGGTGCCAGAGCCAGGAGGGGCGGTTCGGGCTAGGTGCCCGGGGTCAAGAGGACCGTGCGAGGCGCTGCTGTGCGTCAGCGCTTGGGCGCTGAACCCCGTGTCAGTGTCCTTTCGGAACGCGTAGCGGGCCGCCCCCCGCGCCCGTCGTGGATGGCCGCACCCAGGTGCCGCCCGATTCCTGCTGCAGGGCACTTGCAGCCCCAGTCGATATCGCAATTGGTGCGGGATCAGGAGGGACTAACCGTCCCAAAATCAGGCGTGCAGGAGGAGGGGAGAGGGGAGAACCAGGGTAGGGCGCTGTGGACGGCGACGCACTGGTCGTACCCGGAGCACAGCGCCAGGAGGCCTGCTAGGCACTGGAGGGACGGTGGTGCGCGCGGCGTCGTCAGGGGGAGAGTCCAGGCCAGGTCAGCGCCTGGGGCGCTTCCCGGTCCAGTTGCCGGTGTACCCAGAGCTGCGTGCTTGGCCCTCTCCGCGCCCTTCGCCTTTGGCCACCTCCCGCTTCCGCTGGCACTCCTGGCACAGGGTGTTCTCGCGTTCCCAGTCGACGTAGACGCCCGCGTTCCGGGGCCACTTACCGACCCACGTCGTAGTGGCTGTTGGCCATTCCCTCCAGGAAGCGATCGATCATGTCGGGCTTCCAACAGGACGGGTCGAGCTTGACTTGGCCCCTGGTCTTGCCCCGTTCCTGGCCCATATGCCTGCACCTGGAGTGCCAGGCTGCGGTGAAATAATAACCTTCCTCGGCCTTCAGCCTCTTCAGGTGGGCGGCCGCCGCCTCGCCCGGGCGTCTCGGCCAGCTGACACGGCGGTCTTCCCAGGGGGCGGTTGTGACCAGGGCGGCGGCGTTCACCCTTGTGTTCAGGGTTGCGGGGATCGTCTTGTCGCTGCCAAGGGCCCCACCCTCCGCCCCTGTCACGATCGCGGCCCCGGTCGCGGTCGCGCTCTCTGGCTCGGACCCGGTCGCTGGCATCTCTGGACGGGCGCCGCGCCGTGCTGCCACATCGGCCCCAGGGACCCGGGTCACTCACCCTGCCGCGCGCGCGACCGCACTCGCGCGTAGGGCGGGGGTTGGGCGCGGCGCGCCCGGCCCCTGTGGCCGCAGTCCTGAGCCGCGCGTGCAGGACACGGTCGTCGGCGCCGGCCATCGCGAGCTCGGTCTGTCCCGTGGATTCGTGGGCCCGGCGGGCCTGGTGTGTCGCGTCGGCGTCGCGTTCAGGACTGCTGCGTCGCATCTCCCGTGGGCTCGTCCCGATGTGGACCTGTCGATGTGCTCCAGGGTCTGGAGAGGGCGAGGCTGCGTGGAACGTGCCTGCGGCCTCCGCCAGCCTCTGAGCCTGTTCCTCCTCCTGGTCCTCCTCGGTGCAATCGGGGATATCCTCCTTGGTGTGCCCGTGCGGTGTCGGCTCGTGCATGGGGCCCCGCGCGACCGCGCGTGGCGCGCGGGGCTGGGGCCTGGATTTGGGCTGAGCCCTTTCTGCAGGCGCCGCCGTGGCGTTTCCAGAGGGGCGCCGAGCCAGTAGCTGGCAGGGACCGCTAGCTCCTGCGGCGCTTGTGCCTTGTCGGTGGCCCCATTCAGGAAGGCGGCTGCACGGCGCGCCGCATTGCCGCGTAGAACGTCGGCGCGTAGAGTCTTGGCCCCAGCACCCCAGACTTCAAGACACTCGTTGCCGATTTGGACGATCAGGGTTCGTCCGTCCTTCTCGCGGATCTGGACGTCGCGGATTGGTCCGAATACTGCTCCGTCCAGGGGCTGCGCGAACAGGGGCACGGTGCTCTGCGCTGCTCTGAAACCGCCTGGCTCGGGGGAGGGCGTCGTTCCAGACGACCACGTAGTCGCCGCTCTCGATGTCTGGGCTGTCCGTCGTGATCGGGCGGGCGGGGGCCTGGAGGGGTTTGTCTGGGACTTGCCCGCGCCGCCGGTCGCGGTCGCGATCCGCGCGCTCCAGGAGAGGACCAGGGGTTGCGTTGGCGGCCAGTGGGGCCCCCGCAGACTTGGTAGCCGTGGGTCGCGTAGTGGGAGGGATCGAGGCTGGCTCGCTGTCGCGCGGCGTGGGCGGTAGTGCATCGGTGGGCGTCAGGCGCCGGTCCTTGATGGGCCTCGGGCTGTCTGCGGGGTCAAGGGTACGGGCGTCGCGCCCGTCTATCCGGAGGACGTCGTCCTGCTGGGGCCCGCTGCTGGTCGCAGGCTGCGGGGTCGGCAGAGCTGGCGCGACGGCAGCTGCGCCCGCGCGTTCGGTCTCGCCACTGCGCGTCCCTCCGGCGCCCTGGCCCCTGATCTGCGCCACAAGCTTTACGTGCGTCTCCCTGGCCGTCATCCTTCGCGCCCAGGCACGGCGCGGTTGCTCGCCCTCTGGCGGGGGCGGCGGCGCGCCGCGAAGGCGCTCCTGGTGGGCGCGCGCCTCCTCATCCCAGGCGGCAGCCCGCCGTTGCACTTCCCGCTGGCCGGCGCGCAACCCCTGCGGGGGCGGCAAGGACGCCGGGCAGCGCGGCGAGGGGTTTGGCTCCGTGGACCGGGTATGCCGCAGGGCCGTACTTGTCGAGCACGCGCCGCACTGCGGACGGGGCCATACCCCATTGGTGGATCAGGCAGTCCTCGCAGCACCAGCCTGCGTGCCAGCGCTTGGACAGGAACATCTCCTTCACGAGCTGGACTGGCGGAAGCCCGTGGATCAGGGTTAGGCCAGCTCGGAGGCCTTCAGGGTCAGCGGCGCGGCCGTGCATGCCAGGGATGGGCTGTCCAGGCTGCCACCTGTGTCCTTCTGTGCCGGGCGGGCAGCTGTCGCACCGCCAAATGCCGACGTTGCTCTTGTGGAACTGGGAGATCAGGCGGTCGTCGTTCGCGCTGCTGGCTGGTAGCGCGGCACCCACGTTGAGCGGGTTCATGTCGCCGTCCAGCGGGGACAGGAGCTGCTCCAGGGGCGCGAATGTCGTGGGCGCCGGCGTTGGGCAAAGCCCCGGCAGGGCACGCGTCGCGCGCGCCGGCGCGTCGTCGGGGCGATCGTTGATCCAGCCCTTGAACTCCACGTCCTCCGGGATGGGCCAGCGTTCTTGCATGGCCTTCGTGGCCCAGCAGCAAATGCACAGCCAGGCGAGGTCCATCCCTTGGTAGTACTCCGTCTGCCTGTTGACCGCGATGACCTGGCGGATCCGCTTGCTGACGCACGCCCCTTTGTCGCGCTTGAACGGGTCACGGAGGCGCCCCTGGCAGTAGAAGTCGGCCTTGTTCTGCGCCTTCGTCCACCTGGTGTCGCGCTCGTCTATCCAGGGAGGCCGTAGCGCCACGCCGGGGCGGGGCCCGAGTGGGGCGGGCGCGTCCAGGTGCAGGGGCGCGAAGGAATACCCCCCGCCCATCCAGGCGACCTTGCCTGCCTGCTTTGCAGGGTCCGCGGGGGGGCCCGTGCTGGACCCGAGCACGTCGACGTAGAGTTCGCACACCGCGCGCTCGCGGTCCGCCAGCGCCGAGAGGTCAGCGGCAAGGACAGCACCTTCGATGACGGCGAGGGCGGCCTGGAGCGGGAACTTCACGGCCTCGAGGTCCTTCCAGGTGGGGGGGCATCCCGCCTTGACGGCAAGGGGGCGGCGGTGGGCGACCAGGACCAAGCGGGACACCGCAAAGATCAGGAGCTCCAGCGCCGAATGTAGCTCCCTGAAGTGCCTGGCCTGAAGCCCGAAAAGTGTTCCCAGATGGCCCCGCGCAACCCTGTCGCGCGGCCGGCGCGGCTCGCACTTGCCACGGATGGCCCCGATCACGTCGCCGATGCCCTCGGCGCCCCCGCACGGGTACAGGCAGGTAACCGGTTCGCGCTGCAAGAGTACTGACAGGGCGAGCAGGATTCTGGCTTGGATGGCTCCCAGGGTCGCGCCGGTGCTGTCCAGGAGGCGGCGCAGGACTGCGGTCTGGCTCCCGCCTGAGTCCATGTCGCAGAAGGCCTGAAACCCCGCTGGCGCGGGTGGTTCCTTCTGCCCCTGGCATTCGCAGGTTGTCGGTTGCCAGCATTTGGGGCGGCGCCTGGCGGCGGCGGCGGGGACGCAAGCCTCCTTGACGCGCCACGCTGCCGGCATGTTCGGTCGCTCCCTTCTTGGTGGAATCAGGGTGGAGTCAACGGCCCGGGCGCTGTCGTCGCGGGAGACTCCGAGCCCGATGGCCCACATGATGGTCGCGAGGACTGCCGTGTAGACCAAGTTACCGGCGTCCAGTCCCACCAGCATGGAGCAGAAGAAGAGGTACCCGTTCCTGCTCCATCTTTTCCTGTCCTGCATGCTGGGATCCGCGGGCTGGTCCGCCACGCCGAACTGGCGCGGGCGCAGCCCGAGGCGCCAAAGAATGCAGGGTCCGAAGGCCGCGCAGTACAGGAGTCGCACGACCGCCGCGTTGACGTCGCCCTCCAGGTCCGTCCAGCTGCGGTCCGCAGAGAGCGGCAGGTCGGCGCGGGCCGAGAAGCCCGCCTGTTGGGCTTGACGGGCCATGATCACCTCCCTCTCCTTCTGCTTGCGGCCAGCGTCCGCTTGCAGCCGGGCCTTCTCCTCTGGGTTGGCGGCGTCAGGGGTGTCGTCCTGGAAGACGTGTGGGTCCACGAGGGTCTGGCGCAGAGATCCATCCAAGTTGTGGTGGAACTCGAAAGTAAGGCTCGCCTTCTGGGCCCAGGTTCTTAGGTAGTGGGGGGCAGCGTCGGTGGCCATGCGGAACATCCTCGCGTCTGCGGTCATGATGAGGTTGCATTGTGGGCGTGTCTGGCCCACGTCGACGCGGTGCCGGTCGCCCACGTGGCCTCAATTGCGAATTGAGTTGACTCGGGTGGTCAGCAGTGTAACAACGGATGCCTCTTGACCCTGGGCGGAGTCGATGGCGGCGACGCGCAGGGTCTCGTCTCCCAGGAGCTGAGGGAACAAGTCCATGAGCCCGTCGAAGCGCTCGTTCAGGCCGTTGGCTGCCGTGGCGCGGTTGATCCAGGTCCCTCTTGTGAAGGACCTCTTGTTGGCGGGTAAGGAACGAGAGCTGCCCCGGCCCTGAGAGCGCTGGGAACATGTCGCGCCTACGCCTGCCTCAGGCCCGTCTGCTTGGGCCACCCGTGAGCAACGTCTGATGTCTTGGGGAGCGCAGGGGTTGCCTGCCAGCACGGGGGCCAGCTGCAGCTCGCACGGCGACAGCACCAGGATGGCGCCGCCGGTGCGTGTCGCCCAGAGCACAAGGGTCTTCACCAGAGCAACCACGGTGCGTGCTTCGCGAATGTTGGCGCAGCCGCTGGTGCACGGACTGGACCTCTTGTGAGCGGACGTGCGCAAGTAGGAACTGGTGCTGGTCGAAGACGGCGCTGCCGTCTCCTGCGCTCGGGACAGGCGGGCAGGCCCCCTCCGCCTGCGGTGTCGATAAGGGAGTTGGCGGGGCCGCATCTACTTTCCTCGTTCTTTGCTGCTTCGTACTCCTCGCTGGACAGCGGAACTGCGAGTGGCCGCTGAAGTCCCTCGGCGCAGGGGCGCTGCCGCATGGGGTCCAGGCTGGCCGAGACCAGCCTGCCCCCATAGAACGCGAACAGGGGCCAGGCCAGCAGGGAAGGGTGGATACGGTAGCACTCTTCCAGGGTGACGCCGCGGCCGGGAACCCCCCTATGGCTGACACGCACTTGGCGAGGGTGGAAATGCCGAGGCCCCAGCGCTGCGCCTGCTGGGGCTCGACCGTTGGGCACAACGCCGTTCGTCGCCGAAGAGGGCTACTCTGGCCCCGCGTCGGACGGCGTGGACCAGAGACACGATGGCCATGGGTTCGGCCGTCTGACCCGCTTCGCCCAGGAGGCAGATAAGGAACTTCTCGTCCCAGAGGTCTATGGAACCAGCACGCGTGGTCCGTGGTTGTGACCTCGACTTCCAGGACGTTGTACGTTTCGGCGCACTTAGCGACGGTGGTGATCTCCCTGGCGGCGCTGCCCTTCACCTTGTCCTCGCGCGCGAGGCGCGCGGCCAAGCGTGGGAGCAGGTCGCTACAGTCCGGAGCCAAGTTCTCCACGATCTGCTCAAGGGCGCCCATGGAGCCGCCGGCGCCGCCGAAGCACCCCACGCACCATCCTGGGGCGAGGCGCGACATGTAGGCGTCCGCTATGCAGGCCGCGACCTTGGTCTGACCTGTGCCCGGCGGCCCGCGGCACAGGGCGAGGAGTGAGTTGGGTCGCAAGCACGCAGTGACGCTGAGCATTGCCGGTTCGGCGCAGGTCGCAGGCGCGCTCAAGGTGATCCCCCCGCGGGACAAGCAGCAGTCGCTGAAAGACGCAGCCGGGGGACCCGTAAGCCAGCTGGAGTGTCAGGGGCGGTTCGGCCACTCGTCTGCTGGCGCCGGGTTGGTCGAGGTCGTCGATCATGCGTTCCAGCGCGGCCGAGGCCCGCGCAAGCAGTCGGTCCGCTGCCATGCCTTGCGCGGGCACCGACAGGGCGCCGGCCTCGCTGTCGCGACCCTCGCGTCGGGAGACGAGCGCCCAGACTATGGGCGGGGGGGCGGTGCCCCACAGGGCGGCACTCTCGCACCCGGCCGAGAAGAATTCCCGGATCGCGGCGTTGACCTCGTTGAACTGGGCCATCCTTGTGGCGCGGTCGACCCTGTAGGAAGGTTTGCCAGGGGTTGGTCTTCTGACGGCGGCGTCGCTGTCGAAGAAGGGCCCGTGCTTCCTGGCGTCGTAGTGGACCAGGGCTATGCCAGAGGGGCAGCCGCGGTCAGTGCCCGAGACTTCGGCGCCAGGGGCTGGGGGCCAGACAGGGGCCATCTCAGCCGAGAAGCCCGCCTTCGGCGAGGTCTTAGAGATCACGAAGGGATTAGGGGCGCCGGCTGTCACGTCGCGCTCCGTCCATTCCATGGCCCACATCTTGTCCCACACGAGCAGGTAGAATTCGCTCTGTCCCTGTCGCTGGACTTTGAACCGATCCTGTAGTTGATACTTATCCAGGAGATCTTTGCAACGCTCTCCAGGCGCGAAGCAGGGGAAGACCTGCACGTCCAGAGCGCAGGTGGTCTTGCTGGCGATGATCTGGCGGGTTGTTGCGGTGCCGCCATCGGGGGGCTCTACATCCGCATAGAACTCGGCGACGAAGACTCTCTTGAGCTCCTCGCCACACGTCTGCAACCGCCGTATCCAATCCGACTGCAGCGGGACTGCTCCAGGGACGGGTCCGAGGCAGGGGCGCGACGCAGCGCTGCTTTTGACCCTGTACCAGGGGACGCTGTAGAGGCTCTCGACGTTCTTGGCGAGCTGCGCGCGTCGCTCTTCGATGACGGGCGCCCCCGGCGACGGCGGGGCCGGCGCTCCGGCCCTGCCGGGGCCCCCGGAAGGATCCGGGCGGCCCCCGGGGCCGCTAGGGCCGGCAGAGGAGGACGCATGCAGCAGGGGGGGGCCTGGGAACGGCCGCCTGCGCCGCACGCGGAGGCCCGGGGGGGGCGGCGGCACGTCGGCAGACGGTCCCGGAGAGTAACTGGACGCACCCTTCATGGCCAGAGAACGGGCCAGTGCTTGTCCTGCGTCGCGGAGCTGCTGCTCCTTCGTCTGCTCTTGGGGGCTGGCGGCCTTGGCCCAGGGAAGTTGCACGTTGTCGCTGTTGATTACCAGCCCCAGTGGGGGAGAGTAGTTATTCTGGCCCGTCGCAGCACCCAGGAAAGCCGATCGGAATCCAGTCCCAGTCCGGCTCGTAGACACAGGGATCGACAGGGGACTTCTCGTCATCGAGGTCCCAGTCCCAGCACCAGCCTGGGCAATGCGCCCGCGGGATGTCCGGCGTGGCTTTGCCCCCGGTCATGCTCCAAGGGTCGCCCCCCATCATGAACCGCTGGGGATGGGGGAGCCCTTGGGGAGTCTCTCCTTCCATATACTTTGCGAGCTCGGTCTGCCTGCGCTGCTTCATGTGCTCAGTCGACGTGAAGTGCTGCTGGTCGTTGACCGCCTTGCCGCAGTCGTCGCAGAGCCAGCCCCAGCGTCCGCCGCCGTTGTTGTCGCCCGCGTAGGTCCAGTGGACGCCGGGGGCCTCGCGGCACCTGAAGATGATGTGCCCAAGTGCGTTCTTGAGTGGTTGTCGACGGCAGGGGGCCGCGCGCGGCCACGGGGCCACGATCTTGGCCTTGGCTACCACGGGGAATCAGGGGGGCAAAAGAAGCCCAACGTTCAGGTAGCAGCGGATACAGAGGGCAACGTCCCGGACCTTAGCAGGGTCGGCGCGGGCAAAGAAAGCGAAGAAAGGGGATTAGGTACCACCTCTACTCCTGCTATCCCTGTTTGCGCGGAGGAGGAGGAAACAGACAGCTCCGCTTCGTCTTGCAGGGTCCGCGAAGGTAGAAGCTTTTTCTGTCGCTCCATGTCGCCGGGCGATCGGCGATGGCAAATCCCACCAGCCCTCTGGGCGTCGGTGGTCAGAGAGCTTCCTCTTCCACCCCTCCTTCTTCCCCTCCGGTGAAGGGTTCACCCCTCCCCCATACCACCTCCCCTGGACGTGGAGGGGGGCGGGTCGCGAGGTGTCAGGGCGCACAAGACGGCCTCGGCGAGGAAGCCAAAACCATTGATTTCACTAGGGTTTTGGCCCCATTGTGGCGTCTTGGGGGGGCGCTAATTTAACACCCCCCCTCTTGTGATCGATCTCACCCAAGATGGCCCACAGATGGCCCCCAAGACTTCCAAGGGTGCCCCAAGACGGCCCCAAGAGGTGGCCAGGAAGCCCCAAGAGGCCCCCAGGAGGCCCCCAGGACGCTCCCAAGAGGCCCCCGAGAAACCTCCAGGAGACCTCAAGGAGGCCCCAAGAGGCCCCCCAGAGGCACCCAAGAGGCACCCAAGACGCTCCAAGAGGCCTAGGCGACAATGCCAAAATCGCTGATTTTACGAAGGTTCTGGCCACATTTTGGCCTCCTAAGGGGGGGCCCTGCTTCAGATGACTCCAAGGGCGCCTGGGGGGGGGCCAAGGATGATCTCCAAGATGGCCCCAGATATCCCAAGATGCCTCTAGATGGCGCCCACGATGAACCAAGAGGCCCCAAGACCACTCCAAGACGGCTGCAAGTGGCCAAAGAGCTCCCCCAGGAGTGGAGGCCCCGAAGAAGCCAGAAGCGCTCCGAATGCCCTCAAGAGCGCTTTAACAGGGCCCCAAGGCGTCCAGGAGGCCCCAACAGGCGCCCAAGAGGCCAGGCCTCCAAGAGGCCCCCAAGAGACCCCCGAAAGGCCCCAAAAAGCTTTCCGAGACACCCAAAACGCTCTAAAAGGCGTCCGGGACCGCCGAGAGGCCCCCAAGACGCTCCAGGAAGCCTCCACTGGGGGACCCTTCCTCTGCGTGCTGCCCGCTTCCCTGATCGAGGCACTTCCTCTGGGCATCGTTTCTGGATGGGCTGGTGGGGATTTTTTTTGTAGCCGACCGCAGGCGAGCGCGCCCACGGCGCGTCAAGGTCCGGACGGGACGCGCGAGGTCTTAAATTACCTAGCACGAACAGGCCTACCGCCGCAACTCAGGCCGAGACCAGGAAGGGGCCGAGGAGGGTGGGACAGGGCTGCAGGCTGCCAGGGGCTGCAGGCTGCCAGGGGCTGCAAACGTGCACCGAGCTGCAAACGCGCTGCTGACTGCAAGGGGCTGTTGACTGCCAGGGGCTGCAGGCTGCCGGGTGTGAGTTGGACCGCACATAATTGGACAACCGATGCAAACTGAGGCTGCCAGGGTGGGCTGAACCGTGGCGGCCTGAACCACCGAGAAGACGAATTGGGTGCACGTGAATTGGCCAACCGCCGAAGCTGGAGCGCAGCCAAAATGGCGCGCATTAGCACCAGGATGTGACCTGGCCAACGGCGAACGGGCACCCGGAGGGCCCACCTTGGTCCAGCAGGCGCGGGTGGTGGCGCCACCGAAGTCGCACACCAAAGCCCCGCCGAGGGGGGTGCGGTCTGCGATCGCCCGGCCACAGATGGCAACAGCGACGACCAGAGGCCAGGCGGACGATGGAGGAAACCAACACCGTACACCTCTGAGCCATCGGGCCGAAGAGAGCCACGAGACTTTCCGCTAACACCGACGACGTGGGCGGCCCAACCAGTAGGCGGCACACCACGGGGTCAGTCCACGGAGCGGGGGGCGGCTGCGGGCGCCGCCGTCAGAACCGTGGCACGACACAACACGGTAGGTCAGCGGACTGGTGCACAGGCTGCACCACGTGCACCCATGGGGCCAGGAGCGCATAGGCTCAACCACGCGCACATGGGAGCCCCAAGCCCCAGGGGAGGAGCCGCAGGAGAAGGGGGCGAGGGCCGGGGCGGCCGGGGACACTGGGACGCACAGCCGCCGGAGCGGGGGGGGGGCAGAGAGGGCGGGGCAGCCCAGCCGCGGGGGAGGCCGTCCCCGCGCGGCGGGTACCACGGGGCGCGGAGGATGAACGTGCCGATGGCGGTGAAAACAGCTACAGTGTGGCCAAGGGCCGTGGGGCACAGGTGGACCACGGCCCAGTGGCAGTCCACGTGCCAGCATTGCCAGCCGGCCGCTGCACATGCCCCAAGGACGGGGAACAGCGGGAGCTGGGCAGAAAGCGCTCCAGGGAGTGGCTACCAGCCACTGGTTTAAATTCAGCGGCCGCAATTAGTGGCCCCCGTATCGGCGCTGCACGGCTGACCCTGGTCCGACCGGGAGGAGGGGGGGTCTGCCGTAGCGGGACCTGCGGCTCTTGGGCTGTTTCCAGCGCCGGTGTCCACAGGGGTGGTAGGGGCCTCTGCGGCAGCAGGGCCCTGCACCCGTTCGTCACTCCCCGAAGCCGCACCGGTCCCCGCACCACCGTCGCGTGGGGTCTGCGCACTGCTGTGCGCCCCACTGCTGCTGCCTGCGCCGCAGCTGAAGGCTGCCTCTGCAGGACCGTGGTGTGAGTCACGCTCCAGGGAGGCAAGGGAGGCCCGTAGCCGCACCCATTTTCATCTGGCCTAACGGGCTTCGTCTCTCCTTGTAAGACCGATGAGACCGTCGCTCCGTGCCCTTCTGGCCTAACGGGCCTTGGTTCTCCTTGCAAGGCCCACTGGCTACCAGGGTTGCCCCAGGGGGCATCGGGACTCGGACACCGGAAAAAAAGGGTGTCTCGCTTGCCTGAGTGAGAAAGGGGGGCGCATCTCTGGGGGGACATGTCGCCACAGGAAGCTGCCGCACCGTCCGATGGGACCGTCCCCCCGCTCCCTTCTGGCCTGACGGGCCTTGATTCTCCTTGTGAGACCGTCGAGGCTGTCGTTCCGCTCCTTTCCGGCCTAACGGGCCTTGTTTCACCTTGCAAGGTCTGCTGGCCACCAGCGTTGCCCGAAGGGGCAGCGGGACACGGACAGCGGAAGACGAGGGCGCCTCGCTCGCCTGAGGCAGACTGGGGAGTGCAACACTGGGAGGACCTGTCGCCGAAGAAGGCTGGCATACCTTCACCGGCTGGGGAGGTGCCGCGAGGCTCCCTTCAGGTGCCACGACGGAAATCGCACTGGAAAGCCGCACACATGCAGACTGATTTGGGAGGGGCAGGTGGAGACACAGGCCGGCAAACCAGGGTACCAGGGAGCAGCTGAAGGCAACACTTTCTGCAAGAACCACAGCGACCACCGCGCCCGTGCGCGGCAGGCTACGTCTAGTATGAAACTCGGGCGGACGGACCCGCAATGAAACAGGGGGAGAGACAGGCGAGGAGAGCCCTGGGGGAGGCGGGACAGGACCGCCACCCCGAGGGAGAGCCCTGTGGCCCGGAACGCATGTTCACGCCGGTGCGCAACCCCCAGCGCGGGCTGCACCGGCACGGGGATGTCCGAGGAGCCAGTCAATCCGTTTCCCCCTGGCCTAACGGGGCTTGTTTCTCCTTGTAAGGTCAGCAGGCCACCAGGGGCGCCCGTGGTGGCGTCGGGACTTGGACACTGGAAGCAAGGAGTGCCTCGCTCGCCGGTGAGTGGATGGGGAGCGCAACACCGACGGTCACACTGTCTGCAACCTCCTGACTCAGCTGCGTGAAGCGGCATCGCCCTCTGCAATATCCGTTCCCATAGGGCCTAACGGACCTTGTTTCTCCATATAAGGTCTGCAGGCCACCAGGGACGCTGATAGGAGGGAGGTGCTGATGGAGAGCCTGCTTGCACTCAGCAGCGCTCGCGACTGCCGCCACGATACTGTTGCCAGGACGGGGTGCCCTTGTAGCCACACCTTCCGCCTCCACAACGACACAGCCCGAGGGACGCTGGAAGGAGTGAGGGGCAGAAGGGACGCCAGCATGCCGGCCACCGGAGGGAAAGGGCCGACACGCTGCTGCGAACGACCGCCTCTTCAGGCGGGAGCTGTCCAGGAGGACAACTGCAGCCGAAGGCCGCACTTCCGGAAACAAGTCCTGACTGTCAGGTTGGGAGGAACGTCCCCGGGCGCGGGCGCGCCCCCTGCAGCGCAGCCAACTGAATCCTCCACCTCCATCGGGGATGGCTGTCCTTCAAACGAGCCGCTGTCCGATCCAGGGTGCGGGCTTCTGATGGCTGCGGAGGCTCTGTCGGGAGGGCGCGCGCCTTCCCGCAGTGGCCCCCCCACAGGGCGGTCGCGGGTCGCTGCTGCGGGGCGATGCTGTGAGCCGCGTTATGAGGAGCTACCAGGGAGAAAGCGGGAGCTCATCACAACACCACTTCCTTCTGGCCTAACGGGCCCTGCTTCTCCTTGTGAGTCCGATGACACGACCGCTGCGTTCCATTCTGGCCTAACGGGCCTTGCTTCTCTTTGAAAGGTCTGCTGGCCGCCAGGGGTGCCCGCGAGGGCGTCAGGACCCGGACACGGGGATGCATGGGTGCCTTGTTCGCCAAAGGAGAGGGGGGGGGGAGGCACAACCCAGGGGGGGGAAGGACGCCCGGGAGGGCAGCCGTACCGTTCCCTTCTGGCCTAACGGGCCCTGCTTCTCCTTGTGAGTCCGATGACACCACCGCCCCGTTCCCTTCTGGCCTAACGGGCCCTGTCTCTTCTTGCGAGGTCTGCTGGCCGCCAGGGGTGCCCAGTAGGACGTCAGGACTCGGACATCGGAGGGCAAGAATGCCTCGGTCGCCTGTGGGAGACAAGGGGGCACAAGTCTGAGGAGACTTGTCGACACAAGGAGCTGCCGTGCCGCTCGATGAAACCGTCACTCCGTTCCCTTCTGGCCTAACGGGCCCTGTTTCTCTTTGCAAGGTCTGCTGGCCGCCAGGGGTGCCCATTGGGGCATCAGGACTCGGACATCGAAGGGCGAGGTTAAGCCAGTTGCCACGTTACGGAGCAGACCTCGGGCACTTGCGGAAGCATACGGCTCCCTCTCGTCCTGACGAAGGGGTGCCCCCTTAAATTCCTGGTTCCCTGGGCCACTCCCTCAAGCAGCGCCCTCGCTCCCGGCCCCCCCACCAGCACCACAATCCCACATCCCAGTCCCTGCCATTCCATGCTCGCCTGCTGCACTGCTGAGGAAGACCGCACAGAGACCCAAAGGCGCCGAAATTTGTGACATTTTCGTTGCGTCTTGAAGCTCTGGGGTATACATGTGCAGCAGCGGGAGGGAAGAAAAGTAACGAAATCCCCCCCCTCGATACTGCTCGTCTGCTCGACAGGGCCCTGAGCTCAAGAGGACGTGCACCCTCGATGGCAGGAGGTGCCGAGAGAATCAAATGTCACGGAGTCGGTGCGCCAACAATTACTTCCTTGCTCTGTTGACGGGAAGAGCAAGACCCAGCGGGTCGAAAGGCTTCGTTGCGGATGCCGAACATCGAATTGATAACAAACAGGCTACCAGAATAGAGGATCAAAGCCTCCAGAATGAAGGTCGGACCTTCATGCTGAACTTCCCGATCCTATGAAGAGGATGGGGGAAGAAACGGCGTCGACGGCCATGATACAAGCGAACGGCACACAAAACACGGCACACAAAACACGCAAGGGGGCGAGGAGCACCGGTCACCAGGAGTTTCGGTGCGGTTCTGTCGCCTTCGAGTGCGCAAGTCAAGCTCACAACTGCTGGGCGAGGACCACAACCCATGCTTACGACAGCCGCGAGAAGGAGAAGGAGGAGCAGCAGGAGGAGGATTGAGGAGCCGCAGCATCATGTTTGACCCTTTTTGAACCTCGGGAGGGCCCTGGAGCCATCCAAAGGCATCTGGGGACCTCTGGGAACCTCCGGAGTCCTCCGACTGGCAGCGCAAGGAAGACGAGCACGGGAAGAAGGGAAGGACAGCGGGCAAAGTGCTCCCAAAATATGGTCCTCCTCCTCCTCCTCCTCCTCCTCCTCCTCCTCCTCCTCCTCCTCCTCCTCCTCCTCCTCCTCCTCCTCCTCCTCCTCCTCCTCCTCCTCCTCCTCCTCCTCCTCCTCCTCATCATCATCATCATCATCATCATCATCATCATCATCATCATCATCATCATCATCATCATCATCATCATCATCATCATCATCATCATCATCATCATCATCTCCACTTCTCCATTCCCCTCCTCACCCCCCCCCTCCTCCGTGCCTCCCCCCTCCACTGGAATCACACCCTATCCCACCCACCGATGCGCATGGCCACGGGGAACAGACGCCCCAGGAAACGAAGGAGGGAAAGAGGGGGGAGGGACGGAGGCAGCGAAGGGAGGGAGGGGATTGGGAAGGGGGAGGTAAAGAAGGGGAGGTGGGAGGGGGAGGGGGGTTGGGAGGGGGATCGAGAGGGGGAGGGGGAGGGGGGTTGGGAGGGGGGAGGGGCAAGCTAGGTGCGCTCGCGTCATATCCGACATCCTACCCCTCCCTCCCATCCCTTACCATGGCGCAGATCCCCTCTTTACTCGCACAATCGGATGTCAAGCAGGGCGATGATCCCGAAAGGGTACGCGATGCATTGTAGAGCACGGCATGGCATGGCGTAGAAGAGCACCGCGAAGCGTAGCATCAACCTAGCATTGCATTGCATGCCGTGGCATGGCACGGGAAATGACGCCAGCGCTGCAGCGGGAGCACGAGTCGAAACGAGCGGAAGCGTGGAAATGAGGCCAGCGCTGCAGCGGTAGCACGATTCGGAACGAGCGGAAGCACGGAAATGAGGCCAGCGCTGCAGCGAGAGCACGATTCGGAACGAGCGGGGCCCGAAAATGAGGCCCGCGCCTCAGCGAGAGCAGCATTTTGGGAAAAAATGCAAGCGAAAACCTAACTCCGGAGAAGGCTTCCCGGGCGCCAGAAGCGCCGGCCCGGGCGCCGGCTCGGGCGTCCGGCCCGGGCGCCGGCTCGGGCGCCGGCCTGTGGCGTCGGAATCGGCCCGGGAGGCCTCCCGGGCGCCGGAAGCAGAAATTCAACATTTTCAAAAGAAAAATGTGGATTGGAATGGCCTTTTTTCGGCGCCGCCTCGGAACTTGATTTTCTGGCGGCGGCCGGAACCGGCTCCGGACCTGGCCCGAGCGCCAGCCCGGGCGCCAGCTCGGGCGTGCAGCCAGGGCGCCGGCGGAAATGATGCCGGCGCTGCAGCGGGAGCACGATTCGGAACAAGCGGGGCCCGAAAATAAGGCCGGCGCCTCAGCGAGAGCAGCATTATTTTGGGAAAAAAATTATCCCGGCAAAGCAACCTAACAGCGACGTGTAGAAGCATAGCTGGAAACATTGCCTGTGGTATTCATGTAAGAGTGCTGTTGTAGAATTCTGGTGTTCTCGCAGTCGCATTCGGATTCGCAGTGGCAGTCGCAGTGGCAACATCAGCGGCAGTCGCAGTGGCACTGCCAGTAGTTGTAGCCTACTGCGACTGCCACTGCGAGAAACGTTTGGCCAACTTGTTTTCGGCCCGTTCTTATTCGGACGTTCCTTTATTTCGCTTCGGTATCCGGCCGAACTGCTTCACGTGCTCGACGAGCGTTTGCAGAGGACCGCTCAATGCAGCACGCTGAGGAGCAGCGCTGTTCCCTGCCGCAGGCTGAGGAGCACCGCTGTTCAATGCAGCAGGCCTTCTGGAGCTTCCTGGGGCCTCCTGGAGCCTCTTGGGACATCCTGTGGCCTCTTGAGTCTTTCTGTGGCCTCCTGATGCCTCCTGGGACCTCATGTGGTCTCCTGGAGCCTCCTGGAGCCTGTTGGAGCCTCCTGTGGCATCCTGAGAAGAATCTGCGCCCACGAGCCTGGCCACCAAAACTAGCAAACCGATCGAGACATCCTCAAAATCTGGCCCACCTGGGGGGTGAAAATGAGCGCCTCGCTCGAGACATCCTCCAAATCTGCTCCGAAAGCGAAGGATGTTGGGCACAGAAACAGGCAAACCGCCTGAGACATCCCCACAAAATGGCCGCGAACGAGCCCGTGCAACCACCCCTGGCGGCTCCCCTTAGGGGTGCTGAAATGAGCGCCTCGCTCGAGACATCCTCCAAATCTGCTCCGAAAGCGAAGGATGTTGGGCACAGAAACAGGCAAACCGCCTGAGACATCCCCACAAAATGGCCGCGAACGAGCCCGTGCAACCACCCCTGGCGGCTCCCCTTAGGGGTGCTGAAATGAGCGCCTCGCTCGAGACATCCTCCAAATCTGCTCCGAAAGCGAAGGATGTTGGGCACAGAAACAGGCAAACCGCCTGAGACATCCCCACAAAATGGCCGCGAACGAGCCCGTGCAACCACCCCTGGCGGCTCCCCTTAGGGGTGCTGAAATGAGCGCCTCGCTCGAGACATCCTCCAAATCTGCTCCGAAAGCGAAGGATGTTGGGCACAGAAACAGGCAAACCGCCTGAGACATCCCCACAAAATGGCCGCGAACGAGCCCGTGCAACCACCCCTGGCGGCTCCCCTTAGGGGTGCTGAAATGAGCGCCTCGCTCGAGACATCCTCCAAATCTGCTCCGAAAGCGAAGGATGTTGGGCACAGAAACAGGCAAACCGCCTGAGACATCCCCACAAAATGGCCGCGAACGAGCCCGTGCAACCACCCCTGGCGGCTCCCCTTAGGGGTGCTGAGTATGAGTAAGTCTGTGTATGAGTAAGTCTGTGTATGTGTACGTCTGGGTATGACTAATACTGTGTATGAGTAAGTCTGTGTATGAGTAAGTCTGTATATGAGTATGTCTGAGTGTGAGTAAGTCTGAGTATGAGTAGGTCTGAGTATGAGTAAGTCTGAGTATGAGTAAGTCTGTGTATGAGCAAGTCTGAGTATGTCCGACAGGAGGGGAGGAGAAAGGAGGAGGAAGGAGGAGGAGGAGGAGGAGGAGTAGGAGGCGTCCAAGTAATAACAAGAACCCCATCTTAGGATATGGGGAACAATACGCGGGAGGGGAGGGGGGGGGGCGCGAACATCCCCAAGACGTCATCAGGGGAAGAGGGAGAGTAGTATTCATATTGACTAATTGTAGAGGTGTTTGGGAGGGAAGGGACGGGACTAGGGCAAGCTAGGTGCGCTCGCGTCATATCCGACATCCTACCCCTCCCTCCCATCCCTTACCATGACGCAGATCCCCTCTCTACTCGCACAATCGGATGTCAAGCAGGGCGATGATCCCGAAAGGGTACGCGATGCATTGCACAGCACGGCATGGCATGGCGTAGAAGAGCACCGCGCAGCGTAGCATCAACCTAGCATTGCATTGCATGCCGTGGCATGGCACGGGAAATGACGCCAGCGCTGCAGCGGGAGCACGAATCGAAACGAGCGGAAACGCGGAAATGAGGCCAGCGCTGAAGCGGGAGCACGATTCGGAACGAGCGGAAGCACGGAAATGATACCAGCGCTGCAGCGGGAGCACGATTCGGAACGAGCGGGGCCCGGAAATGAGGCCGGCGCCTCAGCGAGAGCAGCATTTTGGAAAAAAATGCAATGCAAGCGAAAACCCAACTCCGGGAAACCTGTGTAAAAAAACAGTACGCGGGGGGGGGGGGGGGCGAACATTCCCAAGACGTCATCAGGGGAAGAGGGAGAGTCGAAACCAATTGCCCTAGCCAGCCCAACCAGCCAACCCAACCAACCAGCCACCCAAACAACTCAACCAGCCCAACCAGCCACCCCGCAACCCCAGCCAACCCGCCACCCCGCCAACCCGCCCACCCCCGCCGCCTGCCCTCCGTCACCGTCGAGAGGGGGGGGGAAGTGTTTCTTACAAGCGAAAACCACAAAAATCACCCTCCCGGGGTCCGGCGGGACAGCGGGGGGAGGGGAAATCGCTCGCGCCGTACTATGCGGGAGCGGGATTCGCGCCCGAGGTGCCCAAGGACGATTTGGGGCCTCAAATGCGACACTGTCGTCACTTTATTACCTTTCACCGCGCTCCCCTTCTCAACGGAAAGGCTCCCATCCGTGAAACTGTCGTCATTTTTCAGCCCCCACGAGAGGCTTCTTAGAGGCCCCCAGAGGCTCCAGGAGGGCCCATGGCGGCCTCGAGAGTGCCTAGGAGACCTCCGGAGGGCCCCAGGAGGACCCATTCTGCACCGCGCCCCCCTTCTCAACGGAAAGGCCCCCATGCGTGAAATTGTTTTCATCATTCCGCCCCCGCGAGCGAGTTCTTAGAGGGCCCACGGAGGCTCCAGGAGGGCCCATGGCGGCCCCGGGAGAGCCCACGAGATCTCAAGAGCCCCCCCGAGGACCCATTTTGAATTACACTCAGGGAGCTCCAGAGGGCCCAGGAGGCTCCAAGAGGCCCCAAGAGGCCCCGAAGAGTCCGAACAGGCCACAGGACCCCCAGCACGCTCTAGGAGAGCCGCGGCGACACCAAGAGGCTCCAGGACGGGCGTCATTCCCTCTCCTCCTCCTGCTCGTCGTCGTCATCCTTCTCCTCATCCGTCCTGCTTCAAATCCTTCCTCCCCCTCTTCCTCCTCCTTCTCCTCCTCTTTCTCCTCCTCCTCCTCCGCCTCCTCCTCTTCCTCCTCCTCCTACCTCATCCGTAGCCTCGATGGCTCTGATAGCGCCGTGCGCGAGATCCGCCTCCTCCCCATCCGTCCTCCTCCCTCCTCCTTCCCTCCTCCCTCCTCCCTCCTCCCCTCTCTCGGGAGCGTCACAAAGAGGCCCTCCGAGGATAATTTCACGACAACAAGGGCGCCGACCCGATGAACAGACCACGTCGGGGCTCTGGGAACGGAGTCGAAGACGAAACCTCGAACAACTTAGTCTTCGATGTTCGGAGCATTTTTTCTGACCACCTGCGAGCCTTGTGGAAGTTTCCGAGAGCCTCAGGGGTGGACGTATGGCGCAAGAACACGAGTGGAGGAGGAGACAACACGACGCTTGGTTTCTACCCCCGTGAGGGGCGTTACAGGGTAGCATTCATATTGAGTAATTGTGAAGGGGGGGAGGGGAAAGGGAGGGGGATGGGAGGGAGGAGATTGGGAGGGGGGAGAGGGGAGGCAAGGCCAGCTCGACGAAGGCCAGTCGGACGTTCGAGCGGAGACCATCAGCACCAGCGCTTCGAGAATACGTTTAATCAGGATCCCTGGCAGCGTTTCCTGCTCGGGCGCTGCCAGGGCCAAAACGTCGAAAATGGAGGTTCCACCGATGAATGTGCGTGCTCCTCGTCCGTTCTGGAGACTTTCTGGCGGCTTCCAGACGCACCCCGCGAGGCCCAGGGGAGAGTGGGCCAGGGAGAATTCAGATCAGGGCACCAGTATCGTTATAAGATCAATTGTTGAGCACAGTTGGCCTCCGTACATACGGCGGCCCAAGGCACCACCACCATTGCAAAACCATCATGGGTGGGCCTGGGGGCCGTTGGCCCCCTCGCCGGGGGAGCCAGCAGGCAGGAAAGGCGGGAGGGGAGGCGGGAGAGGCGGAGCCCGGGGCCGCTGGCCCTTGTCGACCTCCCTCCCCCCCGCGGCCGCCCCCTGTCCTTCTCCGCGGCCCTCGACGCGTGCATCGCCATCGCCGCCCCGCGGCTGGCCAGCTCGGCCGCCGAGGCCGCGGAGGCCCCATGGGCGCGGCTGCCGCGCTGCAGCGCCACTGGCAGGCCCCGCTGGCGCGCCGCGCGCGCCTCCTCGAGCACCCGCTCCGCCTCACGGATGAGGCTGTTCTCCGTGCGCGCGGCGCCGTCGTCCACCTCGGTGCCGTCCTGCAGCGAGTGCACCAGGTCGCGGCGCACAGCGTTGAGCTCCTGGATCAGGCGGCGGTCGCGGGACTGCGCGGAGGCCTCCGCGCTGCCCTGGCCACGCTGCCTCGCGGCGTGCTCGCGTTTCGCCTTCTCGATGGAAAGCCTCGCCTGGCGCCTGCGCTCCACGCTGAGCTCCTCGTAGCTCTTCGCACCGTCCTGGGCCCCGGCGTGGTCGTCGCGGGTGCCGTGCACGCGGTGCTTCTGCCCCCGCCGCTTCTGCAGCCCGAGCTGCTCCGCCTCGGAGCGGGACTTGGACGCCTCCGCCCTCTCGCGGAGCGCCACGCGGTGCCGGCGAGCCTCCTCCTCGTGCAAGTGCCTGTCCGCCCCGCTGCGCAGATCGGAGGCAGACCCGGCCTGATTGGCCTCCGCCCCCTTCTTGGCCAGCGACATCGAGAGCTTGTGGCCGTCCTGGGAGCCGTGGCGCGTCTGCGTGGCCTGGGCCATGGCGCTGGGAGTCTTGAACGTTCCCAGGCCGTGGACAGCCTCGAAGGCCTTCTTGCGCGCCTGCATGGCCTCCGCCTCCGACATCATCTTGTTGACCTCGTTCTGGATGTCCTCGTCGCTTCCCACCCTGAAGCCCTCCGGAGTCGTTGCCTCCCCGTGGAGCTTCACCGCCCCCGAAGCCGCGCGCCCTGGCAAGTTCCGGAGCCTCCTGGCCTCCCTCCGCGCCTCCTTGGCCGCGTGCTCATCGCTGGACATGACGCTCCGCTCGTAGCCCTCGGCCCTGCTCATGAGCGCCTGGACCCTGCGGCTGGTGACGGAGTCGCCCAGAATCCGCCTCGTGGCCTTCGCGACCTGGGGCGAGAGGCGAGAGGAGCAGAAGCAAGCATAAACAGAAGCGTCAGGGGGCATTGACTGGCTCAAAGGAGTGGGACGTTCGACCCGAATCGTCGGAACATCGCCGGCAGCTCTGCGACAGGACGCCGTCAGCGAAGCGCAACAATCCTGAGTGCAAGCGGGCACCCAAGCCCCGGTCGGTGATGGATGGGCGACTGGAGGTCGACTCCTCCCCCCTGGATCAGTCCCCCCCCCAAAATATGAGCGGGAAGTCCCCCCCCCGACCCCCGGCACCGATCCCTGAGGTCCGACGACGCGAAAACATTGCAACATCATGGACAACCATGGCCAAAACCCTAGAAATCCCATTTCTTGGGCCCTCCTCAAGCCGGATCGACCCGCGAGGGCCCCAGGGCCCCAAAAGCTGGGCGAAGAGGCCCCGCGCGAAACAACTGCAGCACCCAAATCTCGGGTGTGAGCTGTCGAGGTCCTCACCCGTTTCTGTGTCGGCATCCCGGGATAAGAAAACAAAGCAAAAAACAGTCAGTGGTGCGCGCGGACTACTCGACTCGGCGATGGACTCTCCGCACGCCTTGTCTGGCGCGCGGAGCGCGCCAACGGCGGCCCCGGAGGGGCAGCCCCAGGGGTGTGGAGAGGGAGGGTCCAGCGCCGACCCAAGAAGTCCGCACAGACCTCCCGATGCATCTGCTCACGACGTGATCGGGGCCTTCTTTTGGAGGAAGCCAAGCGTCAGCTCCGGAGAACCGCCTGACCATCCACCGAGCGAGAGGCCCGATCGCACGGAGGCGGAGGAAGCAGGTCCCAGACCTCCGAAGGATCGAGACTGTTTAAGCAGGCCCCCAGAGCGCCCAGACACTCCTCGAGGGTGAGCACTGGGGCCCCCGCCTGGATCTCAGGCGGTGCAGCGCCCAGATCTGAGGGGGCACCTCCCAGACCTCTCCTGGGGCGCCTCTTGACGAGGACCCTGGAGGGGAATCCAGCCGTGGCGGCGAGGAGGCCTCCGATCGCGACCCCCCACCAGAAATGCGCGAAAGAGGCCGAGAACTCGATCCTAGAGCCTCGGTGATCGAGGGGCGGCCACCACCCAGCCTAGTTAAAACGACAACGACGACGACGACGACGACGACGACGACGACGACGACGACGACGACGACGACGACGACGACGACGACGACGACGACGGCGGCGGCGGCGGCGGCGGCAGCGGCGGCAGCGGCGTTGGCGGCGGCGCAGGCGGCGGCGTCTGCGGCATCGACTGGACCCACAGGCGTGGGGCTCGCAAGTGGACGCAGACATCCCAGCAGGAGGAGGACGGGGAGCGAGACGGGAGGAGGAGGAGGAGGAAGAGGAGGAAGAGGAGGAGGAGGAGGAGAAGGATGAGAAGGAGGAGGAGAAGGAGGAGAAGGAGGAGGACGGAGGAGGACCATAGTGAACAACCCAAGATGCATCAACGATGCTGCGATACACCCTCCCGTCCCAAATCCCGTCCGCATGAGTCCCTTTCAAGTATTCCGTTTCACTGCGGGACACGCACCCTGTGACAGTCGAATCCTCGTAGGCCTGCCATTCAGACGAAACCCCGCTTGGTGAACCCTCCATCCTTCCAGACGACAGATCGCAAGGAGGCAGGAAGATCCAGCGATGGCTTCATTTTGAACAAGATGTGCACTAACGTCAAGCTTGGCGAGGCGACCGCGAGGAATTATCTACAAGAGAGAAGGACGGAGGAATCGGAAGAGGAGGACGAAATAAACGCCACGACGTGGCACGAATGGAACGACGCAGGATCTACCAGCGTCGCCAGATTCCTGCAATTTGCGCCGCACGGCGACGAAGAGGGCGAGGAGGACATTGGCAAGGACGAGGAGGAGGAGGAGGAGGAGGAGGATGGCGACGAGGAGGAGGAGTTTGTGTTCTCCGGCGGAGCGCACACAACCTTTAGTTTTTCACTCAGCGCTGCAGCGCCAGCAGGCGCTCAATTGAGGAAGGGAGGCAAGCCAAAAGAGAGCAGGACAATTGAGAAGCAAGAGGGGCGGCAGGCGGGGCGGCAGGGTCTACTCTGACGGACGGTTTCTGCTCCCCTGGCGCGCCAGCGACAAGGAGTGCGGAAACCACCGTCCTCCGAAAGCCTGCCAGCAGCCCGGGCCAGGCGAAGGCCCACCCAACCACCACCAGCAGGTAAGGGCACAGCGGAGTGGCAGCAGAGCGGGCACGCAGGGGGGGGAGCCAGCACCAGCAACAGCGACGAAGCAACGGCAGCAGGGAAGCAAGCAGGGGAACCACCACGGGGAGGGAGAGGCCCCAGACAAAAACGAGAGCCCAAGCAGACAGCCACACACACACACACACGACACAGGAGCCCCGTACTTCAACGAGACCTCGGCGCGAGAGCGCCAGCAAGAGAGCACGCCGCCTCGCACTTCAACGGGAGCTTCGCGGGCGGGCAGTGACGAAGACAGAACACCTTGGAAAAGCTCCGCGCTGGCCGTTCGGGTGCCGGTATATTCTTGTGGCGCCTCCCCCGCGGAACCCCCCGCCCACCCCGCTGCCAGCACGCGGCGACGAGGGTCCCGAGCGGGCGGCCAGGGAGGCGGCGGCGCGGAGGCGGGGCGGAGGACAACAGCGGGCGGCACACAGAGTCAACCAACAAGCAGGCGGCCGAGACCAGCGAGAGGTCGGCCAAAGAGAGAGCACGAATGTAGGCAGGCAAACAAATGTGAGAGACAGGACAAGTGCTACTATCCGTTATATAAGAAACTATGATTCAACAAAAAAAAACTCAGCAGAACGGGGATGAGAAAATACTGGACCCAAACACAGCAACACTAACAGAGGCGCACAACAATCAGATCCGGACATACTGTGCCCAAGGAAATGAGGAACGAGTTAATCAATTCATCGGGACAAGGTCGGGAGCCTTTTCGAGAGCATTCTGAGCCTCGAGTGAAGCAACTCTTTTGTCCCCCATCGTTCTCTGGTGCTGAACCGTTATTAAAGCTCCAACGAAGGCGGCGCAGCACGAGCCCCGAACAATCCCCCACATTGGGCCCAGGTGGAGCACGCTTCGAAACCAACAGTCAAATCCCAGGGCCTGCTTCCAAAACCAAGAAGAGTATCAAAACCAAGGACTGTCCGCCGGCCTACTTGCAGGGCCATCAGGCTGCGAGCATGAGGGTTACAGTACCCTGCACCAGTTCCAATTTCCAGTCTCCAACGTTATAGTCCTCAAGTATACTCCCTAATGTGAATTGCTACTGTCCGCGCGAGGAGGGGGAGCCGAAAAGGACCCTGGTTACCCTCCCCAGGGACGTTTCTCAGAATTTCCGGAGGGTCGTGGGACACGTAAAGGCACGCGAGATCTGCACATCCCCATACACCCTTGCAACTTGCAGTAGGCCTGCGCTGCCGAGGCCACAATCCCTTGAAAATTGCGCCGTGCTCGCGCTGCCGAGGCCAATCCCTTGCAAATTGCGCCATACTCGCGCTGCCGAAGCAGCAATTCGTCGCCAATCGCGCCGTACTCGCGTTGCCGAGGGCACAATCCCTTGCAGATTGCGCCATACTCGCGCTGCCGAGTCCACAATCCCTTGCAAGTTGCGCCATACTCACGCTGCCGAAGCAACAATTCGTCGCCAATCGCGCCATACTCGCGCTGCCGAGGCCACAATCCCTTGCAAATGGCTCCATACTCGCGCTGCCGAAGCCAATCACTTGCAAATTGCACCATACTTGCGCTGCCGAGGCCACAATTACTTGCAAATTGCACCATATTCGCGCTGGCGAAGCAACAATTCCATGCAAATTGAAACGTATTCACACTGCTCAGGCAACAATCCCTTGCACATTGTACCACACTCGCGCTGCCGAGGCCAATCCCTTGCAAACTGCGCCATGCTCGCGCTGCCGAAGCCATAACCCTTAGCAAATTGCACCATACTCGCGTTGCCCCTTGCAGATTGCGCCATACTCGCGCTGCCGAGGCCGCAATCCCTTGAAAATTGCGCCATACTCGCGCCACAATCCCTTGCAAATTGCGCCACGCTCGCGCTGCCGAGGGCACAATCCCTTGCAGATTGCGCCATACTCGCGCTGCCGAGACCACAATCCCTTGCAAGTTGCGCCATACTCGCGCTGCCGAGGCCACAATCCCTTGCAAGTTGCGCCATACTCGCGCTGCCGAAGCAACAATTCGTCGCCAATCGCGCCATACTCGCGCTGCCGAGGCCACAATCCCTTGCAAATGGCTCCATACTCGCACTGCCGAGGCCACAATTCCTTGCAAATTGCACCATATTCGCGCTGCCGAGGCAACAATTCCATGCAAATTGAAACGTATTCACACTGCTCAGGCAACAATCCCTGGCCACAATCCCTTGCAAACTGCGCCATGCTCGCGCTGCCGATGCCATAACCCTTAGCAAATTGCACCATACTCGCGTTGCCCCGTGCAGATTGCGCCATACTCGCGCTGCCAAGGCCGCAATCCCTTGAAAATTGCGCCATACTCGCGCTGCCGAGGCCACAATACCTCGCAAATCGCGTCGTACTCGCGTTGCCGAGGCCACAATCCCTTGCAGATTGCGCCATACTCGCGCTGCCGAAGCAACAATCCCTTGCAAGTTGCGCCATACTCGCGCTGCCGAAGCAACAATTCGTCGCCAATTTTGCCATACTCACATTGCCAAGGCCAGAATCCCTTGCAGATTGCACCACATTCGCGCTGCCGAAGCAACAATCCCTTGCAAACTGCGACACACTCGCGCTGCCGAGGCCACAATACTTAGCAAATTGCGCCATGCTCGCGCTGCCGAGGCCACAATCCCTTGCACATTGCGCCGTACTCGCGCTGCCGAGGCTACATACAATCTCTCCCTAATTGCACCATATTCGCGCTGTCGAAAGAAAAATCCCTCGCAACTTGCGCAACACTCGTGTTTCCGACGCCACGATCCCTTGCACATTAAATCTTACTCGCGCTCCCGAGGCCACAATCCCTCGCAAATTCCACCGTACTCGCGTCCCCCAGGCCACGATCGCTTCACAATCTGACGTCACTGTTCCCGACCGCCCACCCCAGGACAGCAAGATCAGGATGGCAACATGTTTATCGAAGCTGCTGAGTGCAAACGGTCGGAGGCAACAGGGGGAAAACGACAGCGTGCGCCATATAGGCGATTCGGCTGCCGCGCCCTGCCTCCCAATGCGGCCCGCCATGTAGGCGGAGATATGTGAGATGGTGTGGGCGGGTGGGTTTTTGCAGAGGGGGTGTCCGAAACGGCCTGAGCCCACATGGTCACGGACATGGTGCGCGCGTGAGCGGCCAAGAATTACAGCCCGAATTCCCGCCTCAGTTTTAACCCCGGCCGGGCGCCGTCCCAGGAGAGGCAAGCCTGATTAAGGAAAAAAGGGCTCAAATTTGCACCGACGGACCCCTCAGCAATTCAGCTACCATCAGAGATAGCACAAGACCCACCACCATCCCAGAGACTGCGATTGTGAACTCCACAACGAGTTGTTCCGCCCCACAATCTGACGTCACTGTTCCCGACCGCCCACCCCAGGACAGCAAGATCAGGATGGCAACATGTTCATCGAAGCTGCTGAGTGCAAACGGTCGGAGGCAACAGGGGGAGAACGACAGCATGCGCCATATAGGCGATTCGGCTGCCGCGCCCTGCCTCCCAATGCGGCCCAATTGACCGGCACTCGCCTTCGCTCAACCATCCTCCGGCCATTCACGGATGTCCGGCCTGCACGACGCGCAGAGCTTGTCCACGGGGCCGCACGCCTTCAACAAGGTGTGCGTGGAGAGGCCGAACCGCCAACCGCATCGTGTCTTCCACATCTGCGGCGGCACGCCTACCAACGGCCGAGTGACAATTACATGCGTGTTCCTACCCCGGCCCTCAGATGCCACGTATGAGAACGCGTTCGTGTCTGTGATCTTGGCCGCAGTCGCTGGCAGCTCCTTCCTGATGTCCGCCTCCTCGGCAACCATGGCCTCGATGCGGGCTCCCATGTCAACAATGCTGCTGCGCATGGTCTCGCAACCGTTGACAATGCCGTCGACGACTACTCCCAACTCCGCTCCGCCCGCGACCCGCCGGCACGTGTCGGTCAGCTTACACAGAGGCGCCTCCGCCACGTAATGCAGGATCACGTCCGAAGCCCACCGGGCGAGGAGTTGGATTGCGAGCAGTGGGACGCCCATGGACGCCAACCACTGGGCACCCGTAACACGAAGAGAATGCCCCCCAAAGAGGCATGCGCCGTCTCGATCGTGCGTGTCGACGCCGAGCTTGCTCGCGACGTGGACGAACGCCTCCACGACCCGCTTCTTCGACACCACCTGGCCATCGACCGTCGGGAAGACCGGGAGCCCCGAGGCCGCCTCTATACCGAAGTGCGCAACGCACCGATCCCAGTGAGCCAGCAGCGCGCGGCATGGGCAAGGCCAGGCTTCGCCAGGGCGGCACACACAGCCCCAAGCACGGCTCTTGCCTAGCGCCGCCGGGTCTGTCTTCGAACACGGCAACAACCAGGTGACTTCCTTGCGTACCAAGCCAAAGGTGACATTGCACCACATGGCGAGGGACGCCTCGATCTCCCGCAAGCAAAAGAAGGACCCTCCAATGATGAGGGCCCGGACGCCCACAGGGCCCATGGCAACCTCAGGGAGCCAATCCAAACTGAGCATTGCCACCTCGCGGAGCGGCAGGGGGGCCGATTGCCGCGACGGCCCAATGCCTCTCGAAGCGCTGGCGTTGGCTTTCCGCGCGATCCAGTTGAGCTGGTCGTCCCAAGGGTGGCCGGCAGCGATATGTTCCTCCTTAGCCCTCGAGACGTAGTTCGCCGTGGAGCGGTACCCGCCCGCCTTCAGCAGCGCCACCACCGCCATAATCTTCATCACGGTGAGCGGGAGCCCAGCGACGCCGGGCTGGCCTCGGGACAAGTCCCCGTTGAACCACGCGTCGTGGAGGCGCGTCCAAGTGTTGAGCAAGGAGCACCGCGGCGCCTGTGAGGACTGCGCATGCATGTCCCGCTCCAGGCGCGCCCAAGCGGCATCCCTGCCCTGCGCCGTTGCCCCAGCGGCTGCCGCCCCTGCAAATGAGCCACGCTTCGTGATCGCCATCCGCGGCGCGTCGCCACGTTCAGCAACGTGCTGCGCAGGTCGCGCCACCGCCGGCGGCGCGACGTCCAGGGCCGCTGCGCTGCCACCATCCGGGACTGCAGCCGCTGCCGGCACGGCGTCCTGAGCCGCCGCAATGCCTCCATCAGGGACTGCAGCCGGCGCGCCACGGCTGGGTCGAGAAGCGTCGACACAGAGGTACCGGATCTTGGGAAGGCTACCGCCCGGGCATGCTGCTCTCTTGCCCATGGCGACGGCCGGATGCCAGGCGCTGTGCACCGCAAACTTGTCTGCAAAAATGTCGCGGCGCAGCTGGCATCCCGAACCCCCTCGCGGCGCGACGGCCCGCACATATAGCGCAATAGGCTTGGGCGCGCACATATAGCGCAAACCGCCCTACCCTAACCCAGGGTACAAGACGCGACTGCCGAGGGACATGCGACACGACGCCCCACGCCTATAGTGCCACGAATGGGCGCACCGCACATATAGTGCCATGGGCACGCGCACATATAGTGCGAAACCCGTGAGATAGCGCACTGAGCCCCTCCCCCACACCGGGTACGACGCGCGCGTGCCGAGGGACAAATCGCACATGTAGTGCCACGAACTGGCGCACCTATAGTGCGGGGCCCAACCGCCGATTGCGCATTTAGCGCCCCGACGCCCCTATAGAGCAACCGTGCGGAGCTGCCCCCCCGGGGCCGCGCATGTAGCGCGCCCGGCATGCACATGTAGTGCGCTCGGGCCCGACCGCACATATAGTGCACGAGTGTTCCCTTTTCCCTTTTTCCAAAAGATATTCGCCTATAGCTCCACCCCCTGGGACCTGCCGCCTAGCGCACAGCGCATGTAGCGCAATCTACGGCGAAAGCGGCCCCACTCAGTCCTCCACCTGCTCCGCGGCCGCGCCGCCGGCACTCCAGAAGGAGGATGCCCGGGCCGGGACTGGCGCGGGTGGCACGCCACGCAGGGCATCCGGAAGAGCGCACTGGAAGCCTGGATCGAACTTCCTGGAGAGCGCATCGGCAATCTGCGACGCGATCCCGGGCGCGTGGGTGACGACATCTGGGCGGAACGACGCCGAGCCCATATCTAAGGCGACCTCCCGCGCGATTCTGTTGAGAGCCCCAGAGCTGCCCTTGAGCCTGAGAATAAGAGTCAAGGCGGTGATGTTGTCTGCCCTGACCTCGAGCTTGACCCTGTCCTGCTTCCAGTGGTCAGCCCACGTCCTCAAAGCTATGAGCAAGTTCATGGCCTCGAACACCTGCTGGTACCTGTGGCCCCCCCGGCGCACCTCCAAGGAGCGCTCGTCGTCCTCCGAGATCGGCTCCGCATAGTACGCCAAGATAGTACCTTCCTCGCAGAGGTAAGCGCCATACCCCCAGATGCTGGCATCCCCGACGATGCGCAACTTGGTCCCCTGGTCCTTGTACGCACCCAGGCGGTACACCATCGCCAGGGCCCCTGCCTGTCGCCGCAAGAACGCGGAAATCCACAGCAACGCCGGCTGAACCTGCCGCGTCCAGATGCAGCCATGCGGCGCTCTCGACTTGCGGCCGGCGTCGAAAGACTGCAGACCCGCCCAGAGGTCGGCGAGGAACGGGCGCCAGACGAACAGCACGTTCGCGAAATAATTCGCCAGCCCAGTGTACTTCCGCAGCACCTTGACCGGCACGACGTTGGAGGCCAAAAGTTGCGTTGTGAGGTCAAGCATTTCGGCGATCTTGTCCTCCGGGATCGTGATCACCACGCGATCCGTCACAGTCGAAAGGTTGCACCCAATCCAATCGACGGTGCAACCGCGCTTCGCCTTCCCGAATGCAAGCGGGAAGCCGAGGACGCACCACACAGCCACCAGCAGGGCGACCAGCCGATCACGCTGGCACCTGGCCCCCCTCAACGCGAAGATGGGGTCGTCGACGTAGAGCTGCCCCCGGCCTCGCGCGGGCCCAGGCGCCCCCATGCCGGCAAGTAGGCCTCGCGTGCACCGTAGGAGTACGGACACCGGCCCCGCCCATGCGAGCGGCCCATTCCTGGATCCTTGTGCGGCCCTCGCGTATACGTAGTACTTGCCGCCGGCCGTCCCGATGAAGTACCTACGCTCACTGGGGCGCAACGGGACGTTCCAAAAGGCGTCTTTGAAGTCCAGCACGAAATGCTCGATCAACTCCTCGCCCCCTAAGTCCACCATGAGTTCGAGAGCGTCGTGCGCAGCGTCGGTGGCCCGAGGCAACACCACCCTGTGCGCATGGCGCGTGCGGGATGAGATGCCAGACTGCTTGAGGTCCAGGATGAGGCGCCTCTTAACTCTCCCATGCTTTACCTTCTTAATGACTAAGAACTTGGAGATCACGTGCTCGTCGCCGAACCACTCGAAGAGCTGCTCGCGGGTCGCCTCGACGAGCCATCCCTTCTCCACGAACGACCTGATCTGCTCCAGGGACTCCGGGTCCAGGTGCGGCGACTCCACCCCCTCAGTGAAGTCGACCGCCGAAGGCTCACCTCGCTGCTGCTCGCGCGGGATCTGCGGGAAGACGGCGTCCGCGCCCGACGGATCCAGCGCTATGCCAGCACCAACGCCATTCCACAGCCACTCGCACATGCACGCTCCCGGGTCGCCAGCCACCGCGGCCCACCGCTGCATCAGGCGCCCGCGAATACACGAGGAACAACTGCCAGTGTCCGAGGGGCCGATCTCCGCGGACAATACGCTGCCGAGCCTGTCTCGCAACGGCCCGAGCATCAGCTCCAACTCGCCCGTGGCATCGTCAAGCTCGCTGTCATTCATTACGCCTGACGTCATACGAAGGATCAGCTGCACCAATTCTGGCTTCCTGTCGAATGCGGCGCCAAACAGCGGAGCGATGATGCCGCCCAGCTTCACGTGCCCAGGCAGCTTGGCGACAACCTTCGCCGCGTGGCGGAGCCCGCCCAACGACGCCTTGTCTTCTTGGCGCCTGAGTTGCTTTGCATCGAGCTTCGCTCCGCGGAGCTGGGCAGTAAAGGCGATGTCCCTGTCGAGGTCGTGGGTCGAATCCATGTCGTTGCCGTTGCCGCCCCAGCCTCGCGGCTCCTCCTCGGCGGCCGTCGGCACAGCACGGTGCAAGGCCTCGACGATGGACTCGTTGAGGGCCTTCGCGCACTCGCGGGGGCTGCTGTCGACCGCCATCTGGAGCGTCCCTTTAATGGCGACTCCTTTCGGCAACCCTGCCATGGCCATACTTCGATTGACTACGACGGTCTGGACGCCGCCCAGGCCATCCAGCTCCAAGATTTCCGGCAGCTTGAGCAGAGACGGGCCTCCCTCGGAAGGTTCAGGCGCCTGGATGCCCCAAGGCTTCCCCTGCTGATGGAACGCCTTCGCAACCTGAGCGGCCCGCACGGCCAGGAGCGTGCCCAGTCTGACTTTGTCCTTCTCCTCGGGCCTCAGCCCAGGAAGGCCGCACAGCGACGGCGGGTGTTCGCCGCGCAACGGCCGTGGGCCTCGATCGCACTTTCCCGAACAAATGCGCGGCGACCCATCGGAGATGGCCACGAAAGTCGAAGACGGAGGCAACATAAAACACGCCACGTAGCAGCCGGCCTGGATCTTCCCGAGGAGCCCGTCAAAGATCCAATCCTGCGCCAAATCGTAAGCTGAAGCGTCATTGACGATGTCCCACATCTCCGCTGTCCAGCCCAATCGGCGCGCGAATGTGTCCAACCCGTCACGCTTATCCGCGTGGCCGGAGAACAACACCAGCATGGTATCTGTGATTTCCACGGGAGTCGGCTCCAGGCCATCAGCCGCTAGGCACTGCTTCTCAAGGCGGGGCCCAGGATGCGTCGACGCACCCTGTTCCGCGCCTTTCACATGCACCGCCCGCGCGGCCTCAGGCAATGAGGACGCCGCGGCTTCTCAGTAGTTGCGCCCTCCATGCTTCCCTCGGCCCCCTCCGCCTTTGCCCTGACCCTTGGGGGCGAAGGCGGGCTCGTGCGGGACCCCCTTGCACTTAGACTCGATCGCTCCGTGGCCGGTCAGCAAGCATTTCGCGCACTGGTGGACGACATCCTTCGCCTTCGGGCACCACAGCGGGTTTCGGCCCGACGGGCAGTTGCCTGTCTGAAAGGCGTCGCACAGCAACTTGCCCTTCCGGTTGTGCGTGTACAAGCCGTCCACGACCCTGTGAACCTTAGTCGGCCGACCCCCCTTCTCGTCACGAAGGGGGCGCTTAGGAACACGATCGCCCCTGGCTACTTCCGGGGCGCGCGCTGGGCCCACAGGTGCGACAGGAGCGTCGCCCTCCACCAAGTCTGCCAAGTTCTTGGCCCTGGAATTGAGGAGCTGGGACGGCTCCTCCAGCTGCTCCTTCCAGAAGTCGTGGTCGACGACAACAGCGCGCCACACGCTGTCCCAAGGCTTCCGCTCGTCGTAGGGGTGCACTGCCTCCTTGCCTTCAGCTTTAGCTTTCGCAGCCCCTTTTTCTAGCTCACGGCGCACTCTTTCCATGTGCTCCATCCTGCACCTCACGTCCGCTTGGTATACTACTGCCCAACATTGGGGCCCATACCTGTTGATGTACTTGCTGATCTTCTTCCCGTAATCGAGCAGCGGCCCCAGCGTGACCGCCTCGAAGCCCAGCAGACCAGTGACCAAGAGCTGGTAGCATGCCTGCCATTCGTCGACATCAGGCGGGCCGAGGAGCTCGATGTTCTGGTAAGTGCCGTCGGCTCGGGGGACCAAACCTGTCAGGCGCAATTTGCGCAACAGGCGATGGTGGTTCGGTCCCCAGACTCCGAAGTCGACGTACGGAGACACGTCCCGGTGCAGGAGTGTGAACAAGCCCGTAAGCTGCTCCGTCGTGCACTCCTCGTCCGGACGCGGGTTCCTGTCGTACACCTTGTGGAACACCGCGTAGTGCTTCTCGAGGTCCTCCTTGCTGAGCGTCGGCACGGCCTCCTCGCTGCCCTGGGAGATGACGGTCTTGAGCGCGACCTTCGGCCCGATGTCGTGCTGCTTCGCTGCCGATGCCGCCGACTCAGCCGCCAGCCGCGCCTCCGTCGCGACCTTGACGGCGTCTTTCATCATGCTCTCGGCCTGGTTCTCCTTGGCCGCCAGAGCTTCCGCCATCTGCGCCTGGGACTTCTCCACGCCGCTTGCGATTCGACAGATACGCCCGATGAGCCTACACTGGCTCTCCTGGACGAGGATCATCTCTTCGCCGTTCACGCGGACCGTGAGCAACTTCGCATCGAACTTCTCGACCGAGACGTTACCCAAGATGCGAGGATGCTCCGTCCCGGACGCGCCCGCGGCCGCCTTGAAGGCGTTCGCAGCTGGCTCCACAATGCCTGACCACTCACACACCGAGTCGATCGACTCGAAGCCTGCGATGACCTCCGGAGCGGGGTCCATGAGTGCTGGCCGAGCCCAAGCCTACCCAAGTGCTCCTGTTGGAGCGGGCGAGGCTTCCCTCCTTGTTTTTGCAGAGGGGGTGTCCGAAACGGCCTGAGCCCAAATGGTCACGGACATGGTGCGCGCGTGAGCGGCCAAGAATTACAGCCCGAATTCCCGCCTCAGTTTTAACCCCGGCCGGGCGCCGTCCCAGGAGAGGCAAGCCTGATTAAGGAAAAAAGGGCTCAAATTTGTACCGACGGACCCCTCAGCAATTCAGCTACCATCAGAGATAGCACAAGACCCACCACCATCCCAGAGACTGCGATTGTGAACTCCACAACGAGTTGTTCCGCCCGAAAATAAAATAATAGTCGCGTTTCCGAGGCCACGAACCCTTGAAAACTACGCAATGGTCGCGTCCACGAGGCCACGATCGCTAGTAAATTACGCCATGCTCGCGTCCCCGAAGCTACTTTCCCTTGTAACATACGCCGAGGAAGCCCAAGACCATCCAAACCGCGCGATTTTGACCGACATAGCCTCAGGCAGCCCACAGTCGTTCTAAGCGGGCAGCTGATACGCAGCATGAGGGGAAGTTCGCGGAAGGGAGCACATAGTTCAGCGCTATCATCTGAAAATCAATGTGCCTTGAGGATTACCAATATAGTCTTGGCACGAGATTTCGATACTGTTTCACGACGGCGCCGAGGCATCCCAACATGGCTCCTGCACACGCCATTATGATGAAGAGGGGGCCGGCGGCAGACGGCGAAGCCCTTGCGGATAATAGTTACTCGGCGCGGAGATCCTCAGATGTGCACCTCATACCCCTTCTCACACTTTGGTGGGGAACTCTGCCTGTGACTGTCTGGCTGCGAGACCGAGCCCGCGCAAGCAACAGGCACGGCAATGCCGACGCCGACAGCGATGACTCCAGTGACGTCTTCCTCCTCCTCCTCCTCCTCCACCTCCTCCTGCTCCTCCTCCTCCTCTTGACACCTTTCGGAGAGACGAGGGAAGCACTGATGGAGGAGCGAAGGGGAATTCCTCTTGCTGCTCTCCCCGCGACATCTCAGGCAAGGGCGCATGGCGGTGCTGCGAACGTTTTCTGGCGTACTACTTGCGGCGCCTGCTGGCACTTCGGGTGCCCAAATGCCATGCTGGCTACATCGCGGTAACCATGTGTATGTGAGCCTTACTGCGAGTGAATATGAGCGTGGGTGACCTGAGTGTGAGGGAGCCAGAGTGTGAGCGCATCCGGGCACGATCGAACCCGGGCGTGAATCGGTCTGGGTATAGTCAGGGTGAGCGCGAGTGGGCCTGAACAGGAGCGAGTCCGAGTGCGAGCGAATATACGCGAGAGCGGGTCTGAGTGCGAGTGAGTCTGAGTGTGGGTTGGTCTGAGTTTGAAAGCGATGAGTACTCATCTGAATATGACTGAGCCTGGGTGCGAAGTAGTCTGAAGATGAATGAAATTGAAGGCTGGTGAATCAGCGGGTGTGTGCGTCTGGATATGGGTGGGTTTGAGCATGATCGAATATGACAACGAGCGAGGCTGCATGTGATGAGTGAGTCTGAATGACGAAGAGGTGCTGATGAGTAAGTCCGGACCCCAAGAAAGCCACAAGGCGGCCCCGAGAGGGCCGCAAGGCGGCCCAAGAGGGCTCCAAGATGGCCCAAAGAGGCCCCCAAGACGGCTTAAAAGGCCCCCAAGATGGCCCAAGAGAACCACAAGAGAGCCACAGGGTGGCCCAGAGAAGCCCCAAGACGGCCTCAGAGGGGGCCTGACGGCGCAAGAGCGCCCCAAGACGGCCCAGGAGGGCCCCAAAAGGCCCCAAAGAGGACCCAAGTGGCCTCCATGGGGCCCCCAAAAAGCCTCCAAGAGGCCCAAAATTATCCTGGCGAAGGACCCAACCATATGCAGTTGTGAATAACGCATTGTGGGTGCCGTTGTCGGTGGGGCACGACACGCGTGAGGGGCGTGCCATAATGGGTGTGGCGGACGCATGCGGGCACCCCCACTGGGGACTTCGGTGGAGCCCCTATGGGGCCACGAAACGCTGTGCTGGGTGTGGCGGACGCATGCGGGCACCCCCACTGGGGCCTTCGGTGGAGCTCCCTATGGGGCCACGAAACGATGTGCTGGGTGTAGCGGACGCATGCGGGCACCCCCACTGAGGCCTTCGGTGGAGCTCCCTATGGGGCCACGAAGCGCTGTGCTGGGTGTGGCGGACGCATGCGGGCAACCCCACTGGGGCCATCGGTGGAGCTCCCTATGGAGCCACGAAACGCTGTGCGCGGACGCATGCGGGCACCCCCACTGGGGCCTTCGGTGGAGCATCCTATGGGGCCACGAAACGCTGTGCTGGGTGTGGCGGACGCATGCGGGCATCCCCACTGGGGCCTTCGGTGGAGCTCCCTATGGGGTCACGAAACGCTGTGCTGGGTGTGGCGAACGCGTGCGGGCACCCCCACTGAGGCCTTCGGTAGAGCCCCTATGGGGCCACGAAACGCTGTGTGGGTGTGGCGGACGCATGCGGGCACCCCCACTGGGGCCTTCGGTGGAGCTCCCTATGGGGACACGAAACGCTGTGCTGGGTGTGGCGGACGCATGCGG
>CAUYUJ010018282.1:767879-786522 GCA_963575745.1 Prorocentrum cordatum | reverse complement strand
CCAAGCTCCGAATCCGATCCCCAACCACTAACCCCAGCCGCAAAGAGTACTCACTACTCACTACTCACTACCCACTACTGACTACTCGCTATTCGCTACTCACTTCTCACTACCCCCTACTCACTACTCGCGACTGACTGCTCACTACTCACTACTCATTGCCCACAAATCACTACTCACTTCCCACTATTCGCTACTCGCTACTCCCTACTCCCTACACAATACTCACTACACAGTACTCAGTACTCACTACTCGCTACTCCCATACTCGCTACTCAATACTCACTAATCACTCCCCGCTACTCATTATTCACTACTCACTACGTACTACTCCCTACTCACTAGTCACTACATGGTCTCTAGTCACTAGTCACAACTCACTAGTCACTAGTCACAAGTCACTATTCACTACCCACTACACACTACTCACCAATCGCTACTCACTACCCACTATTCGCTACCCACTTATTACTACTCACTGCTCACTACTCCCTACTCCCTACTCCCTACTCACTACTCACTACTCACTACTCGCTACTCCCTACTCGTTACTCACAAATCACTACCCACAACTCACTACTGACTACTCTCTACTCACTACTCCCTACTCACTACGCCCTACTCGCTCCTCACTACTCACTAGTCGCTACTCCCTACTCGCTACTCACTACTCACTACCCACTGCCACTACCCACTACTCTCTCTTCATCACTTTTCACTTTTCACTACTCATTACGCACGACGTGCTACTCAGTACTCACTACTCACTACTCACTACTCACTACTAACTACTCGCTACTCACTACTTACTACTCACTACTCACTACTCACTTCGCACTACTCACTACTCACTACTCACTACTCACTACGCACTACGCACTACCCACTATTCACTACTCACTAATCACTACTCGCCACCCAATACTTACCACCCACTACTCACAACCCACTACCCATTACTCCCTACTCCCTAATCAGTACTCACTACTCGCTACTCGCTACTCACTACTCACTACTCACTATTCGCCACTCACTAATCACTTATCAATACACACTACTCACTACTCACTACTCACTACTCACTACTCCCCACTCCCTACCCCCTACTCCCTACTCGCCACTCACTACCCACTGACTACTCACTACCATACGACTACTCACACGCATCTAACTCAATACTCACAGGGGGAGGTCCGACCCCCCCCCCCCCTCTCAATGGATGAGGGGGGGGGGGGGAAGGGGGGGGGGGTCCGGTCCGGACCCCCCCCCCCCTTGAAGGGGGGGGGGGGGTCTGGACCCCCCCTCCCTTTAGTTTATTCAGTGCGATCCACTGGCGCACTTTCGTCATTAACATCATCATCAGCAGCAGCATCGTCACCACCACCACCACCATCATCAGCAGCAGCATCCTTACCATCATCAGCATCATCACCATCGTAATCATCACCACCCCCACCATCATCATCATCATCATCATCGTCATCATCATCATCATCATCATCAGCATCGTCATCGTCATCATCATCATCATCATCACTACCACTACCATCATCATCATCATCAGCATCAGTATCAGTATCATCATTATCATCCTTATCCTGCTGTCTCCTCCTCGCCCCACCCCCATCAGCCTCCTCTTCCGCCTCCTATGCATCGCCCTGCTCCCGTTGACGAATAATCCTCCTCCTCCTCCTCCTCCTCCTCCTCCTCCTCCTCCCCCTCCTCCTCCCCCTCCTCCTCCTCCTCCTCCTGGCATCTCGTCCTCCTCATTATCCTCTTCCTCCTGCTCGTCCTCCTCCTCCTCCTCCTCCTCCTCCCCCGCCTCCTCATCGTCCTCCTCCTCCTCTTCTTCTTATTATTCTTATTCTTCTTCGTCTTATTATTATTATTCTTCTTATTTCTTATTATTCTTCTCTTTCTTCTTCTTGTTATTATTTTTCTTATTATTCTTATTATTATTCTGATAATTCTTCGCATTGGTATTATTCTGTTTATTCTGAGTATTATTAGTATTAGTATTGTTGTTATTATTATTATTCTTATTAGTATTAGTATTAGTATTATGATTATGTGTCTTATTATTAGTACTATTATTAATACTAGTATGATTATGCTTCTTAGTACTAGTATTATTATTACTTTTCTTATCATTAATCTTCTTATGACTATAATCATTATTAGTAGCCTTCTTAGTATTAATATGACTAGCCTTATTATTCTCATTCGTATTAATATTATTCGTAGTATTCTTATTATTCGCATTCTTCGTCTTTTTATGGTTTATTATTAATACTATCCGTATCTTCATTTGTCTTCGTATTAGTCTTTTTCGTCTTCGTACTTTTCTTATTACTATTAGTATTACTCTTCTTGCTATAAGTATTAGAATTATGTTTCGTGTTCTTCTTAGTATTCGTATGATTCTTATTCGTCGTCTTCGTACTATTCTTCTTATTCTTCTTATAATTACTATTAGTATTCTTCTTCTTATTATTACTATTATTCGTATTCCTCTGATTATTAGTATTATTATTCTTATTCTTCTTATTAATAGTATTATTCTTCTTATTATTCTTATTATTCCTCTTCCTCCTCTTCCTCCTCCTCCGCCTCCGCCTCCTCATCCTCCTCCTCCTCCTCCTCCTCCTCCTCCTCCGCCTCCTCCGCCTCCTCCGCCTCCTCCTCCTCCTCCTCCCCTCTTCCTCCTTCTCCTCCCCTCTCCTCCTCCTCCTCTCCTCCTCCTCCCTCTCCTCCTCCTCCTCCTCCTCCTCCTCCTCCTCCTCCTCCTCCTCCTCTTCCTCCTCCCCCTCCTTCTCCTCCTCAGCACCGCACACCCCGAGGCGCCAGGGGCATTCCAAGAGAGACAGAGGAAATCACACAACCCAGAGGTTGGTCCGCCGCTGCCAGCCACCCAGCGCACGCTCCAAGTCCAGGACGAGGCACACCACCATGGAAGAATCGACAGCAGGAACCATGCACGATGTATGACTCATCTACACAACCTGTGAGGGAACGCAGCTAAGAACATACGACAATTCGCATGGCAGGAAGATGCAGAATGGCAGCGCAGCACGCGAGCAAGACTTCGTTCGCAGAGACACTACATTGCAAGGGCAACAAAATATCAGCCAAACTGCGACTTGAGAAGCAGCAAGAAATGTGTGGCGGGAAATGCACCAGCCAACTGTAACTTGAGAAACAGCAACATGTGAACAATCCAACCAAGCCTTCGTTCAGTGAGAACGGGATTACTGTTGCTCACAGGTTGTATCAGTGGGCGGTCCGATGCCATGGATGCCTGCGCCGCCAGCAGCGGCACCAACCGCAGGGCAGTCATCCCCCGCACGGGCCCGAACACTCCAGCCAGCAGCATGCCTGTGCCTCAATCCGCTCAGGCCGTTGGCTTTGAGGCGCACACGGCGGCGGACGAAGGGCTGCGCGATCGGCACAGGCGGCTGCACGGCGGCCCCTGCCTGCATGAGCTCCCGCGCAGGCAGGCCGACCCAGAGCAGGTACTGCTCAGATGCGGCGGCGGCAGCGGCTTCAGCCTCGAGGAGGCCACTGGGGTATGCGAACTCATCCGCGCCGCACGTCGACGCCACCCGTGTGTCGATGTTTGCCGCCTCGTTCGGCTCATCTGCTGCGTTGTTCTGCTCCCCTAGCCCGTTGTCCACATCCGCAAACGCCTGGTCATCGGCAGCAGCCTCCCGCAGCGGCTGCAGCGGCAGGACAGTCCTCCCCCGCAGGGGCCCTGGCGGCCCTGGCCTCCTCGAGCAGCTCGAGACAAAGGTCGAACCGCACGAGGCAACCCACTGGCGGCAGCATCTCCCAGCCTCCACCTGCGGGCAGGGCCTCGGGGCCGAGCGGGACGAACGGGTTAGCGTCGGCACGCAGGGTCGACTCCACGATCGGTGCTCCCAGCCGTCCTTGCCCGCGGCAGCCCCGCTGCACCTTATTTAGGTCCTGGAACGTGAATCCCTGCAACTGGGCCATGGGAACGTCGAACACATGCATGGCAACACTGCGCATGACGACTTCCATCCGCGAGTGCACCGCCGTATCTCCTCCTCCTCCTCCTCCTCCTCCTCCTCCTCCTCCTCCTCCTCCTCCTCCTCCTCCTCCTCCTCCTCCTCCTCCTCCTCCTCCTCCTCCTCCTCCTCCTCCTCCTCCTCCTCCTCCTCCTCCTCCTCCTCCTCCTCCTCCTCCTCCTCCTCCTCCTCACTCATCGTCCCTCCTCATCGTCCTCGTCCTCCTCTCCTCCTCCTCCTCCTCCTCCTCCTCCTCCTCCTCCGCCTCCTCCTCCTCCTCCTCCTCCTCCTCCTCCTCCTCCTCCTCCACTCAAAATTGTTCCGCGGACCCCTCCCGTGTCCATCCGGTGCAGATTTTCATCTCCAGATCGATGTTTGACGGTCCTCATGAGCCCATGAGGCCCCAAAGAAGCCCCCAGAAGCATCCAGTATGCCTTCAAGGAGGAAGAAGAATAAGAAGAAATACAAAAAAAAGGCGGAGGAAAAGGAGGAGCGGCGTCTTCGTCGTCGTCGTCCACTTTGACGCGAATCCGGAGCGCCCCGGATCGGCGGCACTGGCCGGAGGCCACTACATCAACCAAACGAAGCGGCCTGGTTTGCTTGAAGCTCTGCCACACTGCTCTTGAATTCTGCGCACGTAGCTGCCAGTGCTGCTCCGACCTCGCCGAAGCCCGCTGGCACCTGCGGGTCGGACATTCCCGCAGCAGACGCGCCCAGACGGGGTGCAAGCAGCAAGCATCACAGGCACAGGAGCGGGCCCCTTGAGCCAAAATGGCTACGGGCAGAGGAGGAGGAGGAGGAGGAGGAGGAGGCGGCAAGACCCGTCAACGATGTTGCATTAGAGCCTCCTTCCAAGTTCCCTCTTCATATGTCCCTACAACGATTTTTTTCCCTGAGGGAAGTGCCCCGTTGGAAGGCGACCGTCTGAAACCCTGAACTGTGACTTGGCACCACTCCTGGGCTTTCAACGCCGCGAATCAACGTTACTGCAGCGCCCTGACGATCCTAAACCGTGCCAGATCACCATCCCTGGGACTTCAACACCGCAATTGAACGTGTTTGTTGCGTCCTGGCAATCCGAAATCGTGCCAAATTACCATCTCTGGAACGTCAAACATTAGAGTCCTTGAGACTGCTGCAAAGTGTTAAGACGAACGTGCGCGGCGCTAACACGAGAGCTACATCTTGAATATGAACCAACCTCCATTCGTGACGCTGTTGCAAACTTTAAGACGAGTGTGCGCGGCGCTGAGGCGAGAGCCGCATTTTGAAAACGATCCGCCCTCCATACTTGAAACTCTTGCAAACTTTCAAGACGAAGGCACGCGGCGCTGAAGCGAGACCCGCGTTTTCAAAACGACCCAAGGAAAAGGGAAGGAGGAGGAGGAGGAGGAGGGCGAGGAGGAGGAGGATTACGAGGAGGAGGGCGAGGAGGAGTACCACCAACCAAAGAAGAGGAAGAGGAACAGTCAACCCGATCCATTCGAATGCCTTAGGCATCCATCCCAGAGAAGTACAGAAGAGGCGACGGCGACAGGGCAGCAGCGGCGGGCGGCGGTGGCGGTGCTGCGGGCGAGAGCGCGCATCGCAGCAGGGCCGCCGATCTCGGCGATCGGCGTGCAGACGTGCGGGGGGGAGGGCGAGGAGGAGGAGGAGGGCGAGGAGGACGAGAAGGGGGGCGAGGAGGAGGAAGAGGAGGACGAGGAGGACGAAGAGAAGGACGATGAGAAGGACGACGAGGGCCGGGAGGTGGACGACGACGAGAAGACGCACCACCACCACCCCTCACACACACACACACACAGGAGCTCCCGCCTCGCCCGAGTGCGCCAGCACGCTGCGGTCGTCGCGGGCCACGCTCTCCAGGCCAGAGGCGAGCCCCAGCAGCGCGCCCTGCGCGGCCTGAGCCTCGGCAGCCCGAGGCTTACGAGGAGGACCGAGGATGAAGAATTCAAAAATTCAACAATTCGACAGGCAGGATCGAGGATCGAAAAGTCGAGGACTGAGGATCGAAGGGCCAGGATTCAGGATCGACGATCGAAGGGAATTTCTCTGTATTCTAAGCCTCTGGAAGCCTGTTTCGGGCCCCAGTGACCCCAGGAGGGGTCTGGGAGGGGTCTGGAAGGGGTCCAGGGATCGATCTTGAGCGGACTTTGAGGAGACGCGAGGGGAGAGGAGGAAGATCGAAGAGTAAAGATCCAAAGTTTTGGACGTTCCCTGCCCTTTTCTGGGCCTGCCAGTGCCTCTGCCCAAAGGCCGCACACCATCCCCTTTCGCGTTTTGCATGGTTCGCCGATGGATCCGCCCTGTTCGCTGGTGGATGCGACCTGTTCGGCTATGAATGTGCTGCTGGCCAGTGCGGAGGCTTCCCACCTTGCCCTGTCGATGCTCAGCCGCACAGGACACGGTGAAGCAGAGCGGTCGGTGGGCATTGCATGTTGATGTGTGTATACATCTGTACACATATATGAACAAAGTGCTCATCTAAACCTCTTGCTCACGACAGCGGGTCCGGAAAACGCGACCTGGTGGCGAAGTGCTCCCCAGACGAGCGGCAGGTACGGCACGTCTTTGATACACTATTATGCCAGTCCACAGCTGAGATTATTCCATCGACGCGTGAAGGTAGAGAGCATGAGTCAGAAGGGGAGGCAGTGCAGAGAGAGGATGCTAACCAACGATGAGCAACACATCACACGCCTCACTCGGTGCAGTCTGCGACTACTGGCGAAAAGCGCACAATCCGAAATGAAATTTGCGGTTCAGAGCTCATTCATATTATCATAAAAATGCGTGCACGTATACATAAGCAAATCTAGTATTTGCATTATCCCGAGTGCCACATTGAAAATTTTGGGACATTTTGAAGAGCGTCGAAGGCCTGTCTTCGCCTCCTTCGCGCAACAACACCCGTTGCAATCAGACACTTCAGAGCAACAACACCCGTGGCAATCCAACACTGACGACGAGGACGATGCACAAACTGTGCCAAATTGAACCCCGCGAGCGTAAGCGCGGTCAGTAGCAGCTGGGTGCAACAATGGGAAACAGTCCTGCACGTGTGCTTCCTTTGTTGACGGTATACGAACGGTCGGGAACGCTAAGATGACCCAAAAGTGCTTCCAGGACGATGCAAGAGTGGCCCGTTTATATGATCTCCCAGACGAGTAATTAACCTGTCGATTTGGACCAGTGATCCGATCGCCGCCAGTGCATGTCCTGTTCTCTGGTGCGTGTGGGTTTGTTCGCCTGTAGACGTGCATTGAAGGAGAAGGACGTGTAGTGAGGGGAGAGATCAATGTGAGCTGAGAAGTGACACAGGAAAACAAGCATGAAGAGAGTGAGGAGAGAGGATGGGAGAGCGGGGGAGGAGGGGGACAGGGAGAAAGGACCAGAAACCCCTCTCATCACCCCGCTGCCCCCTCCACTGCACAAATACCCGACAAAACAACGCTCCGCCAGGAGATGCGCAGATGGCCCAAAATAAAGCACACAACCACAGGCGCACCAGATTGCGCGGCCAGAGCCCAGCGCGACCCTCAGAGTGCCGAACCGCGCCAAGTGACGAACAGCACTCGCGGAGTGCTGCCTGACGGGACAAGACCGGCATCAGAGGAGAAACATGGGACCACCGCCACCGAGAGCCCATCGGGGGTCAGGCCCCCCACCCATGGTTCTCGGTGGCGGTGGCTCGTGCTGGTCCTCCGCTGGCAGCCACCACGCTCCGAACCAGTCAGCGAGAGCCTGCCACTCGTGGGAGGTGCTGGCCACGGCAGCACGGGGCACGCAGAGGCCCCGGGCACGATCCACGGGCTCGTCGGCCGACGCGGACGCACAGGGGACTCGGCACGGAGCCACAGGGCACGGGAGCACGGAGCGCGAATGTGATGTGCCATTCTGGCGCTTTGTTCCTCGACCTCGGCCTCCGGTAGCCGTCTTCAGGCCTGGGGAGCGTCGGAGATGACTCTGGAAAGATGGGTGCCCCAGGGGAAGGGATCGAGACTTTGGGGGCCCGCAGATTTGTTCTGGGAGGTCTCGGCAATGACCAAGTAAACGTTTTCGATGTTCAACACAGCATCGCTAGAGCACGCACAACACTCAAACTGTCGCCGCTTTTAGGGACGCCGCGGTACCATCCCGAGAGCCATGCCCTAGATTGCATGCACGACCCCTGCATCACAATGGAGCGCCACTTCATCCAGAAAGACGCATGCACCCTACTCATCTGTACATCACCCTGCCACCCCTGTCCCCTGGCCCCGCCGCTGCGTGGCTGCCGGATCCCTCCTCGGAGGTCGCCTCGGCACAGGGACGCGGAACGCACACGCCTCAAGTAGCTAGACGAACATGTAAGACCTGCGCAACAACATCGTCTGGACACCCTCAACCTTATCGGGGCAAGCTTGGAGAAGACATCTCCGAGCCGAATAGACTGCCCGAAAGCGTGGTCGCACTGAAAGAAATCTCACTTCAAGGAACAGGATACAAGTTTGGACGCGCGAAGGTTCCGCGGATCCAATTCCTCTCTCGTGCGGTTCCGATTTGCCGCATGGCTAGAGCCGTGGATCCATCTGCTGTCGCAAAATAAATGCTCAGGCAACAGAACGGAACACGAATAGCTCAAACGGACTTGGATCCACGGAACCCTGAATCTTCATAGATATACTACGAATGCACAGCAAAGCGGCGATCGCCATCGACATCGTCGATCCACCGCAGCTTTCACGGAATACTTGCTACTCCAGGCTGGATGGCGGCGCGAGGTCGGCATCTGCGGCCCAAGCGGAAATCTCTTGGCATGTGGAAGGAGATTGGCGCTGAGGGGGTCAAGTCCGACGGGCTGCGCGCAACCACACTGCCAAGAGGCAAAAGGGGTCCTGAGCGAAACGGGTCGTGGACCCTGGGGCTTTCCCCAACATCTGCTTTTCAGCCCGAGTCGTTTCTTAGCACCCGGATCCGAAGACCCCTTTCCTCAGGCCATGGCGCAAAAAGTCCGGACTCCTTTCCTTCAGGGGGCGGCCATCTGTCTTCACGGTGACTGCGTCGATACAGTTCGGTCGCCAGGCCCTGGGCACCCACATTCCTGCAGCGCGCGATCCAGATTGCGGCCACGGTTCGGCAGAGTGGACCCGGGTGTCCAACAGAGCGCGCGGCCAGGCGGAGTCAGCCTCGAGGAAGCGCAACCCAAAAGAGGTATGCCGGCGGCACAGGAGTCCGAGGTAGCCACGTCCAGAAGAAGCTATTTCATAGTGCGGGAATGTCCTTGCAACGTACAAGTGGGGTAACGTGGCTGAGGATCAGAAAGGGACTTGGCATTGGACGGTGTGAGGCCAGGACGAAGTCCATGGCAGCTTCCAGCCCGCCGTCGTGAATTAGCTCTCCCTGTCCTGGCAGGGCAACCACATGTGAGCCCTACCCCTGAAGGTCTGATTTTCGAAGCACCGGCGGAACTTCAGAGGACGTCTGCAGCCGAATGAACTCATGCTATGGTGTCCCATACCCCAGCGGCGAGTGCACCTCTAGGGTTCGCAGGAGGTCCCCGACTGGCCCCTTCTCCCGATCGCCTCGCCACCCCGCAGCGCACTCGTCTGCCGCTGCGAGGGCCAGTCGTTCTGCCTGGTCGCCAGACCGAGTCCCGCCGTGACGACAAGAGCCCCCCCCCGTGGTGGCGTGAGAAAGCGGCTGTCCTTGCGACAGGAGCTCTCCCCTGGTGGCGAGAAAGAGCGGGCCTGCAGGGGCCGCACGTCCTGGTGGAAATGCCGCCCGATTGGGCGACGGCGGGGGCCCCCATCCATATCGCACTGATTGACGTGACCCCCCGAGCCCGCTATCCTCCTCCTCCTCCTCCTCCTCCTCCTCCTCCCTCCTCCTCCTCCTCCTCCTCCTCCTCCTCTCTCCTCCTCCTCCTCCTCCTCCTCCTCCTCCTCCCCCTCCGCCTCCGCCTCCGCCTCCGCCTCCGCCTCCGCCTCCGCCTCCTCCTCCTCCTCCTCCTCCTCCTCCTCCTCCTCTCCTCCTCTCCTCCTCCTCCTCCTCCTCCTCCTCCTCCTCCTCCTCCTCCTCCTCCTCCTCCTCCTCCTCCTCCTCCTCCTCCTCCTCCTCCTCCTCCTCCTTCCTCCGCCTCCTCCTCCCCCCCGCCTCCTACACCTCCTATACCTCCTACACTTCCTCCTCCTCCTCCTCCTCCTCCTCCTCCTCCTCCTCCTCCTCCTCCTCCTCCTCCTCCTCCTCCGCCTCCGCCTCCGCCTCCTCCTCCTCCTCCTCCTCCTCCTCCTCCTCCTCCTCCTCCTCCTCCTCCTCCCTTCCTCCCTCCCTCCCTCCCTCCCTCCCTCCCCCGCCCGCCCGCCCGCCTGCCCGCCCGCCGCCCGCCCGCCCGCCCGCCCGCCCGGCCGCCCGCCCTCCCGCCCGCCCTCCACCCTCCGCCCTCCCGCCCCTCTCGCCCTCCCGCCCTCCTGCCCTCCCTCCTTCCCTCCCTCCTTCCTCCTCCCTCCTCCCTCCTCCACTCTCTCTCCTCCCTCCTCCCTCCTCCCTCCCTCCTCCTCCCTCTCCTCCACTGAAAGAAAGGAGGCAAGCGGACAAGAAGCGAGCAAGGGAACGAGGCAAGCGGACAAGAAGCGAGAAGACGGGGGGGAGAACTGCCGTGCCCCGCAGCACCGCGCCGAAGGCCCGCGGCGGCGGGAATTACTGCCACCCCTACAAAATTATGCACCGCGCCCCCCGGCAAGCAGACGGGGACGAGGGACGACCAGACAGAGAGGACGGGGACGGGCGAGAGGAGCGAGAGAAGCCGCGGAGCCAGGAGAGACAGGAGAGCACGAGGAGGGAGGGACGAGGGACACAGGAGGAGGAGGGGAAGCAGGCACGCAGCGCAGAGAGCAGAGGGGGGGGGCGCGGGAGAGGAGCAGGCGGGCGGAGGAAAGAGGGGAAGGCGGGGTACGCCACGCACGGCCCTAGCGCCAGGGGCGCGGGAGGCCGGCCGCGCCGGCGAGCAGCTGCGCGGCTACCCCGTGCTGCAGGGCCGCGGCCAAGCTCTGGCGCAGGTCGGCCAATGCCTCCGCGCGCCGGAGGCCTCTGGGCGCCGCAGCCTTGGCCCAGCGGCGGAACTCCGAGCCCATCGCCCGCCCGTCTCGAGCGCAGCGGCCAGCAGTCCGCCTCCCGGGTAGCGCTGGTGTTTTGTTCGCTCCCGATCGGCGGCCGCTTGGCCGTCGCGCCGAGACCTGGCCGCTGCCAAGCCCGGGTCTGGCGTGGTGACCTCGACCACGCCCACGTCGATGGCGACTGGGCCGGAGCTGACGGGGTCGCGCGGCAACACCACGTCGAGGACTGCCCTCTCCATGGTGCCGTCTGCGCGCACGCGGTCCCATCTTGGGCACGCTTGCTCGGTGAGTGCCTCTTCCTCTCCCCACTCTCGTTTGCACCACGCTGCCAGCGCGTCGCGGCATCTGTTGTGCCTGCGACAGAAGCCCGGGCCCTTGTCGCAGCAGCAGGCGTGGCTCCCGTAGCGCTGGCGCGCCACCGATGCGCACGGGTGGTCCGTCCGGCGCGAGCGGTGTCGGCACGGCGCCCCGCCCTGCCCCGCTGGGTCCCCGCAGAGCAAGCGGCGGCGGTAGGCCACGCAAAACTCGTCGTCGGCCAGCGCGTGCTCGTCGCGGCGAGGCACTTGTAGCCACGCGCCCCCTTCCGCCCCCTGGCTGCGCAGAAGGCTCGCGCCCTCCGGGTCGAGCGCCTGCCCCAGCTGCCGGCGCTCCCGGGCCTGGGCCGACCGCGTCAGGTAGCGCTGGGAGGGCACTCCACCGGCACACCTGCTGGTGCCCGTGCGCTGGCGGGCCTGCGCAAGCACCGCGTGGAAGCCTGGGGCGGCGCGCTCGCTCTCGCCCAGGGGCCCAGCGTGGACAAGCCCTGCGCGGCGAGGACTGCCCGCCGCGTGGCTGACCAGGAACCCAGGGTGGCCGGGTCGGCGCGCTGCTCGGCAGAAGAGAAGCCGCCCCCTCCTTCTCTGACCGGCAAAAACAGCACAGCCCGCGACGCTGCAGACAGCTGCCCGCCGAGCCACTCGCCCACGAAATGGACGACCCAGTCGTCGTAAGGCCTCCACGTCTCGGGGGCTCCTGGTGGAGCCGTTCGCGAAGTTGCGCAGCAGCGCGAAAGCCTCGTGCATGGGAGCCCCGCCATGACTAGGGATTGGAGCCTCTCATTGAAACTTTTCAGGCGCGTCACAGCCCGAGGCGCCTCGTGAGCGGCACCCATCCCGGCGGTGACGTCGCGCCAGTCGTCGCCGTCCTCTTCCGTTACTCTGCGGTTCCTCATGACCGGCAGGGCACGGTCCAGGCAGGGTAGCGCCTGCACGGCCACGTGGCGCAGCTCGTCCGGCAGCTCGCCCGCGGCCGCCGGCACCCAGACCTTGGTCTTCCCAGCGTGAACCTCGAGGCCCGTGTTCGCGAGGAGTTCCGTCGTGAGCCGGAGGGCTGTGGAGGCGCACGCGCGGGGCACCCACAGGTAGACGTCATCCAGGAAGGCGACCGCCTTGGCCTCGACGTGCAACGCGCGCAACTGGGCGCTCATCTCGTGTAGGGGGCCCGCCAAGAAGATGCCCCACAGCGCCGGGGAAAGTGGGCAACCCACGTCCAGGCCCAGCCACTGCACGACCGTGGAGCTGGCCTCGCCCTCCCCAGCGACCGCGCGCACCCCTCCCCTGTCGTAGGTTGACCAGGCGAGCAACTCCAGGTCAGGGCACCGCGCGCGGAGGACCTGGAAAAAGCGCCTGCGGCGGAGGCGGCGGGAAGCTGACCGGACGTCCACGCTGATGAGAGCCCAGTCGGGGTGCGACTCTGCGTGGGCGGCGATCGTTTTCTGCAAGGCTTCGGCCCCGCCCGGCTCCAGGACGCCATACTGGTAGGGCCCGACAGCGCTGCGGATCTCCGCCTTCCGCGTGGCGCACACGGCCCGGCCGATCAGTCGGCGCGGGACCGCACCAGATGCCACCACTCTCGCGCCCGCGCCCCGCCAGGCGATGCCCAGCAAGCGCCCTGCAAACAGGAGGTCCTTCGCCTCGCTCGGCACGCTCCCGATGCACAGGTCCCCCAGCACCTGCGCGGTGCTCTCGCCGCTCATGCCCGCGTGGGCGAGAGGCAACTAGCGTTCAAAACGATCACCCAGCGGGCCCGAACCGGCCCCCCGCGGCACTCGCAACCAGTTCCCCATGAGGTGCGTGGACACGTCGGCTGCCAGGGAGCGCGCACGGTTGAGACGGGCCTCGGCGCCCCCCTCCCCGTCCGCCTCCTCCTCCCCCGCATCCATGTCCTCCCCCGCCCCCCCGTCGACTTGGCCCACGCCCTCGCCCAAGCCCTGCTGCGTGAGAAAAGCCTGGCGCGTAGTGCCCGCGTCCTGGGTCTTGACCGTGCCCCAAGCTGCCTGGCGCGCCCTCCCCAGCTCGCCCTTGCGCAAGAGGCACCGGATGCGCTGGGCGGTCTTGGACAAGCCTTTCTGGGCGGAACGCGTTTTGACCCGCACCGACGCGAGGCACATGAGCTGGCCCCACCCCCCCGCCCAAAGCCTGTCCAACCGCTCGGCCACCCTCTCGCGGACGGTCTTGGCGCTGCCCTCCGCGTCGCGGCGCAACTCCCCGAACAGGAGCCGATCGAAGCAGAGCAGAAGGCGCCAGCCCAGCAAAAAGTCCGCGTCGCCGAAGCTCCAGATGATGTGACCCGCCACCGCCTCCCGGGCTTCGTTCGCCGCGTGCGCGAGGGCCGTCGGCACTTCGGTCAGCGCGCCGCACTGGTCAGCGAGGAGGGTCTCCGTGGACAGGGCGGCCGCCTGAGACCCCCACCAGTCCATGTCCCGCAGGCCCTCGTCGTCAATGTCCTGCTCGTGCAAGGGCAGGCGTGGCTGGACAGCATCCCCGGCGCCCGGCGGCGGCAGCGGGAGCAGTCCTGGCGCGGGCGGCGGCGGTGCCGCTGGCTCGCACCAGCTGGCGAGCTCCTGCTGCTGCTCTGGCGGCAGATCGGCCCACTCCTCCACCTCCGCCCACGGTCCTAGGCACTGTCCGTAACACCTGGGATGGACGAATTTGGAGCGCCGGGGGTTGTTGGAGCGGGAAAGCCGCAACTCGTCGAGTTCGGACGTCTCATGACAGATGTGGCATTTCCCCCGGTGTCCTCGGGCGCCCTGTAGACTCGCCCGCCAGGCAGCCATCGGCGGCGCGGGGGCCGCCGCGAGGTCACGGCGGCGGCGGCGGCTGCGTCATGGCCGGCCCGCGGCGCGCTCCCCCCCGCCCCCTCCTCCTCCTCCCCTCCTCCTCCCTCCCCTCCTCCCCTCCTCCCTCCTCCTCCTCCTCCTCCCTCCTCCCTCCTCCCGCCCCTTCCTCCTCCTCCTCCTCCTCCTCCTCCTCCTCATCCTCCTCCTCCTCCTCCTCCTCCTCCTCCTCCTCCTCCCTCCTCCCACCCCCCTCCTCCCTTCTCCCTCCTCCCTCCTCCCTCCTCCCTCCTCCCTCCTTTTCCTCCTCCGTAGCCATTTTGGCTCAAGATGTCTGTTTTGGAAGGCCATTCGCCTCCAGGCAGAGCAGATACCACTAGTCCGCGGCTGCCACGGCCTGTTCAGGCCCGGCATCGACTTTGCCTGCCACTGCAGGGGCCTTGCAGGCGGCCCAAGCTCTCTTCATATCACTTGCTGCTCGCGCTATGGGCGGCACTACTGACGAACGGGACCGACGCCCGTGGGCCAGCGCTGGACGCCCCCGCCGCTGGGGAGGACGGGCGCCAGCGAAGGGCGCCGACTCCGATTAGGAGAAATGGGACATGTGGGCGAACAGCGAACGCGGCTGGTACACTGCGGCCGATACGAAGCAGCACGTCCTCTGCCATCACTGCCAGTGCCGCAAGAAACCGAACGGCGTCATCTTCTGCAAGCACTGCGGGCAGAAGCTCGGCACCAAGCCCACAATCACCATCGACGACAAGGACGCAGTGCCCCCAGCGGTCGACAGAGGCGGCAAGGGAGGCGCAGCTGGAGATAAGAGAAGCAAAAGTAGCAAGAAAGGTGGCAAGTCGGCGGGAGTTGGGAAGGGTTTTGGCGAGCAACCAGTCCTACCCCCAGGCCCTGTGCCCGCTATCGAACCTGCCAAGGCCCTCGAACTCCAGCGGCTGGCGGCGGCTGCAGGGGACTCAGCGGGGGCGGCTCGCTACGAGGCTCCGGCGAAGCGACCCCCGCTGTCGGCCCCCAGGCCGCCTGCGACGCGGCAGCGTCTCGAGGAAGCTGAGCGGCGCCAAGAAAAGATTGAAAAAGAAACTCAACTGTGACTACGAGAAGCTGCTGCGCTGGCGCAGGGCGACGGAGGAGCTCACGTCGTCGATCAAGTCCCAGCAAGATGACCTGGCCAGGGCAGACTCTGAAGCGCGGGCGACTCTCTCGAATATACAGCTGCAACATGGCTCCGAGGCCCCAGGCGGTCACAAGTCAACAGGCACCCCCACGATCAGCCTCCGCAAGGTCGTGCAGGAAGAGGTGGATAGTTATTCTCTCTTTTCTGTGGATGACTTCATTGACTCGGATTCGATCAAGGAAGCCCACGACGTCTCGGAGGCTGGCATCCAGGAATTTGACCAGAGGAAGTCAGACGCGGCTGAGCAGATGCAGGATTTGTTCAAGGAAGTGTTCGGTTCAGCTCTCGCCAAAGCCAACGAGTGCAACGAGACCCACAAACAGCACCTCAAGCGGCTCCCGGGCAAGAAAAAGAAGACGGCGGGACCAGAATCTGAGGCTGCAGCATCCCCGATCCCAGCTGGCGGAGACTCGCTGGACGTCGAGTCGATTGCCAACTCGTCTGAGGATGCGTTGGTGCAGGATATCAAGGTGGACATTCGCACTCGGTTGGCCGGTGACGCAGCTGCACAGGCGGCAACACCGCTGTCTCTTTAGCCAGGTTTCTACGACCTGGGTTTTGGGCTCGACGACGGCTTCCTTGTCTTCAGGCGCACTCACCGCCTCCCTTGAGGAGCGGCAGAAGACGCCACAAGAAGATCGGCGTCGCCTTTTGGCTCGGTGTCGCGGACTCTCCTGCGCGTCAGTTGCCTTGTCGCCTTCGTCGCCAGGTGCCACGGCACTCACGCCAGGACCCCCCGCCGTCGAAACTACGCGCTCGACTGAGTCATCGGCCTGCCGACTGGCAGTTGAGCATGACTCGCGGGGAGAGGGCCTGCGCGCAGAGCGTGGAACGAGCTCTTCTCAGATCGGTTCATCTTTCTCGGCGTCGGCGTCGACACCGACGAGGGAGACGTGCTCGAGGGGCAGGCTCACCAGGTCCGCGACCGTCGTGGAGGAGGTCGTGGGGAAGCTGGGGCCCTATTCTCGCGAAGCTGGACCTCGGCGAGGTGCGCTGGAGGCTCGAGTGCGTCGACCCTGGCGGGTGCGACCCAGTTGCCGTCTTCCTGGGCGACCCAGAGTGCTGCCGCGGGCACAGCCACTTCTGCAGGACCAGGGACGGCATCTTCGGATCGGTTTTAGATATCGCTGGAAGAGCGCATCACCACCGAAATTTCGCCAGACTTGTCGCGTTTCTCGGCGGGCACCTTGGATTCTTACACGTGGCCAAGAGCAAGAATCACGATGTCGTGGCTGGGGGCAAACCCTGGCACGCCGCATGTTCTCCACCTGCAGGAGACAGTTCTCGAGGCTTCGGGCGAAGCGAGAGCTCACCAGTGGACCAGGGCCTGCTCCAGGAAGTTGGCCTTAGGTTCGGCGCGACGCACGGGCACGGCGTCTCGAGCTCTCTCTGCAGGGGTGGGCCTCTCCCCAGGCATAGGCATTGGCGTTGCGATGATCCAGATCCCAGAGAAGTGGCAGCACAGAGCACTACTGGGGCTGATGACGCTAGGGCAGCACTCCAGGCTCATCGTCGGGTCCATCTACGCGGTCGACTCGATCGGCCTGAAGGGTGAGAATGTGGAGCTGCTGGAATTTCTCAGCGCCTTCCTGGGAGCTCCGCCGTTTCCCTTCCTTCTCGGGGGTGACTGAACATTGAGCCTGAGAAGGTGCTTTCGTCAGGCTGGCTCAACCTTGCTAGGGCGACGGTTTTCTCTTCGGGCACGGCCACGTGCAACGAAAAGGAATATGATCACTTCATGGGCTCTCAGGTCCTCGACGCTTTCCCGATGGAAGTGGTAGCCTGGCATGATTCGCCGACCTCGCCCCACTGCTATGTTTACATATGCTTGCAGGGCTTAGGAGAGGAGCCTCTGGTCTGGGTTGCGGCGCCTCCAAGGGCTTTCCCGCTGCTGGATCAGGAGGCGAAGGCCAAGGCCTGGGCCAAGGTCAAGCGCAACAGGACCAGTGACCTCACGGAATACTCGCCCCACCTTCGGTCAGCATCAAGCATGCGTGGGACCTGGACACACCCATCGAAGACGTCGAGGCGGCAGCTGCGCTATGGCTCGTTGCAGCTGAGCAGTACCTGGTGGAGCTGTTTGAGATTCCGAAGGCGGACTGGCGTCACTACATCGGCAGAGCTAGACGGTTGTGATGAAGCAGACGAAGCTATCCGACTGCGCCAAGTCCTGGAAAGACGTGATGAGACGGACACTCGGGCTTAGCTGCCAATGCTCCGGCTGTGTGACGGTCTGCGAGTGGCGCGTGCTCCCCCTGCAGGTTCCAAGGCAGGTCGTGCGGTCCATCGGCAGCACCTCCAGAAGCAGCTCCTCTCGTTGCAGCTGCCTCCGCCAGCATCTCGATCGGAGACTCTGACGGCGATGGAGATTGGCAAATGGACGGCGTTGGCAGAGAAAGGAGGCGACCTCGCAGTCTGGTTCAGATCTATATTAGTCGATGGGGTGGCGGAGCGCAGGCACCTCGACCCCAAGGCCCGCAGCAGAGTCTGGAAGGAGTTCGGCGAGTCAGCAGTGGAAAGACCCGCCAGGCTCGCTCATGCCATCAGTCGACCTAAGAAGATCGAAGATGCCCCCACGGTTGCCAGAGGCTGTCAGCACGGTCTAGTGGGGGCCGCTGCAATCGAAGCCGTTCTAGAGGAGTGGGAGGAGCTCTGAGTCAGCACCAAGCGAGCAGAAGAGGTCGACCCTAAAGATTGGAACTACGACTGGCAACAGGAGCCCATCTCGGAGGGCCAGCTGGTGGAGGTCAGCCGCAGCTTTGCAGCATCCACTGGCCTTGGCTGGGACAACTTCCACCTGCGTCTGGTCAGGTTCATGGACTCCGTTTTCGTCGAAAGGATGTATCAGATTCTCCGGACTTGGCAGAGGAACCCCACCTGCGAGAACAGATGGGTCACGATCAGGCGCGTGCCTGGATCCGAATGCCCCGAAGAGACCCCCTAGACCCGTGCACCCGCCATTGGCAGTGGCCTCAGGATGGCCCCATTTTCGTTCAAAAGGGGGCTCATGTCTTCACGGACGGCTCAGGGTTCGAGGGAGGTTTCGCGGGGCTCAAGACGGCGGGCTGGTCTGCAATTGCGTTTGATCTGCCGGGGAGGACCATCGCGGCTCATTTTGGATCTGCCCCGGCAGGAGAAGCGCCAGAACAGCTGGCGCGCGATGGTGAGGATTCTGCTGTGCTAATGTTGTCCAGACGTGCTGTTTTCGGCCCTCGTGTTTCCTTGTATGTGGGCTGTGCGG
>CAUYUJ010018282.1:747879-762879 GCA_963575745.1 Prorocentrum cordatum | reverse complement strand
CCATGCATCGATCACCGAGTGGGACCACGTCAGCCTCCTTCTCAGACGTGGGAAGACAAACTCCACCGCCGCGACGGCGTACTCGAAATTGCACTTGGTCATCTGCATGTCGTTCTTGTACTCGACAAGCAGGTCGTCCCACTGCTCGGGCCCGTCGGGGACGAAGCCGTGCTCGTCCAGGTAGGTCACGAACTTCATAGCCGCTGCCCTGTAAGCCGCCAGGGTGTGCGGCTTAACCTTCTCAACAGAAGTGCTGTCCAGCTTCCTCGGCCCCGACATGAGGTAGGCCGCGGAGCTCAGCACGAGTCAGGCACCTCGATATCTTATCAGCAGGCTGCCTGAGCGTCTCCACCCATGGAATCAAAATCTTTGTGCGAGATGCTAACCCTGCTGCGGTCTTCTGACGCAACAGGTGGTTCAGATGGTGCGCCGGGGACCTGCCCTTGCATACCGCGCCTGAGACTGGCTGGTTGTCCTCCAGGATCGGCAGCACGGTGCGGTGGAGGGCCGGAGTGGCGGCCGCCAGTCTACTGATCTTCACGACGCAGCGCCCCTCGCCCAGCGTGATGTGGTCGGCCGTCCGCCACCTCCCCGCGCCCACGATCGTCCAGTCCTCGTCGGGCTTGAACACGCGATCCGGCAGGAGGCTGAAGGGCTTCGTCCGTCGGATGACCTGCTCGGGCCGTCGCAGTCCAGTGAGCTCGCCGTCCAGCCGCGCCACGGTGTAGCCCAAGCTGCCGCCCGTGTCGATGAAGTCCTTCGCGATGTCCTCGCTCATGTCGGTCACCAGTATGCCCCAGCCGCCGTCGTCCTCCACGTTGGCGCCCATGGCGTCCGCCGCGAAATACACGGGGGCTGGCGGGGCTCCCAGGTCGGCGTACATCAACGGGACTACCTGCGCCATAGCTCGCAGCTCCCTGCGGACGGTCGCCCAGGTACACACCCGCTGGTGCGGGTGCCTCTCCAGGAGCCTGAAGACGGCGCTGGGTATGCATAGTAGCTCCCTCCGAAGCAGGGCGCCCCAGATCCACACCCCCAAGAGCGAGCGCAGCTCCTCGGTGTGGAGGGTGCGGGTGGCGCCCATCTCCTCCAGCTGCCGCACCAGCTCCCGCGCCCTCTTCGGGGGCAAGCGCAGCTGCGCTGGGCGCGCCTGTGGCGCGTAGCCCAGCACCTTCTGCATGTCGCTAGCCTCCGTGCGGTCGGTGACCACGAAGCCGGCCTCGGCCAGGGCATCCGCGAGATGGTGCATCTTCTCTGTGGCCCGTGGGCCACAGCCGCTGCCACCGGCCATCACCACCCCGTCGTCGACGTGCAGGTAGAAGGCCATCTGCGGCCCGTCCAGCACCAGCCCACGGCCGCGAAGCACGTCCTCGTTCCGCACGGCCACCGCTGGTGCCGTAGTGCTCCGCGAGCTCCAGGCGGTGACCGACCTGTCGGCCTCCGGCGGCCTTCGCCACCCGGTGCCGCCCAGACCGGTCTGCTCGAAGATGGCCAGGGTCTGGACAATCAAAGCGCCCAGCGCTTCGCACATCCCCTCGGGGTACTGGGCCAGCGGGCTCGTGCGGAAGGTGCCGTCGGCCAACTTGCCCTCGGCCGTCTCGTGGGCATGGGACCCGTCACACCGCAGCTCATCCAGGTCCTTCAGTCCCTGCAGCGTGCCGCTCAGGCATGTGGGCTTCTTCGTCCGTCCGCCCAGCATGCACTGGTCCAGGCACGCTCTCTGAGACGAGCGCCTCGTCTCGAAGTCCTGCATCTCCGTCGTGTTCCAAATGGATGGGTAGGGCGCTTGCCCTGGGTCCTCCGGGTGCTCGATGAGGAAGGCGCCGCCACTCTGGCCGCACGCCTCGCAGAGTGCCAACAAGTTCAGCGTCAGGGTGTTACTTTCCGCTACTCTAGCGGCCTCCCAGGCCCTGAGGCCTGGAAGCCCCCAGGGGCACCGCCGCGAGCGCACTGGCGGCGGCCCTGGTCGGCGACGATTGTAGCGAGCCCGCGACCAGGTCGAACAGGGCGGGCCTCCCAGCACGACGTCCACCCAGCCGCCTTCGCACAGCTCCATCAAAGCGGAGAAGGTGGGAGGGCTGGCCAGGTCCCACCGCGGGTCGTCAAGGAGATCGGCAGAAAGAAAGAGCACCCTCAGGCTCCGCTCCATCGCCAGCCTCTCTACCACCTCCTGAACGTCGCCACGCCGCCGACGGCCAGCAAAGAGATGCATCACCACCATCACACGCTCGTCGTCCCGCTTCGCCCGCCTCACCGCCTCTAGCCACTCCGCCACGCTGTAGCCCGACGGGCTAGGCGGCGCGGCACGGCAGCTGGACTGCTGCCCGAGCCAGTCGTCGTCGTAGCGATGCTGCTGAGCGCCCTCAGGTCCGGCATCCCCCAGGTCGTCCGCCTCCAGCCCCCCGTCCTCGGGCGGCGAGGCGCGCGGCGCCCCGCTGGCCCCGCCCTCGGCGGGCTCCGCGGCGCCCGCGAGCGCCCCCAAGCGAGCGCCCACGCCCAGCAGCGCCCTGCCGATGATCGCCATGTTGACCGTCATGAGCAGGTGCACGGAGTGCGAGCCGCCCATGGCCAGGCGGTGGTAGCAGGGGGCTATCCAGCCCGTCGGCCCCACCAAGTCGCGCAAGCGCTGGCTGAGTTTCCCCCACACCCAGCAGGCGCGGATCGGCGGGCAAGCCTGCCACTTGGCCATCCAAGCGGGGACGCGGAGGCGGGTGAAGGCGTTGTCCTCGTCGAACGCTGCTACGCCCCACTCGTCCGTCGGGACGCACATGGAGGCGATGGCCGCTCCGCCGTGCATCCCGTGGTCTCCGCGCTGGTGGGGGTCGGCCCACACGTAGTTGCTGGCACACATCATCAGGACCTTCCGCTGCTTGGTGGGGTCCTTCTTGGGCACACAGCGGAACCCGCAGTAGGCCTGGACGTCGTTGGGGTCCTCGAACGTCCACATGTCCTTCGGCAAATCAGCCCGCATCATGTAGCGGGCGTACTCGGACGTCGAGCCCCCCACGAAGGCGAAACGCTCCTCCAGCTCCTCGAAGAGGACCCCCGACTTGCCGCTGTAGTCCAGAACGTTCAGCTCGTCCGAGTAGTACTGGCGCTCGCCGTCAGGCAGCGCCCCCAGCAGGTCCACGACCATGTCGTCGGGGGGTTCTGCAACTGCCGCGGCGCACATCATCACATGCCTGCTCACACCCTTGCGCTCTCCTGTGTAGGCATCCTGCGGTCCTCGGTCGCAGGCAAGATCCGTCCCTTGACCGCCTGTCGGGGCAAGCCCCCGGCAGTCGCGCTCGTACCGCGCTGCGTCCTGTAACGCATACTGCTGCACGAGCTGCCAGGCCAGCATCATGTCGTCGTTGCTCGGCTCACGCTGGCACGCTGGTCTCGCCTCCAGGGATCCGCGGTCCATCCCGTTCATGAGCTCGATGAGCCCACAGGCCCGACGCCACACACGCATGCGCCGAGCCCAGCGCGTCCTCAACCTGCCGGAAGAGGAAGCTCCTTGCTGTGGCCGATGAGGTAGAGGTACTGGAAAGAAAGACCTGGCCTCGGCCTCCTTCCACTGCAGGGCCCGCGTCAGCGAGCCAGGCAAACCCGTCACTGGCATTCTAGGCTGCACCCGCGGCCGCGGGGCACCTTCTCGGACCGAGGGGGGGTCGCACGCCCCTCGGTCCGCCAGTGGCTGTCAAGCCTGAGGCTTGCCCCGGCCCGAGGGCTTACCCCCTCGGCCGCGGCCGCGCCCCCCGCCATCGCCACCTCTGCCTCTGCCGCCGCCCGCCGCTTCGGCGCCGCCGCCAGCTCCACCTCCGTGACCACCGCCACGGCCGCCGCCTCGGTTGTCGTGCTTGCTGGCGGCGTGGACCCTCTCGTCACGTTGGTGCTCAGCCTTGCTGTGGGTCGTGGCCTCGGTCACCAGCCATGTGGGAGCCAAGTCGGCGGCCGACCCGGGCGGGCGTACGGCCAGCATGGCCGCCGCACCCACCTTGTCCTTCGTCCGCATCTCGTAGACGTAGCTCGCCAACCGCCTCAGGTGCAGCTCCAGCGCATCGTCGGACGCCAGGCGGGTGAGCAGCTCGGACTGGGTCCTGCACCCGCCCAGCAAGTAGTCCACGTTGGTGGCGGCAGTCCACAGGTCGGTCCAGACTGCCGTGTGTCGCTGGCCCGTCACTTCCTGCGACAGCCAGTCGCGGGCGCTAGCCGCCCCAGCGCCCCGCATGGTGCGGTAGATCTCCGGCGCCGCGCGCCGCAGGTCCGGCGGGAGGCTGAGGTTCCATCGGCTGTCCTCCTGCTGCTGCTGGGTCACCGGGGCCACGGCCCACCCAGGGGAGGCGTGCATGCCCCCGCCGTGCGGCGCTGTGGCGGAGGAGAGCAGCGCGTCCAGCTCCTGCTGCAGCGAACCACCTGGCGGGGACTTCGTTCCTGCGCCCACGTAGCCGTGGGTCTGCAGCACGCGACGGAGGTCAGGATGCAGCCCCATGGAGCCATCCACCGCCGCGATTCTCTCCCAGAAGTGCCAGGCCCAGTACACGTTCGTGGCCGCCTGCGCCTGGAACTCGCGCAGCGTGGCGCCCACCATCTGGACCTCGCGCCCTAGCTTCACCGCGTCTGCAGGAGCATAGGGCGCGTGGAAGCTGAGCCCCGACGTTGGCACGCCTACCTCTGGGCTCGGCTGTGGCTGCTGCTGCTGCTGCTGCTGCAGGGCCGCCGTCTGGCTGAAGGGGCCTGGCACCTCGGACCCCTGGCCGAACGCCCGCAGCGCCGCCAGGTCCTGCGCGCCGGGCTTTGCTGGCGGGGCGCCCCCGCCCACGCCTTCGGCAGGTGGGGCCCACGGCGACGGCGGCAGCGCTGCCAGCCCCGGGGGGTGCAGCGGGCCAGTAGGAACCTCCGTGGCCCCCGCGCCACCCCCCTTGGTCCTCGGCGGCGGTCAGGTCCAGGCCGTCCCCGCCGCTCCTCAGCGCCGCGGCGAAGGCCGAGCGCCGCCTCCAGCGTGCCCACCAGGCAACCACACGCTCGGGCACGCGCCGTACTAGCAGGACGGTGCCACACAGCCCCACAGCTGCGCCTGCCAGGCGGTGCCGCCCGGAGTCGGCCCCAAGCACCACCACCAGGCTGGACAGGAGGAGCCCTATGCCCAGGTGCAGCAGCCAGTCGGTGGGCAGCGTGCCGCCGTCGTCGCCGACTGCACGGGCCCAGATCCGATCCGCGATCCTCTCCCAGCCATCGGTATCGGCCGCCACTCTCCTGATCCGGCTCTCCGCCTGCGTGGCGTACGTGGCGGCCTCAGTGAACCCCCAGAGGGCCTCGGCCATCTCAGAGCCCGGGACCTCCGGGTTCCCCAGCGCCAGGCGGATGGCCACCGGGTCCAGCGCTGCCTCCAGTCGTCTTGCCTCGTCCAGCTTCGAACGGGGGGCCCGCCCCGCGTTCAGCGTCGCCCTCACCTTCAGGACGAGGCTCGCGACGTCGTCGTCCGTAACGTCAGCACCAGCGGCCCGCAGCGCGTCGGTCCCCGCCTTCTTGGCTCCTGCCGACACTGCCATCCTGCCCTGCCTGGCGTCGTAGCGCCTGTGGCGCTCGGCGTCCAGCACACCTGCTCGCCGCGGCCTGCTGCTCCTGGGCAGCCCGCCACGGCCTCGCACAATCTATGATTCCATGGGTGGAGTCCGCTGCTCCCGTCAGGGCGCCATGCCGCGCCCTGCTGCGAGGTGGGCTGGGCGCCCAGTCCTCGCGATAATCTGTACCAGATTGGAGCCACATGAAACGGTTGCGGAGCAGGCCGTGCAGCACACGCGAGGGCAGGGGGCCTTCACGGGCAACCAAAACCAAACCTACCGAGCCCACCCGTTTTGGAGGGCCGAGGGGAGCCAGGCCGGGAACGTGGCCCACCGGCGAAAAGGCCCCCCACAAGCTGGCACGCCCCTGCGGGCTCCGAGGCTCCAAGGAAAATTCCACGATCCCACCCCAAACTGTCGGTGCACATCAACACTCATGCTCTACGATTATTATCCCAGCATCAACAGCATCATCATCATCAACATCAGCATCATCATCATCGCCATCATCATCATCATCCTCATCAACATCATCATCGTCATCATCATCATCTTCACCACCCTCACCAGCATCAGCATCATCATCATCATCATCAGCATCATCATCACCGTCATCATCATCCTCATCATCCTCATCATCATCATCAGCAGCATCATCATCATCGCCATCATCATCATCATCATCATCATCGTCATCATCATCATCATCACCAGCAGCAGCATCAGCATCAGCATCAGCATCAGCATCAGCATCAGCATCATCAGCATCATCATCGTCATCATCATCATCATAATCATCATAATCAGAATCAGCATTAGCATCATCATCAGCATCATCATCATGACCACCACCACCATCATCATCATCATCATGATGGTGTCCGTTTCGACCCACCCCTGGAATGTTTTGCTGAGGAGGCGAGAAGTACAATAAAATTGCTTCAAGGCTTGCTAAACTCAGTTTGCCGCCGAGCTCGGCTCGGCGGGGGACGGTGGGGGGGTCGCGATAATCTGTACCAGATTGGAGCCATATGGTACGGTTGCGGAGCAGGCCGTGCCGCACACGCGAGGGCAGGGGGGCCTTCACGGGCAACCAAAACACAACCTACCGAGCCCACCCGTTTTGGAGGGCCGAGGGGAGCCAGGCCGGGAACGAGGCCCACCGGCGAAAAGGCCCCCCAACAAGCTGGCACGCCCCTGCGGGCTCCGAGGCTCCAAGGAAAATTCCACGATCCCACCCCAAACTGTCGGTGCACATCAACACTCATGCTCTACGATTATTATCCCATGATGGTGTCCGTTTCGACCCACCCCTGGAATGTTTTGCTGAGGAGGCGAGAAGTACAATAAAATTGCTGCAAGGCTTGCTAAAGTCAGTTTGCCGCCGAGCTCTTCCCACCTCCGCTTGCGAGCTGTATGTGTCTCAACAGCTTGGTCCTTCACCCGGGGCACAAAATGTGCTCGGACCTTGATGAGTTGAGAAGGAACCTGGAACACAATCAAAATTGAAAGCAAGCCCCCCAGGCCCGCCCTCGCAGTGTGCACCAGAAAACTCCTAAATCTTCGGTGACCACCCTAGACTCCGAACAAAACGAGCTGCAAAACACTCTTAACTGCCATATATACAGCACGAAGTAGCCTACGGGCAATGTTGATCCAGGCACCTGGGAGCCTGGCAACTTGGATTTCACGATCAGTCATGGACATGTAGCGTATCTCGGGGAGTGGGAGCCCCTCCAGGGTGGAGTTTATGTGCGCCACGACTGTATCTCTCTCTGAGCTGATGTCGCAGTCGAGGCTGCTCCAGACTGGGTTGCTCCACTGGACCTTGAAGTTTACGATCCGCTCGACCATGTGGACTCCGTAGAACCCGGACGGCAGCAGGTCAAGTGTCATGTGCAGCTCGCGGTATTGACTTGGCCAGGTCATCATCTGCCATCTCTCTGACATGTGAGGTATGTTCACCGAAGCTTCAGAGATCGCGGTGGTGACCTGCTCGGCTCCTGGCGGGCGAGGCTCGCCTGTCAGGAACTCGCGCTCGATCCAGGCTTGCAGGATCGCGGGGTCGTCCGCTAGCCGCTCGGCGTGGCGCTGGCGGACGTGCAGGTTGGTAATGTCGACCCCGCGCCAGGCTTCCTGCAGGAGGCTCGCCGAGCTGCGGGACGACGTCACGGCGAAGTCAGACACGCCCTGCGCTGCCGTGATGACTGCCCCGAGGCTGCTGTCGACCACTTTGCCAGCCGAGACTGATACGCTGGCCACGACACCCATCATGGTTCCGAGGTGGGCGAGTGGCCCGGCCATGTAGCTCCACCCGATCAGCATCGCGGCGACCGCCGCCCACGTCACTCCCCGAGTAGTCGAGCGTCCGCACCACCTTGCGATGAGCCAGGCCGCGCGCAACAGCGACCAGCTGCTCCAGCGCGCGCGCCTTTGCCCCGCGGCCGCGCCCGCTGCTAGCGGCTGCGCCACCAGCGGCTGCGGGGGCCTCAGTGCCGCCACGCCTGGGGCCGCCGGCGCTGGCGCCTCGGCCTCGGCCGCGCCCGCGCCCGCCGCTGCATCCCCCGGCTGCTGCGGACCCGCCAGCAGCCCATCCACCAGGGCGCCCAGTGCTGGCGCAGGCGACTGGGCTGGGGCCCGCGGTGCTGGCGAGGCCACCCGGCGGCCCCCCGCCAGCGGCGCTGGAGGGACTCCCTCTGTCGGCAGCACCCAGGCGCCGTCCTGGCCCTTGCGCCAACCCGCTGGCGGCATGCTGGAGGCCCTCCCCCTCGCCGAAGATGCCCTCCTGGAAGTAGTAGGGCAGCTTCTCGGCCGTCTCGCGGATGAGCGGTGCGATACCTCGCTGCTCAGCCTGCACCAGGACCCGGGAGGCGGTGACGACGTCCACGTAGATGTGGAGGCTGGACTCGGTGAGCCCCCGTCCTGCCTCCTTGATGTCCTGGAAGGGGACACCACGAGCCACGGAATCGCTGGCGAAACTTGGCGCGCCGAGTGTGGCGTCCAGTGAATGTCGAGGCCCAGGGCTGCTTCAAACTGCTTGAGCCGATGCCTGTAGTCGACAAGCGAGTAAGGAAAGAGGAGCCCCTCGGGCGGCGTTCCCAAGACTACTCGGTGCAAGAGGTTCTCCAGTACTCCGCCCTGCTCCAGAATAATGGCGAACTGCATCCTCTTGGCCTTTGTCCCCGACTTGGCTCCCAAGTGGCTAACCCAATTTGGCTGCAAGTCATGTCCCCCTCTCGACGATGGCAAGGATATGTCTTTTGCTCTGAGCTGAAGCATCTCCGACGGGCGCAGGCCGCGGTCCACCTGCAGTAGCAAGCCTACGCCCAGCCGCGGCACGCCCCAGCAGGAGAAATAGATAGCGGCCAGGTTGGCCGGCGCGCGGCCGAGCGGCGGCGCGTGCTTCACCTCGGCCGACACTCGCCATGCGTCAGTCACCGAGTGGGACCAAGTCAGCTTCCTCCTCAGGCGTGGGAAGACAAACTCCACTGCCACGACAGCGTACTCGAAACTGCACTTGGTCATCTGCATGTCGTTCTTGTATTCGACAAGCAGGTCGTCCCACTGCTTGGGCCCGTCGGGGACAACACCGTGCTCGTCCAGGTAGGTCACGAACTTCATAGCCGCCGCCCTGTAGGCTGCCAGGGTGTGCGGCTTTACCTTCTCAACAGAAGTGCTGTTCAGCTTCCTCGGCCCCGACATGAGGTAGGCCGCGGAGCTCAGCACGAGTCAGGCACCTCGATATCTTATCAGCAGGCTGCCTGAGCGTCTCCACCCATGGAATCAGAATCTTCGTACGAGATGCCATCCCTGCTGCGGTCTTCTGACGCAACAGGTGGTTCAACATCTGCGCCGGGGACCTCCCCTTGCATACCGCACCCGAGACTGGCTGGTTGTCCTCCAGGATCGGCAGCACGGTGCGGTGTAGAGCAGGAGTGGCGGCCGCCAGTCTGCTGATCTTCACGACGCAGCGCCCCTCGCCCAGCGTGATGTGGTCGGCCGCCCGCCACCTCCCCGCTCCTACGATCGTCCAGTCCTCGTCGGGCTTGAACACTCGATCGGGGAGGAGGCTGAAGGGCTTCGTCCGACGGATGACCTGCTCGGGACGCCGCAATCCAGTAAGCTCGCCGTCCAGTCGCGCCACGGCGTAGCCCAAGTTGCCGCCCGTGTCGATGAAGTCCTTCGCGATGTCCTCGCTCATGTCTGTCACCAGGATGCCCCAACCGCCGTCGTCCTCCACGTTGGCGCCCATGGCGTCCGCCGCGAAATACACGGGGGCTGGCGGGGCTCCCAGGTCGGCGTACATCAGTGGGACTACTCGAGCCATAGCCCGCAGCTCCCTGCGGACGGTCGCCCAGGTGCACACCCTCTGGTGCGGGTGCCTCTCCAGGAGCCTGAAGACGGCGCTGGGTATGCAGAGCAGCTCCCTCCGAAGTAGTGCGCCCCAGATCCACACCCCCAGGAGCGACCGAAGCTCCTCGGTGTGGAGGGAGCGGGTGGCGCCCATCGCCCCCAGCTGCTGCACCAGCTCTCGTGCCCTCTTCGGGGGCAAGCGTAGCTGCGCCGGACGCGCCTGTGGCGCGTAGCCCAGCACCTTCTGCATGTCGCTGGCCTCCGTGCGGTCGGTGACCACGAAGCCGGCCTCGGCCAGGGCATCCGCCAGCTGGTGCATCTTCCCAGAGGCCCGTGGGCCACAGCCGCTGCCACCGGCCATCACCACCCCGTCGTCGACGTGTAGGTAGAAGGCCATCTGCGGCCCATCCAGCACCAGCCCCCGACCGCGAAGCACATCCTCGTTCCGCACGGCTACCGCTGGCGTCGTAGTGCTCCGCGAGCTCCAGGCGGTGACCGACCTGTCGGCCTCCGGCGGCCTTCGCCACCCGGTGCCGCCCAAGCCGGTCTGCTCGAAGATGGCCAGGGTCTGAACAATCAAGGAGCCCAGCGTTTCGCACATCTTCTCGGGGTACTGGGCCAGCGGGCTCGTGCGGAAGGTGCCGTCGGCCAGCTTGCCCTCGGCCGTCTCGTGGGCATGGGACCCGTCACACCGCAGCTCGTTCAGGTCCTCCAGCCCCTGCAGCGCGCCGCTCAGGCACGTGGGCTTCTTCGTCCGTCCGCCCAACATGCATTGGTCCAAGCACGCTCTCCGCGACGAGCGCCTCGTCTCGAAATCCAGCATCTCAGTCGTGTTCCAGATGGATGGGTAGGGCGCATGCCCTGGGTCCTCCGGGTGCTCGATGAGGAAGGCGCCGCCACTCTGGCCGCACGCCTCGCAGAGCGCCAACAAGTTCAGCGTCAAGGTGTTACTCTCCGCGACTCTGGCGGCCTCCCAGTCCCTGAGGCCTGGCAGCCCCCAGGGGCACCGCCGCGAGCGCACGGGCGGCGGACCAGGTCGGCGACGATTGTAGCGTGCCCGCGACCAGGTTGAACAGGGCGGACCGCCCAGTATGATATCCACCCAGCCGCCCTCGCACAGCTCCATCAAGGAGGAGAACGTGGAGGGGTTGGCCAGGTCCCACCGCGGGTCGTCCAGGAGATCGGCGGAAAGGAAGAGCACCCTCAAGCTCCGCTCCTTCGCCAGCCTCTCTACCACCTCCTGCACGTCACCACGCCGCCGACGGCCAGCGAAGAGATGCATCACCACCATCACACGCTCGTCATCTCTCTTCGCCCGCCTCACTGTCTCCAGCCACTCCGCCACGCTGTAGCCCCTCGGGCCAGGCGGCGCAGCCCGGCAGCTGCACTGCTGCCCTAGCCAGTCGTCGTCGTAGCGGTGCTGCTGAGCGTCCTCAGGCTCGGCATCCCCGCGGCTGCCAGCCTCCAGCCCCCCGTCCTCGGGCGGCGAGGTGCGTGGCGCACCGCAGGCCGCACCGTCGGCGGGAGCCGCGGCGCCCGCGAGCGCCCCCAAGCGTGCGCCTACGCCCAGCAGCGCCCTGCCGATGATCGCCATGTTGACCGTCATGAGCAGGTGCACGGAGTGCGAGCCGCCCATGGCCAGGCGATGGTAGCAGGGGGCTATCCAGCCCGTCGGCCCCACCCTGTCGCGCATACGCTGGCTGAGCTTACCCCACACCCAGCAGGCGCGGATCGGCGGGCATGCCTGCCACCTGGCCATCCAAGCGGGGACGCGGAGGCGGGTGAAGGCGTTGTCCTCGTCGAAAGCAGCCACTCCCCACTCGTCCGTCGGGACACACATGGAGGCGATGGCCGCCCCGCCGTGCATCCCGTGGTCGCCGCGCTGGTGAGGGTCCGCCCACACGTAGTTGCTGGCACACATCATCAGGACCTTCCGCTGCTTAGCGGGGTCCTTCTTAGGTACACAACTAAACCCGCAGTAGGCCTGGACATCGTTGGGGTCCTCGAACGTCCACATGTCCTTCGGCAGATCGGCCCGCATCAGGTAGCGGGCGTACTCGGACGTCGAGCCCCCCACGAAAGCGAAGCGTTCCTCCAGCTCCTCGAAGAGAACCCCGGACTTGCCGCTGTAGTCCAGGACGTTCTGCTCGTCCGAATAGTACTGGCGCTCGCCGTCGGGCAGCGCCTCCAGCAGGTCCACGACCATGTCGTCCGGAGGTTCTGCCACCGCCGCTGCGCACATCATCACGTGCTTGCTCACACCCTTGCGCTCTCCAGTGTAGGCGTCCTGCGGCCCTCTGTCGCAGGCAAGATCCGCCCCTTGACCGCCTGTCGGGGCAAGCCCCCGGCAGTCGCGCTCGTACCGCGCTGCGTCCTGTAACGCATACTGCTGCACGAGCTGCCAGGCCAGCATCATCTCGTTGTCGCTCGCTTCGCGCTGGCCCGTTGGTCTCGCCTCCAGGGATCCGCGGTCCATCCCGTTCATGAGCTCGATGAGCCCACAGGCCCGACGCCACACCCGCATGCGTCGTGCCCAGCGCGTCCTCAACCTGCCTGAAGAGGAAGCTCCTTGTTGTGGCCGATGAGGTAGAGGTATGGGAAAGAACGACCTGGCCTCGGCCTCCTTCCACTGCAAGGCCTGCGTCAGCGAGCCTGACAAACCCGTCACTGGCATTCTAGGCTGCACCCGCGGCGGCGGGGCACCTGCTCGGACCGAGGGCGGGTCGTAAGCCCCTCGGTCCGCCAGTGACCGTCAGGCCTGGGGTTTGCCCCGGCCCGAGGGCTTACCCCCTCGGCCGCGGCCGCGCCCCCCGCCATCGCCACCTCGGCCTCGGCCGCCACTGGCTACCTCGCTGCCGCCCCCCGCTTCACCTCCTTGGCCCCCGCCACGGCCGCCGCCTCGACCCTCGTGCTTGATGGCGGCGTGGACCCTCTCGTCGCGCTGGTGCTCCGCCTGGCTGTGGGTCGTGGCCTCGGTCACCAGCCATGTCGGAGCCAAGTCGGCGGCTGACCCGGGCGGGCGGACAGCCACCATGGCCGCCCCCCCAACCTTGTCCTTCGTCCGCATCTCGTAGACGTAGCTCGCCAGCCGCCTCAGGTGCAGCTCCAGCGCATCGTCGGACGCCAACCGTGTGAGCAGCTCGGACTGGTTCGCGCAACCGCCCAGCAAGTAGTCCACGTTGGTGGCGGCAGTCCACAGGTCGGTCCAGGCCGCCGTGTGTCGCTGGCCCGTCACCTCCTGCGACAGCCAGTCCCGCGCGCTGGCCGCCCCCGCGCCCCGTATGGTGCGGTAGATCTCCGGCGCTGCGCGCCGCAGCTCCGGCGGGAGGCCCAGGTTCCATCGACTGTCCTCCTGATGCTGCTGGGTCTGCGGGGCCACGGCCCACCCAGGGGAGGCATGCATGCCCCCGCCGTGAGGCGCCGTAGGGGAGGCGGCCAGCGCGTCCAGCTCCTGCTGCAACGAATCTCCTGGCGGGGACGTCGTCCCCGCGCCCACGTAGCCGTGAGTCTGCAGCACTCGTCGCAGGTCAGGGTGCAGCCCCCTGGCGCCATCCACAGCCGCGATCCTCTCCCAGAAGTGCCAGGCCCAGTCCTCGTTGATGGCCCCCTGCGCCTGGAACTCGCGCAGCGTGGCGCCCACTATCTCCACCTCCCGTCCTAGCTGCACCGCATCTGCAGGAGCGTGGGGAACGTGGAAGCTGAGCCCCGAGGCTGGGACGGCCACCTCTGGTGTCGGCTGTGGCTGCTGCTGCTGCTGCTGCTGCTGCATGGCCGCTGTCTGGCTGGAGGGGCCCGGCACCTCGCACCCCTGGGCGAACGCCCGCAGCGCCGACAGGTCCTGCGCGCCAGGCTTCCCCACAGCGGTACCCGCGCCTGCGCCCTCGGCGGGTGGGGCCCACGGCGGAGGCGGCAGTGCTGCAAGCCCCGGCGGGTGTAGCGGGCCCGCAGGTTCCTCCGCGGCCTCGGCGGCGGTCCGGTCCAGGCCGTCCCCGCCGCGCCTCCGCGCCGCGGCGAAGGCCGAACGCCGCCGACAGCGTGTCCACCAGGCGACCACCCGCTCGGGCACCCGCCGTACCAGCAGGACGGTCCCGACCAGCCCTACAGCCCCGCCAGCCAGGCGGTGTCGCACTGAGTCGGCCCCCAGCACCACCGCCAGGCTCGACAGGAAGAGACCTATGCCAAGGTGCAGCACCCAGTCGACGGGCAGCGTGTTCCCGTCGGCCCCCACCGCTCGGGCCCAGATCCGATCCGCGATCGTCTCCCAGCCATCGGCGTCGGCCGCCACTCGTCTGATCCGACCCTCCGTCTGCGTGGCGAAAGTGGCGGCCTCCGTGAACCCCCAGAGGGCCTCGGCCATCGCGGAGCCTGGCACCTCGGGGTTCCCCGACGCCAGGCGGACGGCCACCGGGTCCAGCGCCGCCTCCAGGCGCCGTGCCTCGTCCCGCTTGGAACGGGGGGCTCGCCCTGCGCTCAGCGTCGACCTCACCTTCAGGACGAGCTCGGCGACGTCGTCGTCTGTGACGTCGGCACCCCCGCCCCGCAGCGCCTCGGCCCCCGCCTTCTTGGCGTCTGCAGACACGACCATCCAGCTCTGCCTGGCGTCCGCCGCGCCGCAGGCCCACAGCGCCCAGCACACCAGCCCGCCGCGGCCTGCTGCTCCTGGGCTGCTCGCCGCGGCCTCGCACAATCTTCGATTCCACGGGTGGAGCCGCTGCTCCCGTCAGGGCGCCATGCCGCGCCCTGCTGCGAGGTGGGCTGGGCGCCCAGACCTCGCGATAATCTGTACCAGATTGGAGCCATATGGTACGGTTGCGGAGCAGGCCGTGCCGCACACGCGAGGGCAGGGGGGCCTTCACGGGCAACCAAAACACAACCTACCGAGCCCACCCGTTTTGGAGGGCCGAGGGGAGCCAGGCCGGGAACGAGGCCCACCGGCGAAAAGGCCCCCCAACAAGCTGGCACGCCCCTGCGGGCTCCGAGGCTCCAAGGAAAATTCCACGATCCCACCCCAAACTGTCGGTGCACATCAACACTCATGCTCTACGATTATTATCCCATCGTCATCGTCATCATCATCATCATCATCACCACCACCACCACC
>CAUYUJ010018282.1:707879-742879 GCA_963575745.1 Prorocentrum cordatum | reverse complement strand
TCCTCCTTCTCTTCCTCACCCTCCTGCTCTTCCTCTTGCTCCTCTTCCTCCTCCTCCTCCTCCTTCTCCTCCTGATCCTGCTCATCCCCCTCCTCCTGATCCTCACCCTCCTCATCTTCTTCCTCCTCCTGCTCCCCTTCATCATCATCAGCAGCAGCAGCACCATCATCATCATCATCATCATCATCATCATCATCATCATCATCATCATCAGCATCAGCAGCATCATCATCATCAGCATCATCATCACCACCACCACCACCACCACCATCATCATCATCATCATCATCAGAATCATCATCATCAGCATCAGCATCATCATCATCAACAACAGCCTCATCATCATCATCAGCATCATCATCATAATCATCATCATCATCATCATCATCGTCATCATCATCATGATCATCATCATCATCATCATCATCATCATCATCATCATCATCATCATCATCATCGTCGTCAACATCCTCCTCCTCCTTCTCTGCCTCCTCCTCCGCCTCCCTCTCCTCCTCATGCTCCTTCTCCTCCTCCTCCTCCTCAGCCGCCTTCCTCCTCGTCCTCCGCCCTCCTCCTCCTCCTCCTCCTCCTCATCATTATCATCATCATCGTCATCATCGTCATCATCATCATCATCATAATCATCATCAGCAGCAGCATCATCGAAATCATCAACAGCATCATCATCAGCAGCATCATCATCATCAGCAGCATCATCATCATCAGAATCATCATCAGCAGCAGCAGCATCATCATCATCATAATCATCATCATCATCAGCATCATCATCAGCAGCAGCATCATCATCATCAACATCAGCATCATCAGCATCATCATCATCATCAGCAGCAGCATCTCCTCCTGCTCCTCCTGCTCCTCCTCCTCCGCCCTCCTCCTCCTCTTCCTCCTCCTGGCGGGTTCAGCTCAGCCTGCGTGCCGGCTCCTGGAGGAGCGGTCCCCAAAGGGCCGGCGGTACTCAGAGGCAACAAACTGTATGTTGTGCAAACAAGCGGGCGTCCACAGCGCGACGCAGATCTCTCTGCCCCGATTCCTCCTCGCAGGCGCCTTGCGCTCCTCGGCGAGCAGAGCGGAGCTCTTCTTCTCGATGTTTGCCTCTGCAAGCGGGCGTTTCTGAATGTCTGGGGGAATGAGCGGGTCGCGATAGCACGGGCCAGGGGGGATATAGCACTCTGCTGGAGATGCCTTGCCAGGTGAACCATCGCGCGAGGCAGCCATCCCAAACGATAGAATCGACAGGGGAGGGCCTGCAGCTGCAGAAGAGCAGCGCGGCGACGGCAACGGCGACGAAGAAGACGAGAGCGAGAGCAACTGCAACGGCAGCATCATCGGCAGCGCTTGCAGGCGGCAGCAGCGGCGGCGGCGGGATGAGGGTGACCCACGGAAAATCATAGCAGAGACCGCCCAGCCCGACCGCGCCCTCCCCCAGGAGGCAGTGCCGAAATGGGCGGCGTGACACTAATTTCGCCATTGTTCACGATGCTCCCCCGCTGGGGCCGTAGGCGGAGCTTCCTCTGGGGAACCAAGCGTGTGATGGGTGTGTCGACATGCGTAGGTCGACGCTACGCAAGCTCCCCCATTGGAGCAACAGTGAGAGCTTCCTCCAGGGTACGACCCGTGTGAGAGCTTTGCCAAAACGTGCGCGGCAGCGCCGTCCGAGTCCCTCCACTGGGGACAGAATGAGGTGGAGCTCCCTGAGGGGCACGACCCGTGTGAGGAATGTTGCCGAAACGCAACGTGCGAGAGAGTTGGGAACAGTACAGGAGGGCTGCGGCTGAAAAGGGAAGGGTCTCGCAGTGGTTGAAGACATCACGGCTGAACTCCCAGTAATCGTCCAGCGGGCCGTGCTGAGACTCTCGCTGGGTGTACTCAGACTGGTTGAACGCCGAGAGGTCGAAGGCTGGGACGCGGTGGAACAATCTCTGATGGCACGCGCATTGGTCGAACTCGTCATGGTTGGACACCCGTATGTGACGACATCGATGATTTGGAGAGGAGATGCAGCAGCAGCAGGAGGGAGAAGAACTACTTGTTGCTGGACTTCAGCAAGCTTGCTCCTGAAGCATGCCTTAAGAAAGAAGATGGGAGGAGGGCAGAGGAGAGCTGAGGAGGGCGGCTGAGGAAGAGGAATGGATGAGGAGGAAGAGGAGGAGGAAGAGGAGGAGGGAGGAGGAGGGAGGAGGGAGGAGGGAGGATGGAGGAGGGAGGACGGAACCCTCACGGCCCTCTCGGGAGCTGGCCCGCGCAGAGGACCGGGGAGAGAGAAGCCAAGAGCGAGGCTCCTGGATGCTGGCCCATTCACCAGCATCCGGACGCCTCTGAGCCTCTGGGGGACCAGAGGCCTCCAGAGACCCGTCTGCGAACAGCCAGGGACCTCCGGAGGCCGGAGCCCCGACCCAGGGCCACGGACCCGGGCCCCGCGCCAACCTCCAACTTTTCTGCGTCGGGGGCTGGGCAGCGGGACTGCTCTGGCGATGTGGCACTAGTGGAAGCCACCCACCCACACACACACACACACACACACACAAACAAAAAAACACTCACACCCACACACAACACACAACATACACACACACACACACACACAACACACACACACACAAAAAAAAAATTAATACCGACAAAATCAAGCAACACAAAACAAAACAAAACAAAACAAAATGAGACGGTGATTTGCACAAGAGAGCGGAGGTCTGCGCCTGCCTTGTGGTGCGGCCTGTTCCGCTGCAGAGGGCATCTTCTCTGCACTACTGCAATCTGCGATCTGCGCTGCGCTGACCCAGACATCCGACGATGTGACTTGTCAATCTGCGGGCCCCAGAGGTCTCGACCCCTTCCCTGGGGGCGGGCTCTCCTCCCAGGCCCATTTTGATAGCGCCCTGGGCCCGAAGAGAGCCCAAGAAGAACGAAGCTGCAGAAAGACGCCGGTATTGAAGCAATCATTCCGCCGAAGCTCTGGAGACGAGGATCGAAGTGTTTAGACGAGCATCGAGGAGCCAGGTGTTTGGACAAACATCGGGGAGCGAGGTTTTCAACTTGTTTGGGCCTTTTTCGGGCCTCCAGAGATCTCCAAAGAACTCCGAAGCTTCCTGGGACCTCTCGGGACCTCCGCAAAGACGCTCGGGGCCTTGATCCTCAGAGGGCCCCACCCCCAATCGGAGGATAGAAAACCTTTCAAACGAAGGTTCGACCTCCATTCTGGGGGCATCTTTCTCCACAGTGGGAAGCTTGTCCCTTCCAGTGTAGCGGTCTGCATTCGAAACAGGGGTCTTCGACCATCTGGGCCAGTCAGAAGGCGAGGTACACACTGCATGCACAGCACGAGCCTGGCCTGGATTCTAAAACCGATGGGCCTCGCGCGTCCCGGGCGAGCCACTGGGGGGCCCCAGGGGGGCCGACCGTCGAAGAGGAACAAACATCTGTACACTGAAGGTGCGACCTCTGGAACTTCTCTTCCTCCATAATGGAAAGGTTCGCCCTCCAGAACGGAGGCTCGACCTCCGCCTCTCCACTTCACTACTCCTCCTCCTCCCCCCCCCACTCCTCCCCCGCTCCCTCCTCGTCTCCCCTACTGCTCCTCCTGCTCGACCTACTCATTGTCCTCCTCCACCTCCTCCACCTGCTCATCCTCCCCCTCCCTCCTCCATTTCCCACATCTTCGAGGAGGAGGGGGGTGAGGAAGGGAGAGAGGGAGGCAGGGAGGCAAAAAGGCAGGGAGGGAAGGAGGGAGTGCGAGAGGGAGGGAGGAGAAGGCTGGGAGGGAGGGAGGCAGGGAGGAGGAGGAGGAGGAGGAGGAGGAGGAGAAGGAGGAGGAGGAGGGAGGAAGCGAGGGAGGGAAGAGGGAGGGAGGAGGAGGAGGAGGAGCTGCAGGAAGGACGAGGAACGAGGATCGAGTCGATTGGGCGTCTCTGACCCTCCTCCTCCCCCACACGGGGCCTCGCCGTAGAATGCCCTGCGGGCCTCCCCGGCTCTTGCGGCCGCCTGATGCAGCAGGGCCTCCTCGGGTGCTCAGCGAGGGCGCCACCCCGCTGCGGCGCCCGAGGCGTTGCGCGCTGCGCTACGACTCTGGCTGCCTCGCTGCAGATGCGAGGCGCATTGCTGTGGGCTCAAATCGCTGCGCTGTGGATCCGATACACGACGACTGCCTTCCTCCCACTCCTCCTCCTCCTCCTCCTCCACCTCCTCCTCCTCAGCAGCAGCATTGTCGTCATGTTATTCGTATTAGTATGTTTAGTAGTCGTGTTCTAGTTATTGTTGTTAATGATATTATCATGTTTAGTCGTAGTATGGTCAGACTCCCTGTTATTAACATTATAATTCTTCTGTGTACGATTATTAACAGTATTGTCATCATGCTTGCAAGTATTAGTAGTATTGAAATTATGTTTGGCATGCTTAGTATTGTGTAGATTCGTCTTCTTCATAATCCGCCGGCCCCCTTGTGGGGCCACCAGGCTGTAGGACGAAGGTTCGCAGTTTCCTGTACCAGTTGCAGCATCCAGTTTCCACCGTTACAGTTCTGTTTCTTGCTGCTTACTGCTCCTTGTTGATGGACCGCGCGAGGGGGGGAGGCCCAAAACGAGCATTTGTACCACGCCCTGAGCGTGTTGTCTGAATTGCTGGGGTGGGTAAAAATCCACACCCCTCACGCAGATCGGCGGGGTCAGGGTCCAAAAACACAGGGGATGTGCCACATTTCTAAAATTCGGTGGCACCCCTCACGCAGATCGGCGGAGTCAGAGTCCAAAAACACATGCGACTTTCCACACTTCTGAAATTCGCTGGCACCCCTCACGCAGATCGGCGGGGTCAAGGTCCAAAAACACATGGGACTTGCAACACTTCGGACATTCGGTGGCACCTGTCACGCAGATCGGCGGGGTCAGGGTGCAAAAACACATTTGCCACATTTCTGAAATTCGCTGGCACCCCTCACGCAGATCGGCGGGGTCAGGATCCAAAAACACATGGGATTTGCCACACTTCTGAAATTCGCTGGCACCCCTCACGCAGATCGGCGGGGTCAGGATCCAAAAACACATGGGATTGGCCACATTTCTAACATTCGGCGGCACCCCTCACGCAGATCGGCAGGGTCAGGGTCCAAAAACACATGGGATTTGCTACATTTCTGAAATTCGGCGGCACCCATCACGCAGATCCGTAGGGTCAGGGTCCAAAAAACACAAAAGGATGTGGTACATTTCTGAAATTCGGCGGCACCCGTGACGCAGATCCGTAGGGTTAGGGTCGAAAGACAAACAGGTCCCGACACTGCTTCACGGCGGAGCCCAGACCTCATGATTTAGCCTTTGCATTTCCCATTATCCGAGACAGGGAGCCGGCGGCATGGGGCGAAGCCCTTACGGATACATATAAACAGTAGCAGTAGCATCCGCAGTTGTATTATTCTTCGTTGAAATACTAGTAATATTGTGTATTGGTACTCTCTCTTATTATTACTTATATTGTTTAATAATAGTCTCCTTTCTTACTAATAGGATTGCTACCATGATTATTCGTATGATTCTTCTTAGTCTCCATAATATCAGTATTGCTCTCTCGGAGTAGTTTTACTAGTGATATGCTAATAATTATTGTCAGTAGATTGTTACTGTAGTCACATTGTTAATATTAGTTGTATCCGTCGTCAGCAGCAGCAGCAGTAGCAGCAGCAGCAGCAGCGTCAGCATCAGCATCCTCCTCATCCTCATCCTCAGCATCAGCATCAGCATCATCATCAGCATCATCAGCAGCATCAGTATCAACATCAGCATCGTCGTCATCGTCGTCATCATCATCATCGTCATCGTCGCTCTCATCATCATTATCAGCATCATCATTAGCATTGCCATCATCAGAATCGGCATCATCATCATCATCGTCATCATCATCATGGTCATTGGCATCACAATCGTCATCATCGGCATCATCATCAACATAATCACCCTTATCCGTCTACCTTCTTCTACCGCCTCCCCCTGCTCCTTCTCTTTCTCCTTCTCCTTCTCTTCCGTCGACCTACCACTCCGGCATACCTCATCCTCCTCCGCATCATCCTCCTCCTTCGCCTTCCGCCTTCTCACTTCCCCGGGAAGGAGGAGGAGGAGGAAAAGGAAGAGGAGGAGCTCGGATTGCTGCTTTTCAACCATATTCTTAGCCTTCTCCACTCTGTCTCTTGTGATTGCTTACGTTGAATATCCACTGTGCTCGCTCACTCCCTCTCTTTTCGCCAGGTGCCTTAGCGGTACCCCCTGCCCCATCAAGGCAAGGAGGGCCCCACCGTCTCGCCAGACAGGCCAGCCTTACAGGCCAGCCTCATCACCATCCTGCGTGCAAGTTTACAGGTCATCCGTATAATATCACCAGCTCTTTGCTGTTCCTGGCCTGGCTGCGACAGCCTGACATGTAGGGAGGGGGTGTAGGGTGGGTTGACAGGTGGGGGATCGAAGGAGCGGAGCTCCAGGTTGCTGTAGTGCAGCAACATACGTAGACTTCTCCACACTGCCTCTTATGTTTACGTTCTTTGCATATATATACACATACATATATATATATACCCATACTGCTCGATCATACCTTCCCGTGTCGCTAAGTACCTTTTTCAGGACCCCCTGCCATCCAGGGCAGGGAGGGCCCCACCGTCTCGCCAAACAGGCCAGCCTTACAGGCCAGCCTTAATACCAGCTCGAGTGCAAGTTTACAGGCCGACATTATAATATCACCATATCCTACTGTTCTTGACCTGGCTGCGACAGCCTAACTTGACGGGAGGGGGCATGGTGGAGGAGATATCGTTTGGGCTCGGGGTGGAGAGGAGCTTCTGCTTGCTGTATGTCAGCGAAATTATTAGCCTCCTCCACTCTGCTTTTGTTTTACTTTCAAATTCCCATATTGCTCGCTCGCTCCTTCTCGTTTCGCCAGGTATCTTTGCGGGACCCCCTGCCCCTCAAGGCAGGGAGGGCCCCGCCGTCTCGCCAGACAGGCCAGCCTTTCAGGCCAGCACCTTTTTCTTGCCGGTGTAACACCCAGCTGGCCTACCTTTGGGGGGTACAAGAGCCACAATGGTGGCTACTGTGACGGGGACCCCCCCCCCCCCCTGGGAACTGAAACTGTGAAAGAGCCTCCCCCCGAGGAACCGAACAGAACACGGGTAGCAGCCCAAGAATTGTGTTTGTTCCAGCCAAAGTGTGGTGTTGGGTCCCTGTTTTGAAGACTGTCCCTGCGTCCCTCCTCCTCGCCTCTCCTCTCCTCCTCCTCCTCCCGTTCCTCCTCCTCCTGCTCCTCCTCCTCCTCCTCCTCCTCCGCCTCCGCCTCCTCATCCTCCTCCCCCTCACCCATTTTGTGGCCCCATGAGGGGGATCCAACGAAGGCCCACATGCCAGCGCTCACATGCGCCCACCGTACCAATTTTGGCACACCCCTCACACGCTGCATGGCCCCTAGAAGGAACTCCACCAAAGGCTAAAATGCCAGCGCTCGCATACGCCCACCGCGCCAATTTTGGCACACCCCTCACACGTGTTGTTGCCGCATGGGGAGCCCCACCGAAGGCCCACAAGCCAGCGCTCGCATGCGCCCACCGCACGAATCTTGGCACACCCCTCACACCTTCCGTGACCTCGTAAGGAGGTCCACCGAAGGCCCAAATGCCAGCGCTCACACGCGCCCACCGCGCTCATTTTGGCACACCCCTCACACGTGTCATGGCCCCATAGGGAGCCCCACCGGAGGGCCACATGCCAGCGCTCGCATGCGCCCACTACACTCATGTTGGTACACCGCTCACACGTTTCGTGACCCCGTAGAAAGTGCTCCACCGAAGGCCCAATGCCAGCGCTCGCATGCGCCCACCGCGCCCATGTTAGCACATCGCTCACACGTTTCGTAGCCCCTCAGGAAGCTCCACCACCGCGCGCATTGCGGCACACTCCCCACACGTTGCGTGGCCCCATAGTGAGTTCCACTGAATATGGTGCATGCAACGACGGTACCCACAACTGACTGTATATGGTTGGATCATTCGCCGGGAGAATTTCCCACTTGGGCCAGCCAGCACAGCCTGTGCCAGCCCCATACACTGTTTTGCCTGCCGTACTCATATGTCACACGTTGCACTGTCTGTCGGCAAGCCTGTACTTACAAATTGAAGGGGTTCTGAGGTGGGTCCACGATGATAGGGGGGGTCACACTAAGGTATATAGGCAGGCCGAACCTTACCACCAGGCGGGCGCGTACTCTTTCTTTAAGCTCCGCTTCACCGCCCCATCTTAACCTCTCTTTGCCGCGGCGCCCGCCATGTGAACGCCCTTTTTTACCACTTCGCCAAGTTCGTGTTCAACATGTAACTTCTTTTTGCACTGCCCACATTAACACCACAAGCTCTGTCCTAAGGCTTGCCTAACGCAAAAATGAGGAGAAGGAGGAGAAGGAGGAGGAGAGGAAGAGGAGGAGGAGGAGGAGGAGGAGGAGGAGGAGGAGGAGGAGAGGGAGGAGGGAGGGAAGAGGAAGATCGAGGTTATTGAATGCGTTTAGCTCCGTCTGGGGCCTCCAGAAACCTCTCCAGAGACATCTGGTGGATGGAGACCTATGGGCCCCCGGGAAGAAGAATGAGAGGGGGAAGGCCCTCCCTCCTTGGCTGATCTCCTGACTCTCCTTCTCTTTTCGGAAGAGACCAATCGAAATAACGGCGTTTCTTGTTCGTCCTTGTTGGGCATCCTGGAGACTCCTCGTCGCAAGGGCTGGATCCGTCTGGGAACAAGGGCGAGGATGGACCCCCGGAGAGGTCGGGGGACCGATTTTGAGCGGACTTGGGCCAGGCGGGGGCGCCGCCGTCGTCTCAACTGGCCTTCCTCGATCTTTCCCCTGAGCACACCCTCGCTCACACCCGCTCCCCACGTCACCCGCCACACTCCAGCTCCACCCAAACCACCCTTTCCCCCCACTCCCCCGCCCGCCTCACCCCGCCTGACCTGCATTCTGCCCGGCCCCGCCCGGCCCACATGATTGCCCCACTCAGCCCCGATCTTCCTTGACCAACCCCACACCGCCCCAACCGCTCCGCCCACATCGCCCCCCCCAATCCCGCATCACCCCCGCCTGAGCTCGCACGATGGGACTCCCCAGACCCATACAAGGCAAAAAAAACGCTTAGAAATCACTTCCTCCTTCCCAGCCCGCTGTAAGGATTAGGGAAGTCCAAACAGACCAAGGAGAAGGGGGCGAATCAGGCTCGGTTGGGCTTGTTTCTCAAGGGGAACTCCACGGAAACTCCTCAGGATCCCCATCCGACTTCTTGGCATGGTCACAGTAGGTTCGTATCGTGGCGACGTCGGCCTTAGATTCTGACACTGCGTAGATTGTTCCACCTTGAACGATCGCGGCTTTCCGATAAAACGGGTCGTCCGATTTGGACCGATTGTGGGCCACGGGCGGCGTTCAACCTTGAACGCATTCGCTGGGGTCGCCGCCGAGGCCAGGAAGGCTGTGAGGAGGCCGCCCTCCTCGGGGAACCCCCTTTGCGCGCGCCGCTAATCGTATCCCTCAGGATCTTTCCCCTCATGGCAAACTGGCGACCCACCCTCCGGGCGGCTCGCCTTCAAGGCGGCGAAGTCACTCGGCGTTCGGGTCATACGTAACTCGAGTCTCTGGCGGCCGATCTGGACGATTCGGGCACCCCCGGAACGCTCTCGGCGAGGCGCAGCTGCTGGAACGCATCCCGCGTCCGTAAACCCTACGGGCACCGACGAAAACGTCCGGCGAAGGGACACAATTACGCCACTCAAGGCTGCGCAAGCCTCGTGGCGACCCACCCTCAAGGCGGCTGGGCTCCTCCTGTCGCAGCAGCGCAGGATGGCCCTTCAACTCCTTCGCCACGGCTCCCTCCGCGGCCCTCAGCTCGCCCAAGATCTTGTCGGCGCGGGCCTCCTCGCGCCGGCGTCGTCATCGTCGCCGCCGTCGCCGTCGTCAGTGTCGTCGTCGGTCGTCAGTTGTCGGTTGTCGGCGGTCATCCGTTGCCGCCGCCGTCGTCAGTCGCCGTCGGTCGTCCATTGTCGGCCGTGGGTCGCCGTCGGTCGCGACCGCCGTCTTCGATCTCTGGTCCCTCGCGCGGGCACGCGGGGGCTCACGTGCCCGCCCGAGGCCGAACCGTGCCGCTCTCGGGGGACCTCGTCCGCCGCCCGGCGGCGCAGCGGCCCCGCGGGGCCCGCCAGGGGGTCAGTGCCGCCGGCACCGGACGGGGGCGCAGCATAGGTCCCTCGTCATCGGGCCCAGGTCTTCGGAGCAGATGCGCAGCTCCTTTTTCTCCCTGCCGAAGCGCTCCTTGGTGGTGACATTGGACAGCAACTGGGAGAACTGGTCCACAGCGAAGCACGCCAAGCCGCCGCAGCAGCAGAAGAGGCTGAACCCAGCGACGCAGAACGCCGCAATGCCAAAGGGGGGCGACTCCCTCCGCCTGCTGTCCCCCCAGCCGCCAGAGTCGAAGAACAGGTGCTCGCGCACAGCTACCACGGACACCGCAGTTGGCACGCACAAGCCTGCCAGGCTGACGACCAGGAGGAACGAGCTGAAAAAACGATGATTGGCCTCTGCGACGCAGTTGCCTACCCATGGGCAGTGGTGGTCATACCTCAAGAAACACCTGTTGCAGTCGTGGCAGTGGCCCGCACGAGGGGGGCGGTAGAACTTACACGTCGTGCACCACCGGAACTCCAAGGGGGAGTCGACATCTAACATGAACGTCTTGGTGGTACCGAATACGGGCAGCGGGTCTCCCTCGACGTGATACCTCTGCAAGTCGCTGAGGACCACAGAACCTGGGTCCGTACCGTTGGTGACCAGCATGAGGGCAAGCGCGGCGCTGGCGCAGCCATACTGCAGTATCCGCAGGACCGCCAGAGCCGCATCCTCTGCGGCAGCCTTATACACGCTCTGCTCACAGGCCGCGCAGGTGCCGAGAATGAGCACAATCACGAGCAGAGGCCCCCCCCAGCGCCGGCGCAATCTCTCGCAGATGTCATCGCACCCAAGGTCACTGTCCTCGCTTCTCGAAGAGTTCAGGGCTTCGAGTGCAGGGTCCTCGCTCTCCGCCTCGCTCTCGTTGTCCGGCGCCGACGATTGTGGCTTGGTGTCTTCCAGATACTTCCCCTGGTGGATCTCCAGATAACGAAACATGCCAGCATCATTAGCCTTGGCCCCCATGTCCCACATATACGCGGCGGAGGTGCCCTCGAGCCAATCTGAACGGCTACAGAAATCCGCCGACCCTGTCGGCGTGTGCGAGGGGCTTGGCTGTTGGAGTCGTCGTCTCCGTCGGTCGTCGCCTCCGTCGTCCCCTTTCCCTGCAGCTTCCTTCTCAAGCTCGTGAGCGAGAGAAAAATCGAGCAGTGTCGTAATCGAGTCGAAGGGAAGCCCCTTCCCTTCGATCCCTTCCCCAGGGGGGGGGGGTTCCCGGGAGGGGTGGAGGGGGGGGTCCCGGGAGGGGTGGAGGGGGGGGTGGGGGGGCAGATTCGTTTTTCCTCGGGCGGCCTAGAAACCTCGAAAACACTCCAGATGAGGTCCGAATGCCCCAGATGGCCCCCGAGACGGCCCAAGAGGGCCCCGAGTCGCCCAAAGATCGGCCGAAAACGCCCACGATAGCCCCAAGACCGTCCAAGAAGCCTCCAAGACGTCCCAGGCCCCCTCCAAGAGACCCCCAGGAAGCCCCAAGAGGCCCCCACGAGGCTTCCAAGCGGCCCCTAAGAGCTTCCCAAGAGGCCCACGAACTACCCCCAAGAGGCCCCCAAGAGCGCTCGTCGTCGTCGTCGTCGTCGCCATTCAGGGTCGGCGGCACCGGCCGTAAGGCCTTCGCAGTCAAACCAGCCAAACGAGCGAATGACTGCGGCCCTTCGGTCCACACAAACGAAACCGAGGGCAGTGCATCAAGCTAGGTGGGTCGCCTCCGAGACCGTGAACAGAAGAACGTCTCACTCCGTTTCGCGGGTCGAAAGGCTAGGTCACAGTGAACCTTCGAAGATATCCAAGCCCCTCGCCGCAAGTCCTCAACTTACAGAGGCTCTGCTGCGTCACACTTTTCTCCAATCAGCGTAGTTGCGGCACTGGGCTCCGCCGACCACGACAGCTCGGCGGAACAAAGCACCAGAATATTGGCAACCAGTCTGTGCTCCGCGACGGGAGCTGGCGAACCGCGGGGCCACACCAACCACCTAACATACGCAAGCCATCCCTCTCTTGTGGCTTGTCCAGAGCTTCCCCGAGATCTCTGATCCATCCCCTCCCTTCCACACGGCCACGCCGGACGTTGATAAGCTGGGGCTGTGCGCTGGGCATGCGTTCGTTCCGCATTGATTCGGAGAGAGGTAATGAGCAGATATGTATCCTCGCACGCTCTCGACCGTGGGCGGCCTCCTTGCGCCCATTCGCGTCGTCGACTTCAGCACGTCGATCGGAAGAACTAAATACTGCATAACCATGAAAAAAGTAGAAATTCGAAGTGCTGTGGGCTCCTGAGGGAAAGTAACGGCTCTCGGCTCTTCAACTGACTGGGAAGGCGATGGAAATAGACAAGGGTCTGACATTCCAAAACGTACTTACTTCCAACGGCCGACGAGTGCGCGGCGAGGTTGCATCCGAGTCTTCGGAAGTACATGAAGTCTCCACATGCCTCGAGAGATATCCCGAAGCTTTCAGAGGCATGAAACAAACAAAGCATAATCAAAAAGCAAAATCCTCGAACGTGCTCCACAACGCGCACATTCAAGCCCCACTCCCTTCTGTGCACCGCCAATAATGCGGGAGACGCAAAGGAAGGAGAACACCACGGTCGGAAGAGAGAAGTCAAAGCATCAAGTAGAAAAGCATGTCAAAATGAATGGGTTGACGGCCTGCCCCCAGAAAGGGAAGGAAGAAGGAAGAGCCTCCAGTTCCAAGGCCGTGCATGGCGACAGCAAAACCGACCGAACCGACAGCGAAACCGAAACCGACCGAAATCGACAGGCCGGAAGCAGCCTAGAAGGGCATCGCGACGTGGCAACGACATAATAACTGACCGAACCGAACCGACTGCGACGCAGCCGAACGGACCGAACTCCGAACACCCTAGGTTCTTGGAGTAGGAATGCGCTCAAGGTACAGAATAACCCGACATTCCAAAAGCACCTACTCTCAACATCCGAGGAGCATGGAGAGAGGGGGGGAAAGGGAAGCGGGATGGCAGGGGAGGAGGATTGAAGAGGAGGGGAGTGGCACTGTGGTCAAAGGAAGCAAGGGAGAGGTAGCAAAAGAGGAAATGAGGGGCCCTGGGGGCCCAGAGACTGGAGAGAGAGAGAGAGAGAGAAAACAAAAAAAAAAAAAAAAATGAGAAGCAAAAAAAAGAAAGAGATGAAGTCGTGCACGTCAGAGGTGCATCGGCAGAATGGTGAGACGATCGTCCATAGCGCACTGCCAGCGGCACTGCTGTGAAACGGTGAAACGTCAAAAAGAAACAACGACGATAACGACGACGACGACGACGAGGACAGAACCATTGGAGGACACGAAGCAGAAGGCAAAACAACCACACAACAAAAACTCGATCCAGTTCGCACCTCACTGCCTCCATCATCCCTCGTTCGCAAAGGCTCCAGGATATCCAGAGCCGTTCATGAAAGCCCCCGGAGGTCCCCAAGAAGCCCTCGGGAGGCCCCAGAAAGCAAAAATGGGAAGAACAACAAAAAAAACGTCTCCTTGAGGGGCCTGGGGGGAAAGAGAGAGAGAGAGGGTGTCGGATCCGAGTGCTCGTCCCTCGAGGTGGTGGAACGGAAATATACCGACTCTCCTGGGCGCGTTCTGCACAGGATTCTGGAGGGTCCCCCCCAAGAAGGCCCGACGAGGCGAAAGCGAGAGAAGGGCATCGCCATCAGCATGCTTGTTGTGCTCCTCCGACGCCGCGAACCTCGATCCTGACGAAGGGGTCTCCTGGGGGAGGGGCCCGGGAATCCAAGAGCGAACAAGCCTTAACGCCTCGCACTTCGATTTTCGCTAGGAGGCAACTCTTGGGAGGTGTTCGCGAGAACGATTGCAGCTGTTAAGCCCGACTGGAAGTCCAAATTGGACCAGACTAAACCGGACCAACCTAACGATTAAGCCATGTCAAGCGCGAGTGCGGTCGGGGCCAAGCGGATTTGGGCCAGATCAGGTCAGATTTCGACCAATGATGTACCAGTGCCGATGCTGAACTCAACCTCCCAGGAGGTGCATCCGAAGGTGGGAGATCCAAGGGATACTTTTCCACCTCCTGCCGCAAGGGGAGAAGAGGCATTGAGGAGGATCCGCCGCCGAGGGCCGGCCCGGGGGGGGGGGACACCCGAGACCCGAGGCACATCCGAGGGTGCAAGGCCTGGGGACGGGGGGGACGTGCACGAGGCGACTGCGTTCCAAAGCAGGCCAGCGCAAGCTGACCGCGAACGTGCACAAGTGTCGTTGGCCTCTAGGGCGTAAGAGGTTCAGGGAGTTTCCTCCTCCAACCCCTTTCTTCCCCTTCGGGGAGGGTGTGTATCACTGTTACACCCCCTCCCCCAGGCGACCGGCGTCCAACCAGGGACCATGAGGACACCATGCCGACCCGCCCCCACCATCCCTGTCACAGACAATACAAACCGCATTCTGCCTCCACATTTGGAGCATGCGCGGCCAACCCGTTGCGGGCCCCCCAACCATCCCCGTCGAAAAAATAATGCAAGGTACACATGGGGGCAAAGTCTTGAGTCATGTTCGTGAGGCCCGCGAACACCTTGTATTGTTTTTGACAGGGACGGCGGGGGGGCCAGCATATTCCCTGCCGTGAGCAGGGCTACCATACCTGACAAAAAACAGTAGAACATGCACCTCGCTGCTAAATCTGGATCATGCGCGGCCATCCCGCTATCACTGTCAAATTGTTTTTGACAGGGACCGCGGGGGTGGTGGCGCGTGGCCTGCTGTGCGCAGGCCCACCAGACACAACGATGGGCATTGGTTTTCGACAAGGATGGCGGGGGCAGACATATTTCCCGATGTGTGCTGTCGCGTGCGCAGGCGCACCTGACGCACCCTGCACGTGCCCCGAAAATTTGTTTTCCAACGCAGTTTTGGGGAGAAGAAGGAGGAAAGCTGAGGGGAATGACAGCGCGACGAGAACTGGTAACCCCCAAGCTCAGTGCATGTAACAGACCACTTAAAGGTACAGCACCGCCCTAAAGTCCCTCCACCAAGTGTATGCGCATCCCCGACGGCGTCCAGCCGTTTATAAACACATACGCCCACAATGAGAAATCTTCGCAATGCCGAGTGCAACGGAAGAGCACGATCGCTCCGGGCTCGGGCCCGGAGGAAAAGGAGGAGGAGGAGGAGGAGAACGACGAATGAAGCACAACAGGGGCCAGCCTCAAATCGAGGATAGGCCAGTACGCCCGAGATAACAAGCGTGCGGGTGGGGCGCGGGGCAAATGAACTGCACCATTCTTGGTAGAAAGTGCCTGCGCACGCCTAGCAAGCTTGGCAGGGAAGGCCCTGCAAACGGATATACAAGGAGAGGGAGAAGGCAGGGGAAGGAAACCCGGGTCGCAAGTTGGGTGCGTGCACTCGCCAACTCAAATGCCATATGTAACTAGACACTGCACGTGCCCCGAACATGGCGCACCTGGCGCGGCTGGAGTGTGCGGCGCACCTGGCGCACTCGGAGCACGTGGCGCATCTGGCGGACCAGGCGTGCCTGGCACGCTCGGGCCCCAGGCGTGCCTGGCGCGCGTGGCGCCCCTGGCACGCGTGGCGCACCTCGCCCAAGCGTCGCGCACCTGGGGTCGGCTTTGGTTCCCAATAGCTGTCCATCCAAAGACGACCGCTGAACATTCTCAGGCTCGGGTGTAACTTGTTGGGAGGGTGGGTGGGAGTGAGCTAGACGGCTTGCGGGCGGGTGGGTAGCTTCACCCTTCCCTTACCCCTCTCCCTGGGTCTGCATGGGGGGGTTCGCGAGGGGTTGGAGCGTCCAGGATGGCCTCGGCGAGGATGCCAAAGTGACCGATGTTACAAAGATCTTAGCAGGCCCCAAGAGGCCCCCAAGATGCCCCCAAGAGACTCCCAAGTGACCCCCACGAGGCCCCAAGAGGTCTCCTAGAAGCACCCAAGACGCCCCAAGGGGGCCCCCGAACTGCCAAGAGACCCCCAAGACGTCCCAAGAGACCTCCCAGAAGCTGTCGAACGACATCCGAAGAGACTCCTAGAGAAACCCAAGATGCATCTGTCCTTTCTGCTCACCTTCCTCCTTCTCCTCCTCCTCCTCCTCATCATCATCATCATCATCATCATCATCATCATCATCATCATCATCATCATCATCATCATCATCACCACCATCATCACAATAATCAGCATCATCATCATCATCACCACCACCACCACCACCACCATCATCATCATCATCATCATCATCATCATCATCATCATCATCATCATCATCATCATCATCATCGTCGTCGTCGTCGTCATCGTCATCGTCATCATCAGCAGCATCATAATCATTATCATCATCATCATCCTTACCATAAGCATCATCAGCAGCAAAATCATCAGCATCATCAGCATCATCAGCATCATCAGCATCATCAGCATCATCATCATCGTCCGTCTCCGCCTCGTCCTCCTCCTCCTTCTCCTCCTCCTCCTCCCCCCCCCCCCCTCCTCCGCCTCCTCCGCCAACACCCCCTCTCCTCCTCCTCCTCCTCCTCCTCCTCATCCTCCTCATCCACCGATTCCTCCTTCTTCCTCCTCCTCCTCTCCTCCTCCTCCTCCACCCCCTCCACCCCCCTCCTCTCCTCCTCCTCCTCCTCCTCCTCCTCCTCCTCCTCCTCCTCCTCCTCGTCCTTCTCCTCCTCCTCCTCATCCTCGTCCTCCTCCGATTCCTCCTCCATCCTCCCCCTCTTGGAATATGACGTCTTACCCAGCCTTTTAGTCCACTGCATGCACCTCCGCATCCCTGGTCAAGGCAATTCGTCTGGACATCGTTTTCTGGATGGGCTGGTGAGGTGACACCAAGCGTCTAGAATGTGTTTGTCAACGTCGGCATCCCCAATCAACGATGGTGCCCAGGCAGTGCACCAAGCAAACCCAGGGCCACGCAAGGACCAACCTGCAGTAGTTAGGTGAGCCCGCACGCGAAACCTTGGCCTGTGCAGCAAAAAAAACACAGCATGACTGGGATGACGACGTGAACGAGGAGGAAGGAGAGTGGGCAGCGTGGTTGTCCAAAACGGCTGTCGTGCGAATACACTGCTTACAACACTGGCCAGGGTCAGATGTAAGAAGCCACCAGCGGTGAGAGGAGGTAGGGCGATGAAAACAGGAGAGGGAGGACGAAGAGGAGCGGAAATGCGGGCAGCGATTCGCAACGCGCACGGCGGTGCTGCATGCTCCTGGGCTGGCTAACAGCGGCAGTCGTGGAGGGAAAAGAAGCGAGAGAGAGGAAGGAGGAGGACCAGACTAAAGCAATGACTCGTCAACGATGCTGTCGTAGCCCATCCCTCCACGCTCCTTCTCCGTAGATTCCTACAAAGATTTGTCTTCACTACGAGAAATGCCCCGTTGGAAGACAAATGTCTGAAAATTCTCAATCATGTCAAAACACAACTCCTGGAGCTTCAACGCCGCGGATCAGCGTCACTGCTGCGCCCTGACGATCCAAAACCGTGCCAGCTTACCGCTCTTGGGAATCAACACAGCAGATCAACGTGACTGCCGCGCCCGAACAATTCGAAATCAAGCCAAAAAACCGTTTCTGGGACGTCAACCGTAAGAATCCTTGAAATTGCTGTCGACTGTTAGGCCGAATGTGCGCGGCGCTGGGACGAGAGCCACAATTTGAAAAGCATCCGCCCTCCATCCGTGAAATTCCTGCCAACCCCTTAAAAAAAACAAGCGCGAGGGGCGCCAAGACGAGAGCCGCAGCCCGAACAGGAGCCACCACCCACCCGCGAAACTCCCGCAGCAGCCCAAACCGAAAGCGCGCGGCGCCAAGGCGAGAGCCCACCGCGAAAGCCACCCGCCCTCCATCCATGGAACTCCTGCAAACGTGTGAAACGAGTGCGCGAAGCGCTAAAGGAGGGCCACATGTTGAAAAGGAACCGCCCTCCAGCCGTGAAGCTCTTGCAGAATTTCGAAACGAATGCGTGCGGCGCTAAGGGCCTTATTGTCAAAACCACCCGCCCTCCATCCGTGAAGCTCCTGCAAACTGGTACAGCGAATGTGCGAGGTGAGAGCCCCAGTTTGAAAACCATCCGCCCACCACATGTGAAAGTGTATCAATTTTTCTGAGTTGCAGGATCACAAATGATAACAAACAAAACACCCCGCCCGCCCTACCGACATGTCTCGGGGTGCGACAAGGGGGAGCTACATATACGAACAGGGATGGAGGAGGAGGAGGAGGAGGAGGAGGGTGAGGAGGAGGAGAAAGACGAGCAGCAGCGCGGTTGACAAAAATGCCTGCCCAGGCGGTTGACAATGGACGCGGCGCAGCGGGGCGCCCCGCAGCGGCCCCAGACTGCTCCTGCTGAAAATCCAGCACGAGATGAGATGGAAGAGGAAGAGGGAGGAGGAGAAATTTAGCTCGAACCACCCCGAGCTACCGACTTCGGGCGGTTGAGAGAAAACACGAGGATGAGACAATCCTCACGCCCCACCCTACACCGTCGGCGTGCACTGCCCAGCTGCTACGAAATTCCGCTTGGCACCCAGGTCGCTGCAAATCGCCTCAGTCGGCTTCGGTCTCTCCTTGTTCCCAGTGGCCAAATCGTTGGACGCGACGGCTCTCGCAGAGCTTCGCTCGTTCAGCGCACAGCAAAATCCGACGGCCGGCCTGAGAATGGGGCCTGCGAGGCGCACCTTGGCCAGGGAGGTGCAGCCGAAGGGCCCGGGATCCATCCTCTCTCCTTGTAGAAAACCCCTTCTTGTCGCACCCCCAGGCGCGTCGGTAGAGCAGGCAGGACGTGTCGCCCGAGACCTCCTCGCCAATTATGATCCTGAAGCTTGAGATCTCCAGCAACTACACGGATGGAGGCGGGGTAGTTTTCAAAGTGGAGCTCTCGCCTTGGCGCACATTCGTCTCAAAAGCTTGTCGGAGGCAAAGTCGTTTTCACAGTGGGGCTTTCCCCGCAGCACCACGCACAGTCGTCTTCAAAGCTTCCAACAATTACACGCATGGCCGCCAACTCTTTTTCACCATGGGACTTTCGCCTGAAAGGTCCTGAATACAAATCACAACAAATGTCTGGTTGTGTCCCGATTACTTTCCACGGACCTCTTCCTCCTCCTCCTCGTCCACCTGCGCCTCCTCCCCCTCCTCCTCATCATCGTCCTCCTCTTCGTCCTCGTCCTCGTCGTCCTCCTCCTCGCCATCGTCCACACGCTGATCCGAGGGCCCGCCCGGCGCCTGACCCGGGGGCGGCCGGGCAGCCGGCGGAGGTCCTGCGCGAAGGACGGCGCGCCCCTGCCGTCGGCCGCGGCGGGCGCCAGCAGGAGCATCAGGGCGGCGAAGCGCCGCGTCATCGTCATTCGGGTGCGGAGGTGCCCTCCGCTCCCGGCCGCGGGGAGGAGCGAGGGGGAAGGGGCAGAGCAGGGAGGAGCTAGGAGAAGCAGGAGAAGCTCGGAGGAGGCAGGAGGAACGGAGCGGAGCGCAGCGGAGCATCGAATACGTTTCGGCGGACTGCCCCTGTAGGAGCGCGGCGGTAGGGCCGTAGCCCTCAGATGGCGAAGAGGATGTAGGAAGGGGTAGGAGGTAGGCTGCTCGTCGCCACGGCAGAATTCCATTCTAAATCCTCGTCGCCACGGCGCACCCCAGAACAGGTCAAAACGTGCCCCAGGACAAGCCTGAGTACCGTCGCTATTGGTCCAGACCATCCGCTGCCAGCCGCGAGGGGGGAGGAAGAGGAGGATGAGGATGAGGAGGACAGGGAGGAGGAGGAGGAGGAGGAGGAGGAGGAGGAGGACAGGAGGACGAGCACGACGACTACGGTGAGCATCAAGGTTCCACAATCGAAGACATGTTTCGCCTGTTGGGGCCTTCGGAAAGTTTCTCGCCACCACGGCTGGATCCGCTACAAAATGCTGGTCGAAAGTCACCCCTGGAGAGGTCTGGGTGCCAGTCTCCGAAGGAACAAGAGGTCAGTCGTCGATGGTGCGGAGCCCCCTCCGCTGCCTGAAGCGACCCTGGCCCGAAGCGTCCCCATGTTGGAACCCCCATGAAGCCTCTGGGCCTCGCGAGGGGTGCTCTGAAGGCCTTTCTGGCCTCCCCGCAGAAGCCGGGGCCCCCCTGGGCCAGAATCACCGCTGGCAACACCAGACCACCCCTGTCGGGAAGGTCACGGCCGCCCCAAACGCGCGGAGGAAGGGGGGCACCGGGCGAAAGGGGCAGCGGGCACGCGGAGAGAGCAAGAGGGGAAAAGGGGTGAGGGCGAGGGAGGAACAGGTCCCCCCAGTTCGGACGGGAGTTCGGACGGGAATTCTTCTGGGCGCGCGAGAGCAGGCTCCCGCCGCGCCCACCTCAGGTGACGAGTTGCGCCGCTTGTGCAAAGCAGGAGTGGGAAGCTACCCTCACCACTGGCGCGGTCTGTGAGGACCCCGACTAGAAACCAAAAGCGGGAAGTGGCGACAAGGGCGAAACTCGCCCCTTCAGCACGCCCGCGGAAAGAGAGACGGCGGCTGCACACTCGCTTTGGCTTGCGTGATGCGGCGCCTGGACAATGTGGCGCCACCTTGGGCCACCCCGCCGCGCGGCCCAAGTAGGAGGGCAACGGAACAGGCGCCACCCGTTTGCGGAGCCCACTGGGAGAGGAGGGGCGCCAGCACTGGCGTGCTGCGCGTCGGGCATCCAGGTAAGCCTTTAGCCGGTCTTGGAGGGACGCCCCAATGGAAACGGTAAGCCAGAAAGCCTGATGGAGGCCGTCCCAGGCAGCCTGTGCTCGGTGGAACCCGTCAAGCAGTGGGGCTGACTGGTCCTGGATATGCTGGAGAGATTGGGCAAGGTGAACGGCCCGCTGTTGCAGCGCGTTCATGCTAGCGGTGAGGACCGTTTCGCGGCCACGATCTGGCTGTCGTCAGGCCACTGAGAAGTGCTGCGCAAGGCACAGCCTCTGGTCTGTTCGCTGGGTCCCCGTCGCACCGGGCCCTGTTCCGACGTCGGTCATTGGCCGTTCGCTGCTCCTCGCACCCTGGCGGGAAGAGGAGCTGGCCTGTTGGCAAGAGGGGCCTGGCGGTGACCGCCTGATCCTGCCGACCGTGGGCGGCTTGCGCCTGGCCATCGGAGAATCGTGGCCGGCTCGCGCCGTGGTGATTATCGCGATCGCTGGTCCTCTCTGCTGCGCCTTCGGGAGGGAAGGCATCGTTCTGTTTCGTTCTAGCTCAGGGAAGCGCCGAGTCCTAGCAGGTCTTGCCCCTCGGAGTCGAGTCACCAAGCAGGCCCGACCATGGATCCTCGAGGAGATCGAACTAGTCGGGGCCTGGTGGACCGTCAAGGTGAGCAGGGCCGCCCCATAGCCTGGCGAGCCTGGTGGCTCGTCGCTGGCTTGGTCAGCGGCGAGAGGGTTCGGCTTCATCTTGCTGAGTTCAATCCCTGGATAGCCCACCCTTCTGTCTGGCATGGCACCATCTGCACAGAGAAGCTGGGCCGGCATAGATGGCGGCTTTGACTGCTCTCTTGTTGAGCGTGTTCACCCCAGCACAAATAGTTTCAGAGAGGGCCGAGTCGCCACGTAGTGCATTTGGACATGCCACTCGTTCCAAGCAACCACGTGTTGGCAGAGTAGTCAAGGCCCTGTTTGACCGCAGCGACGCCACCCAGGTCGTGTCGGGTGGTAGGAGTGCGCCAGGGGGAAGAACGCCTGCGTGACGCGCGGAGCATATGCGTGAACAACCCCGCTGGCAGGTTGAGCCATGATAGGCGGGTGCTCTATGTCGTCGTACATCGTACCGTACGCTGGCCAGCTCCATTCGAGTTGGGCAATGGTTTGCCAAACCTTACCCACTGAGCCCCCCTCCTCCTTGAACGGGTTGCGCATAATCACGCAGCTCTTCGGCTTTGGCGTCGAGACTGGTGTCTCGCCGCACTCGCCTCCCCAGCCCGAGTAAAGCTTCCCTGTGCGTGATGGTACCAAGTTCGATAGCGCGCCCAGGAAAGACGAGCGCGCATAGGGCCCATTGCGGGATCCAGGGTCCCCATTTGAGCCTTATGAAGGCGAACGCCGTGCTGTGGAAAAGAATCACTGCTCTCTGGCCGAGCGCATGGATGCCGGTGCCCGTGGTACAATGCTGGCAACAAGGGACCTAACTGATCAAGGTCACGCTTGCGTGCCTTCTGGGAGTCGCCCGATGCGCGGGAGTCTGGCGACAGCCCGCCGTAGCCGTACCCTGGCGTCGGCGGCGGCCTCGAGGTTCAAGTGGAAGTCGTCTGCTACGGTACATTGATGCAACTCCCTACCAGCTTCACCTGGTGGCGAGCTTGCAGTGGATGCCCGTGGAGCTGAAGGGCGGCCACCTGGCGGCCAACCACTTCGCCAGGGTGGACGTTGACAGACAAGCAATCGAAGAGAAGAGTCTCGTCAAGTGAAATTTGGAGCCTTCTAGCTGCGAGGGCCGTGAAATTGCTATCGTCGACATGCGTTGTGCTCAGCGAGCGAGGCACGTACCGATGCTGTCGCTTGGTCCATACGCACACGAGGAGATCGTCAAAAGACAAGGAGCTGACTTCGAGGTGCACATCGGCGCGCGCCAGTGGCTTGGAACAAGCTCCACCCATGCGGATGCATCTCTGGTGGTTACCGCAGAAGTATCGTCTGCCTTGATCGATGTCGGGCGGGCATCCAGCGCGCAGCACCAAGTTGAGGCAAATGTCCGCGACGAGGTTCTCGAAACACTTTTGCCGGCCCAGCGCGGCCCCTGCCAGAGGAACTTGGAGGTGGCGAGCGCGGTCGACCTGCAGCGCCAGGGTCGTGCTGGCGTCCCCGATCGCGGCGTGTGGAACCGCCCCGAAGTTGGTTGGGCGGAGTCAGTGGGCTCTCTGGGATGCGATGCTGCGGTAGGCTAGTGATTCCCAGGCGCGCATCCATATGGACATGACGGAGAGCAAACGTTGGTCGGCGGGGAGCTCGCCTTTTACATTTTCGAACGCTTGGGTGAGGTACGTGCAGAAGGGGCGCCTGTACTCTCTCCGTGCGCTGCTTTATCCTCAGTGCAGCGGCGAAGGATCGGAGAACTCCGTCCTCTAGGAGCGCTTTGGCTTCCTCAATGGTCCACCCGTCCATGCCCCTGGCCCCGGCTGCGGGACAGGCTGAAGTGCACGGGAAAATACGTGTCGTGGCTAGCCTTGAGCACAAGCGTTCCCGAGCCGAGACTGGAAAAGGAGAGGGGGAGAAGAGGAAGAGGAAGAGGAGAAGAGGGAGAGGGAGGAAAGGGAAGAGAGAAGAGGAAGAGGGAGGGGGCGAGGGGAGAGGAGAGGGAGGGCGCGCCCACCAGGAGAGTTTTTATTCTGAACGCCCAAGCGGGGGGCAACAGCACACCCAGGCGATCTGCCACCCGTACGCACAAGAATACACGCCCGATTCCCAGCGCCACTCGAAGGGGCATGCCGAACCCGAGGACGAGAGCTTTGGGCCGCTCGGGGGCCCCAGCCTTTGGCCGGAATCGGCGCGTCTCCCCCCGCACTCCGACAACGGCGCCACCAACGTGGTGGAAGTCAACCGATGGGACAGCGCCCACGCGCGTTAGCGCCAACATGGGCTTGTCCACCGAAGCCTCCCTGTACGTGGACAAAGGCGCACCGAGTGGCAGCCAATTGCCCCAGAAGCTCAACCCGATACGCAGCTCTAGCGCAGATCTGTTTGACACACTGGCTCGCCCTCACCCCCCACTCAACATCGACCCATCGACAGTCGTACCGAGACCTCCGACGGATTGCTTTTTGCACTGTGCTGGACCCAAAAATTTCGACACCTCCCTGGGATTGGTCTTGTGTCCCAGATCCGTTTTTGAGGGTGGGGGGCCCGAACACAAGCCCTGAAGACCGATATTTGCAAAAAACTATCGCTGGAGGTCTGGCCATCGAGAAGAGCTTCGACCCTCCTCGGCGTCGCCAACGACATCCTCTGAGGCGATTCCGCTGGAGGCTGTCAGTGTCGACATGACCAGGATTAGCCCGTTGCGACTGGGCATCGGGCAGCCCACAGCGACAAGCGAACGCACCGCGGGATTCCGACACCCACAGCGCACCTGGTCTCCACCTAACACAGTTAAATAACCTTGTAACCCCCAGGGGAAGAGGAAGAGGAGAAACAGAAGGCACCGAACCTCGATGCCACCGGCTCGAGCTCGAGAAGGAGGGGGAAGAGGAAGGAGAAAGAGGAGGAAGAGGAGAAGGGACGAAGGAACGATCCCCATCATCGGGCAGCCGACGCGAGGGCGAGCGCCAGATCCCGCTCCGCGAGTGGGAGCGCAGGAGCGCGCCTTAGAAGCGACGGTGACACGGCCTCAGGAGCTTTGGGAGGAGGACTGGGGGAGCAAAAGCAGTATCCCTGACACGCCACCGTGTGGGAGACGTCAGTGTGTTGCTGTTGAGGAAACACCAGGCCTTCCTACAACCACGAGGGAGTAACACGCTGACGGGATCCCAACGGCGGCGCATATCATTTCCCGCCCGAAGGACGACGACGACGGCGCCGACGAAGACAAAAACTCGCACTCAGGTCGGCCGCGCCCCTCCGGCCTTTGCGGGCGCGTGCCTATGAGCGTCTCGCGGGGGGGGGGACAGCGCCGCCGACCAGCTAAGAGCCCGGAATGCTGGGCCACCGACGGTGGAGGGGGGCGGCGGGCGGAGAGCAGCATGCCAGCGCGTTGCTCGGTCTGGTGCCGTGCCCCAGGGCCTCGTCGCGGAGCCTCCTGGCCCAGGGGGGGACCCCCTGAGGACGGAGGCCCCGAGTAGGTCATTGGGGCCAGGACGAAGGATCACACTCCCAGCTGCGACGAGACGCACTACTGTTTCTTCCCATGTCTCACTAACCTTTCAAGCGGCGTCGGTGCATGCCTAAAAAGCTGTGAAGATGGAGCCTCGCAGAGCAGTACGCGAGGATCAGAACGGCGACCCGAGTGCAGACCCAGAAGGGGCCAGAGTCTGATCAAACCACGCGCATCACTTCTCTCCTGCTCCATTTCGCCCGCCTTCCCTCCACTGCATTTGGTATGAAGAATTACATGAGCCTACGAATACCTCGCGGCGCCACGGAGAAGAACCACACAAGAATAAGGAACAACAGGATGAGAAGAAGCGTGACCATCAGAGGAAGGAAGAAAGAGAAGGAGAAGGGAAGGAGGATGGGGAGGACGAAGAGCAGGAGGATAGATAAGGAGGGAGCGGAGGAGGAGGTGGTGGAAGACAAGGAGGACAAGGGTGACAAGGAACACTAGGAGGACAAGTGGACAAAGAGTTGCCACAATTGGGCTACCCAAGCATGGCTCCCGATGTTTGTCCGCGCAACACTGCACCGTCTGTCCCGTTGCGAGAACACCTGACGAGCCCCCCTTCGAGGATCATAACGACTTATCTCGTGACTACGATGATCAAGCTGCACGCATATAAAATCTAAAAAAAGGTCTGCTGGCGCCTGGCTGGCATCCTCAGCCGTTCTGGCAGCCACAGCTGGCCTGGCGGCCAGCCAGACATCACCTGGGGATGCAAGGTCACTTTTGAATTTGGATGGTGGGCACGGGCTCTGGTGGACCCGCACTTGCCGTAATCTCACGTTTGGAAACACTCCAGAAAACAAACAGAAAGACACCGACAATCGTCCCGGAGGACGGCCCTCTGAAGAGGGCTACGGTGGCGCCGCAGCGCTGGAACATGCCACAAGGTTACTTGACTCACGCTGCCTCGACACAATCGGAAACTATTGTTCATGCGTCTTTCTTTGCTGAAATCAAGGCAAACTGTCACCACACATTACGCTGCAAAAACGACGCAACCATACACTCATGCCCTCGTCGATGATCTGCCCTCGATCACTCGGCGGAACAGCTTACTTTACTCATTCGATCACACGCAGCACGCACACACACACACACACTTTGTGCCACGAACTCACCTGTTTCGTACCACCATGGAAGCAGACGTCTCATTTGGATGTGATGCGGAGCTGTACTCCCCTGGACCCCGCGGCGGCGAAGAACATTCGCGACACCAGCGCGCCTGGCACGCCGCAGGCGGCGAGCTCCCGCTCGGACCTGCGACGACGGGGGGCACTCCGCTGCACCCCCAGGGGGTGCACGAAGGCGCCGCCGGCTGCACGGCACCCGTGGAGGCGGGCACTCCCTCGGATCTGCGGCAAAGGGGGCACCCCGCAGGACCGCCTGGCGGCGCTCGTCGAAGCAGCGAAGCAACGAAACGCTAGCATCCGCCAGAACGAAGGAACGAACACATCAGACGAACAGAGAACGAGGCTGAGGACAACTCTGTCTTGTGATCCAGGCCGAGTCGTCGCTCAGAGCCTCCGAACAATAATGATGCGGACCAGGCACGAGCGAGGCCAGGGCAGGCACGAGCGAGCCAAAGTCAGCACAGACAAGGAGCGGCCGAGCCGCGGCATAAGCGGAGCGGGGCAGGCCGGGCCAGGCCAGGCACGAGCGGCACAGGACGAAACATGACGAAACGTGACGCGGCCCACGAGCCGCGAGCGACCAAAACGACGCAGGACCCAACCAGCGAGCGAAACGAGGCCCAGGCACGAACGAGACAGGGCGGACGAAACCAGGCAGCCAGGCATGCGAAAACGGCGGGCCATTTTGAGAGCCAGGCCAGGCACGAACGAGACAGAACGAACTGGGCCATGTGCGACCGAAAAAACTCAAACCAGGCCAAACTTCCACAAAGCAGCCCGAACCAGAGTAAACTGATCACAACTGAGCGAGAGCAGGGAGCAAACCAACCATGCCGCAAGGAGGTTGGAGCGAGTAAGACCCGGCATGGACGAGACATCGCGAACTCATCACAATGTATTTACGATGATCCCAACCTGGCAGGTCCATGGGGCTCCAACAGGAAGAACGAATCTCCCTACTTCTCGCTTCCAGCCTGATCGAGCTGCAAAGGCCCATCAGGAACCACGAGGTCAAAAATATGAACCGCATCTTCGGAACGCCCCTGACCCCAGTCCGCCCGCCAGACACTGAAGAGAGGAACGAGTCTTACGAGAACACGTCTACTGTTCCTGGTCCAGTCGTTCCGCGGGGCCAAACAAGAAGAAACGAGTCTGACACAAAATCTGGTGGGCCCCAACTGAGCAGCAGAAAACTACGACTATTATTTGCAGGTGTCCCTGGCCCGGTCGGACCACACTGCATCGCCAACCAGAAAGCAGTCTGACGAACAATCAATCACTCACACTTTAGAACGGATCGACCTACGGGGCCCCAGCAGGACAAACAAGTCTGATTACAGCATGTTGCAACACTCCGTCTAGCTCGACCCGAAAGGCCGCAACGGGACGATTGAGTTCTTGATTGTTCTCGGCCTGGTCGGCCCGCCACGTTCCAGGAGCGCGACTCTGACCAAAATCAATGTTTCATGCTTGCAACCTGGTCGTCCAACCTGACCATAATAGCAAAAGTGGCGCTGATCACAAGTCACATGTTCTAAACAAAATGATCCAAACCAGTGCCCCGACTGCAACACGGGAATGCATGCTGTTGGGATCTGCGGTTTTGCACAACTTGGCGATAACGATCGGGAGCATGGTCGGCAGTCGATGTCAGAAGAATCCCGCGCACGAGGATGCACGAAGCGCCACGGTAGTTGAGGTTCGAAAATATACGCTGCGCTGGCGACGACTACGGACTTCCATGTCCGATGGCATTGCGGAGAGTACACAGGTAAGTTTCACAACCACAATATGCAAGATAGCGCGGGCCCAAAATAGTTTGCTGCTAGCGAACTACGTTGTGCAATATATGTGGTGCAACCTACGTGGCGCAATCTAGGTTCCGCAGTCTATGTAATGCGCAACTTGTGTTGTGCAACTTATGTGACGAGATCTACGTGGTGCAGTACATGTTGTGCTATATATGTGTTGCGCTATCTGTGTGGTTCAACTGTTGTAGCGCTGTCTATGTAATACATTGTACATGGTGCAATATACGTGTAATATGTTGTGCAATAAACGTTTCCCAAACAGTTTCTGCATCTATGACTTCTTGCATATTTTTGAAAGAAATCATGACCTCTTTGCCGCTCTGGAAACTATGTAGACGCCATCGCCGCCCCATCGCCGCCCTGTCTCCATCCGTCGTCTGGGACTGTCTACGAGTCCGGCGGCTATATTGTCACCCGCCCCGTCGCACATCGTCGCCGCCCATCCTCTGGGCTTGTCTGCCAGTCTGGGTATCTTGTCGCCATCGCCACGTCGTCAACAGCTCGTCGCCGCACGAAGAATGGATTCTCCTTTCTGACCAAGGAAATGCCATCTACCACCCAACATTCAACCAACATTCAGATAGGCATACCACGTGAAATAAGGGAAAACGGACAAACAACAGACACTAAAAACACGAATTCGCCCTGAAAACAAAAAAAAAAAAAAAAAAAAAAAAAAAAAAAAAAAAAAGCGCTGCAAACTAGAAATTGCCAGAAACCCACCTGGAAGAAATGCATTCGAATTAATGCGTTCGAAACACGATAACATGTCATGCAAGATTACACGGGACCTTCCAAAAAAGGGGACTGCGGGACCAAGCTATAGGACCCAACCGGATTATCCGAGCTGTCATTGGCAACAGTTTCCAGATTCTCTGGGTTCAATCCGGACGCACTGCCCAAACATTTTTCGTACATACCGCATGACCACATAATTCTCACAACGCGACGACGCCAAAGACACTGCCGCCCGGCAAAACCAAAACGCCGGGACTGGCGCTCGTATTCTGCCAGCGAACGAATATGCTCTATAAGCGCCTATCCACTACTAACGAAGAACGGACAAAGCAATGATTCATCCTTTAACTATAGATAATTGGGCCGTTTATTGAATCGTCTGCGCCTCTCTGCATCTTTCCTATCAATTTTTCTGCGCTCCACCGGGACAACGATCTGCCACCCGAATGTGCCTAATAAAGCTGAAAGCGGAAAAAAAAAATTAAACTCTCCATCTGGCAAATCCCATAATATGAAGACTCTCCCGGGCCTTCGGAGCCGCCTTTTTTTTATCAGCCTCGGACACGCATGAACTCCTCACCACTAGCCTTCTTCAGACAGGCGAACAAACGGCCGCCGATCGGAAGGGAGACCCTTTGCACTAAAAAATCAACAGGGAGGGACGGGGACGGAGGGGAGGGAGGGGGAGGGAAAGGCGAGAAAGGACAAACTAGGCCGGCGCCCACGCGCGATGACCCAGAAGAGGGTGGAAAGCGAACGGCTGACGCCACGAAAGCAAAACCTTCCACTGGACGTCTCCCGCGTGGGCCCGGGAACACAGAAACAACTGAAGCATGCATTGAAAATCGTGGACAGTAGGTTGGCGCACGATTGCCTCCGGTAAAATATTGTACAACCGGACGCCTCCAAGAAGAGACCTGCGGACATAATCTGGCGCAAAAGCGCTGTATGGCTCTTGAAGTTGCCTGCTGTGGAGGGGCGAAGAGCGGGAGCGAGAGGAACGAGAGGGAACAGAGGAAGGGGAAAGGCGGGGCGGAAGAAACGGGAAAACAAGAGAGGTCCCAAACCAATGGCACTACGGTGGATAAGGCCAAGGATAGCAATATCCCGGCGGACAAATAGCGGAACCAAACAGTGGTCCTTCAGCGCTGATTCTTCGGTTACTTCAAGCGCTTGGAGAAACCGATACTTTACCGAGTCTAAACAGACAGCGCGGTAGATGAAGCGTGGCTAATGGCTGCCGTCCGGTATTCAATATCTTTGGAGTCGGAATAAAAGACATTATTCCACAAAACAAGGCCCAAAACAGTGCCTTGAAATACCATATCAATCATGGTGATCGCACGAAAAAGTGCACCCTCAACTGCATTCGCCGTGCCAGCCAACTGCTGAGGACGCCCAACACGGAGGGATGCAAACCATCCCACTTCGGCTTTCAAGCGGTCGGCTGAGACTCTGCCAAACGCACCAGCAGCGTCGGAGCTATACACAGCAACTCGCCTCCCATCGCCGAATGCGACGAAGCAGGTCAAACCGAAAAACAGAATCGCATTCTCTATCCTCTGCCGGGCGTGTAAACAAATTGAAAATCACCATAACTCAGTTCCCGCACAAGCCAAGGCACAAACAAAAAACAATCAACCGCTCCACGACCTACGACACTTGTGAAGTAAAATGGATTCCTCTCCAATTGCCAGCGTTGTGCTTCGACTTGTTTTTGAAAGAGGGTGAATCCAGTGGATGGTCCAACAACGCGGCCACTCTCTGCACGACAGAACACAACGAACGAGAAGGGCATTCGGAAGAGACGATTCTTGAAAACGCAGCTTCAAAACACGAAAATCAACTCTGGCCCCGTGTCACTGTCAATGCAGAAATCCTTCAAAACTTTCGAAGCGGAGCGGAGACGGAGAATCGCAAATTTGTTTGCCTTGTCGGCCGCCTAGATCGTCCAAAAACCGTCTGGAATTCGAAGAAGCGGCGAAACTTCCTTGGAGACTTTACACATTAAATTACGAGACAACTTCTACCAGCCTTTGCTGTCATATCGGACGAACGAATCTTAGCACGACTACTGCCGCCTACCAAAACCAAGGCGCCGGGCATGGCGCTCGCACTCATCCAACGAACACATCTGCTCTATAAGCGCCTATCCGGAAGAACGGACAAAACAATAATCCAGTCTTTACGAGAAATAATTGGGCCTTTCATTCAATGTCTGCACCTCTCTCCATCTCTGCAATGATTGTTTGCGCTGCACAAGGGCAACTCTGCCACCTCAATGTGACTCACAAAACTGAAGGCGGAATCAAAACGGAACAAATCTACATGTGCAAGTGAGAAAAAAAACTCACGTAATACTGCGAATTGGTATCTGTCAACATAACTAACTGTTTCATATTCGTAACAAAAACACCGTATCAAATATATGGCTGACACACACAAAATATTGCTCAATTGTACCATAAACAACATTTAGAAAACAAACAGCGCGTCGAACAATGATTACTGCAAACTCGAACCAGAGAAAAAAAAAAAAACATAATAAACGCAAATTACATGAAGGAAATTGTAATACAATCCAAAAAATCGAATCGCGAAAACAACGATACAACCGAAACTTGAACTTCAAATCGAATATTACATTCTCACGGAAACACGGGTTTTCAAATGCAAAACGACTGAAATATTGATTTTTGTCTCGTCTTGCTGTGCAACGTCTTTGTATACAGTTTGCAACAATTCGATCCTGGCTTGCGCGTCCGTCTGCAACAATTGTTCTGGGAAACGCGCAATATAAACTAATTCTGATGTTTACCTTTACATGCTATGACATTGTAAAATTCAGACGTGCTGTGCTGGAACAACAAAAAAATGAATCTTTATGAATCTGGCATGCACTTGATTATTGCTGATTTTCTGAGGGTGTGCAATCTCTGAAACATCACGAACGAAATAACGCATCACTTATTTTCAATCTATAAATTTCTTGCTCTTCAATTAACGCTGTTTCTGATTCTGGAACTCTGACATCCAGCAAAGAACTATCTATAAACTTCTTTGTGTAAAGTAACTGTACGGCTGTCATAAACTCGTTCCGAACTGCATTGTGTGCGCTCTCATGCAGATCGACGGATGCGATCCAAAAATCTGATGGTACGTTTTCTTGCGCGACCTTCAACATGCTTCCGTATCTAAATGCTTCCATATTTCCGCATTACGTTTACCAAATCTGCTGTCGCTCAACGTTGTTCGTTCGACCACATTTTCTGAAAAGAAAATACGTAACATTGCTGGACTTGAAATCTACTTCTCGTGATAAACCTCCATCTCTCAATCTAAACAATTAAGCGAAATGTCTTGGAACATGACAACATCCTAAACGCAATAATTCAAAAATATATTACCTTTTTTTTGAAAACACACTGTTTGATCGTCCTGAATGTAATTGTTAACCGTCTAATGTAAACAATATTATGTGACGTTCAAACGAATTACTTCTACGTCTCGAAATAACGACGTTGTTTTGCCTCTCTCTTCTTTGTCTTCTTCGACGCCACATTAGTTTCTGGAAAATAGAATTACAAAAAACTGACTCTAGAAAATGTACTCTCTCCAATGAAACGCATCGAAAACAAAAATGAAGTTGTAAAAACAAATAAAACTGGTTGTTGAACACACTTTCAAAAAAACTATCCTGGAATCTGGTAACCGAATCCTCGACCTATGACATTCGACTTTTAGTGTAACCTCGTCAAAACCCCACATCTAAACTATTAAATACTTACAAAAGAATCAGCTCGCGAATTAATACTTGTTTATGGGTGTATATATTTACCAAGACAACATCATATTAACTCGCGAGTTAATTCTTTTGAACTAGTGATTCTAATCCCTTTCTAAAGATATGTATGTATGTATATGTGTATGTATGTATGATTGTATATATGTGTGTATATATATATGCAGAAAATATTTCGGGACCTGCTGGAGGGTCAAGCATGTATCTACGTGTATGTATATGTATATGTATATGTATATGTATGTTAATATTATATATAATATTTATATATATATATATATATATATATATATATATATATATAATATGTGTGTGTGTGTACATGTATATATGTCTATGTCTATGTCTATGTGTATGTGTATGTGTATGTGTATGTGTATGTGTATGTGTATGTGTATGTGTATGTGTATGTGTATGTGTATGTGTATGTATATGTATATGTATATGTATATGTATATGTATATGTATGTATATATATATATACACACACACATACATACATACATGCAACTCGCTGCGGGGATGCCTGACCGGGATCCTTGGACGGGGGGCTGGCGTAGGCTTGCCTGTCGGCTTCCTCTCTCGCAACCTTTTTAGCTATCACAAGGAGCTACCCAAGAAAATGTGAAACAATGCTAATCTCTCCGGTCTTTCACCGAAAAAGCTTGAACATCGGTCCGAAACTACTCGAAAGGGCTTCCAGGCAGTCCAAGAGAGCCTTAGGACAACACGACAGGGTTCCAAAATGGTCCGACAAAGGCCCCATGACGGCCCGAGACTGCCTGAAAACGTCCACCAAGACATTCCGAATCGTGACCCGGTCGTTCAGGAGGCCACGGTTGGAAGTCGGGTGGTCCGAGGAAACCCCGTGAGGCCCCCAGAAGTCGCCCAAGAGGCTTCCCGAATGCTCCGAGACACCTTGAAAAGCTTTCGCGAGGCCTTCGAAAAGGCTTTCCAATGAGGAACCTCCGCAAAAACAACTGAGGAGGATTGGAAAGAGATCGCAGGGTATGGCGATAATGAAGAAGAGGAATGGGAACCATGCTGGGGCAGCTGTCCACACCTGCCTGCCTGCATTGACCGCTTGGATTGTACTCAGTTGGGCATCAATCGATTCCGATGCAAACAATTGGATTGCAAGACGTTGCAAACGATTGTAACCGATAGGATTGCAATCGATTGCAGTGAAATCGATTGGACTGCACTCGACTGGCTTTCAATCGAATGGCTTTCAATCAATTTGCTTGCAACCGCTTGGACTGCAGTCGAATGGAATTGTACTGCAATCGTTTGGATTGCAGCCGATTGGGTTGCAATTTTGAAATGGAGCGATTGCATTGAAATTCATTGAACTGCAATCGATGGGACTGCAATCGACTGAGCTGCGACTAACTGAATAACAGAAAGAAGAACAACAAACTAATTAACGTAATGAAGATGAGGAGGATGCCGCTCCCGGGGGGTCAAGCATATGTATGTATTTCTGTGTTCATGCATACATGTGTGTACATATTTATGTTTATATATATGTATAGATGTATATCTGTATATACATTTATACATACAGCTCGTGACTTAATACATTTCGGTAGAGTATGTGCGTCCGCCGCCGCAGAAACATCATTACTCGCGAGTACATACTTTTCACTTCTTTCAACGACGCACCAAGCATTAACGTGCGAGAAAAATCATTGCATTACCCCCCGACATAACAAGTTTTTGATACTTTTGCTGTTTGCCATTAGTAACACAGGTGGTAGTAATATGGAAAGTAGTAGTAATAGTAGTAGTAGTAGTAGTAGTAGTAGCAGTAGCAGTAGCAGTAGTAGTGGTGGCAAAATTAATACTACAAAGACTAGTCGTAGTACTAATAGTAGGTAGGTGGTGGCAGTGGCAATGGTAATAGTCTTTATAGTAATGGTCGTCGTAGTAGTAGCAATAGTACTAATAATGGTCGGTAGTAATAGTAGTAGTCGTAGTAGTCGTAGTAGTAGTAGTAGTAGTAGTAGTAGTAGTAGTAGTAGTAGTAGCCGTAGTAGTAGTAGTAGTAGTAGTAGTAGTAGTAGTCGTCGTCGTCGTAGTAGTAGTAGTAGTACTAGTAGTAGTAGTAGTAGTAGTAGTAGTAGTAGTAGTAGTAGTAGTAGTTGTAACAAGTAGACTGGGTAGTCGTCGTAGAACGAATAGAAATAAAAGTAGTAGTAGTAGTAGTAGTAGTAGTAGTAGTAGTAGTAGTAGTGGTAGTAGCAGTAGTACTAGTATAAGTAGTAGTAGTAGTAGTAGTAGTAGTAGTAGTAGTAGTAGTAGTAGTAGTAGTAGTAGTAGTCGTAGTAGTAGTAGTAGTAGGAGTAGCACGAATCGAAATAATGATAGTCGTGGTCGTCAAAATAGTAATAGTAGTAGTAGTAGCAGTAGTAGTAGTAGTAATAGTAGTCGTAGTAGTAGTAGTCGTAGTAGCAGTAGTCGTAGTAGTAGTAGTAGTAGTCGTAG
>CAUYUJ010018282.1:596972-704472 GCA_963575745.1 Prorocentrum cordatum | reverse complement strand
AGTAGTAGTAGTAGTAGTAGTAGTAGTAGTAGTAGTAGTAGTTAGTAGTAGTAGTAGTAGTAGTAGTAGTAGTAGTAGTAGTAGTAGTAGTAGTAGTAGTAGTAGTAGTAGTAGTAGTAGTAGTAGTAGTAGTAGTAGTAGTAGTAGCAGTAGTAGTAGTAGTAGTAGTAGTAGTAGTAGTAGTAGTAGTAGTAGTAGTAGTAGTAGTAGTAGTAGTAGTAGTAGTAGTAGTAGTAGTAGTAGTAGTAGTAGTCGTAGTAGTAGTAGTAGTAGTAGTAGTAGTAGTAGTAGTAGTAGTAGTAGTAGTAGTAGTAGTAGTAGTAGTAGTGGTAGTAATAATAGTAGCAAGTGTCTCCGTCTCCCTCTCGTCCCTTCCTCGCTCTTTCCCTGCCCTTCCTCCCGCTCTGTCCCGTCCCCCCCTCCTTCTCTCGCAAGATTTCTTTTTGGCTCGTCTTCCTCCCCTTCGTCCCCTACTTGTTTAAAACTATGACTTCACAATGCGTCGAGATCTGCAATGTGGTTTTGGTTTATTCGCTGCAGGTGGGTGGAAGAAGTTAACCACCACATAATGTATCGCTCCCCCCCCTCAGCCACGGCAAATCTGTTGAGGAACGCGTTGTTTACGAGAACGCGACACAAACGCGATCGGAACTTGACATTCACATTTGCCAACCGTATGTTTGAGTTCTCCGGGCGCACTCAATAGGAGCTTTTTTATCACTGAAGCTGTACCTATATATATATACATATGTGTGTATATATATGCATATATATATATATATATATATAGAGAGAGAGAGAGAGAGAGAGAGAGAGAGAGAGTGAGAGAGAGAGAGAGAGAGACAGAAAGCGGGTATTGATTCTTATTCATGTTTACTCCGTAGAACTGGAAATACATACGCATTGAATTTGTGGTTGTGCACGTGGCGTTTTTTTGTGTGTTTGTTGTTTGTTGTTTCTCTCAACGAACAACGTTACTACAATGCTCAAATTCGAAGAATTGGTTGCAACATTAAAACTCAATCACGGGAACAATGAGCACCCCGACTTTTTGTAAAGAACAGCATGGGGTGGACATCTTACTGAATCTATCTCCGTGCACATTACGTATTTTAGTGTGACAAAGAAAACCTGCAATGTGTAAAAAAGAAAAATATTTATGCAAAGCAAAACATTGCGAATCCTTGTCTGTCAATATAACACAAGTGTTTGTTATTCGAAACAGTAGTATCGCATGAAACATATGGCCCTGACGCAAACTAAACGAATTATTTGATGAATTGCACGGTTATCAGCACTTACAAGCAACAACGCGTCGAACTATTAACCAATGCGAAACTCTGACTGTTCAACAACAAGCCGTAAAACGCAAATTCCACAAAGAAAATCGCAATGCAATGCCAGAACATCAAATCGGGGAACAACGAAACTGCGCCGTACGGTTGGTGAAGGCGAAACTTAAGCTTGAACTCTAATCGCACATTCTCACGCAACCGCTGATCTTCACATGCCAAAACATTGAAACATTGGTTCTGGCCTTTTTTTGCTTTGCGCCATCTCTGTGTGCTGTTTGCAACAATTCGATCCTGGCGTGCGCGTCCGTCTGCAACGATCGTTGTTACCGACGCGAGCCATGCAAAACTTCTGGTTCTGATCTTTACTTGCAAATCCCATGGCATTGTGAAATGAGACTTGCTGTGGTGCAGAAATCTTCATCAATCCGCCATGCACTTGAACATTTATGGTTTTGTAAGGATGTGTGATCTGTGGGAAGATCGCGGACGAGAGGGCGCAACATTTCTTTCAAGTCCGTGGATGCCTTGGCCTTCGGTTCAGGCCGTTTCCGATTCTTGATTCTGGAATTCGAAGGTCCAACAGGAAGACTATCTACAAACTGCTTTGTATATGCGTAAGTGTACGAATTTCATAAACAGGTTCCGAAACGTATCGTGCGCGCTCTCATTTGGATCTGCGCATGCGTTCCAAACCATCCGATGGTTTTTCTCCTTGCGCCAACTTCAACATTGCTTCCATATCGCGCGGGTTTTCATAAAAGGTTCACTTCGTACTTCGGCATTACGTGCGCGAATTCTGCTGTCTCGCCTGTCGACACTTTTACAGGCGATGGTGGTTGCATCACATATTTGTTGAACAGCAAATGCGTAAATTTGTTGGGGTTGAAATCTACTCCTCGTGATGAACCTTCATCTGTTAACGTGGGTTATGTAAACAAGCGTGTTGCGAACACCAAAACATTCGGCAACGTAATGATTGACATCTACATTATCTTTAGCCCATTCGTTTCTAATGTGACGGACCGGTGGCCAATTATCTACAATGACACCATCATGTAGTGCAGACCGATCTGCATTCTTCTCACCTGGGCGTATTTTTTTTTGCGTTTCTCAACTCCTCGTCTCGTTGCTTTTTATCACTGATGTAATGCCCAATTGCCTCGATAAGAATTGTGTGGTTTTTTCTCGAGCAACGCCGTGATCTTATGTTCTTTGTGCATTCCTTACAATCCGCCTGGGAATTCTGACTCAATTACATGGTAATGGCTTTAAACAGTGAGCCGTCCAATCGTTGTCCGGAATATACTTGTTGACCATCTAACGTAAAATAATATTACGTGCCGTAAAACAAATGGTTCTCCAGAGTCTCGAACAGACGGCGTTTTTTGCCTCTCTCTCCCTTTGCCTTCGACGCCACAAGATAACTCCCTGCGCAATATAAAAAAAAGCCTGACTCTGGAAAGTGCACCCTCTCCAATGGAGCGGATCGAAGATACGAATGGAATTGTGGAAAAATGGAACTGGTTGCTGAAGAAACTTCGCCCTTAGACACGACGGATAGATTCTACTATCTGAAGACTGTTTGAAACTAAGACCATGTCTCAGCAGAGGATGGGGATGGATAACTGATATTTACATCCTTTTCGTTTGCCCGTGCCCTACTGGCGCTCTGCCGCGGGATTCGTAGCTTGTATTGCAAAGCGCCCGCAGAGGTTTACATATTTGGAAAGGACTAAATCAGCAAACTTAGCAACCTTTGATCCCTTGTTGCCGCAATTCTGCTCCAAACCTGCTACGAATCCTCTGAAAGACACGTGCGCTCTGGGAGGCCCATCAATTCCGGAACAACCTCCGGGAGACCCGCCGACAACGTGAACTTCAAAGAACCTTATCTGGTAATTCGATGCTCTCAAAAACTGATCCTGGAGTCTGGAAACCGAATCCTCGAGGAAGAGGGTGGGAATACTCTATGGTAGCTTATCGATGCAATCGTGATCTCTTTTTCGGAAATGTGTGGTGTCTTTTTCGGTAAAGAGGCGTGCATATAATAATTTACATCCTACTTGCAGTGTAATCTCGTTATAGCTCGATATCTAAACTATTAATTCTTAGAAAAGAGTTGACTCGCGAGTTCATACTTGTGTATGGCTGGTATACATTTACCCAGAATAAGAACGTATTAACTCGCGAATTAATTCTGTAGAACTAGTGATTCTAATCCCTTCCTATTGATACGGGTGTAAGTATATGTGTATGTATGTATGTATGTAGGTATGTATGTATGCACATCTGTGTGTGTATATATGTGCATACATATTTCGGGACCTGTTGGGTGGTCAAGCATGGCTGTACGTGTATGTATGTGTGTGTATATATATATATGTATATGTATAAGTAGATGTTTATGTATATATATATATACATATTATGCAAGGCCCCCAGGACGCACGACCAAAGATGGCGGCGCTGGCGGAAGCCAGTAAGATTGCACAGCGAATCACTGTCACATCTTTTGCAGCATCGTCCGGCCAAGAGCCGAAACAAATCCAATCTGTATGCCAACGAAGCAAGGCCTATCAAACAGTCGTGCACGAAACAAAACTGCAGACAGGCAGCGCCCAGGTGGCGGTGGGCGAAGGCGGACGGTGCAAAAAAAAAAAAAAAAACTTGAGCACAAGTATTCATACGGTCGTGCTCAACAGAGGCGAGGCACAATAAACTTCAAAGAACGACATTATGCAAGGCCCCCAGGACGCGCGACCAGAGATGGCGGCGCTGGCGGAAGCCAGTAAGATTGCACAACAAATCATGGTCACATCTTTTGCAGCATCGTTCGGCCGAGAGCCGAAACAAATCCAATCTGTATGCCAACGAAGCGAGGCCTATCAAACAGTCGTGCACGAAATAAAACTGCAGAAGGCAGCGCCCATATTTTCCCCGTATTGGGAGCTGGTGAGGCCCAAGGAAGCTAGGGGCCAATATTGGGCTCACCTTGTCACGACGCGGCCAAAGTCGAGAGAGGCTTTGGCGGCGAGTCTCTTACTCACGAGGCCGGCGGCCGACAACTGAGCACTGGAAGGCTTGGGCGGCTGTCGGGCCAAGCGGCCGGCCTTGCATGCCGCGGCTAGGTCCAGCGGCCGTGACGACGCACTTCGCGAGTGAGCGGTCCCGCAAGACGTGGTCGACAGATGCACCGCCGTGCCGCATGGCGTGGGGGCAGGGGCGCAACGTCTGCCGCCGAGTGTGTCTCGCGCCTGCTGAAGGGCGGTTTGGACTCACGGGCTGTGAACGGGAAGAGCGGCCAGGCGGCTGGGGTGGCTTGCTTGAGGTCTCGGACGGGCCTGGCCACCCAACGCCGCGGGGCGGCCGCTGCCGCGCCGCCGCCGACGATAGCCCTGCCGTCGCACTCGCGAGACTTCGTCGTCTCGGGGCCGTCTGGCGGCGCCGCGAGCACCAGGGAGATCGAGACCTGGGGGTAGGCCGGCGACGCGAAGTGCTGGAGGCACGTGACGACGTGGGCCACCACGCGGAGCAGCACGGAGCCGTTGAGGGCCACGGCCGCGGCTGTCTCCACTAGCCGCTGGCGCGGCCACGAGGAGCCGAGGCACTGGGCGACCATGAGCAGCACCGTCTGCCAAGAGCACGGGCCCCGCGGCTTCCCAGGCGCCGCCCTGGAGCAGCCCCTGAGCACCAGGCGGGCCTGCGCGAACTCGGACGTGCCTCTGAGGTCGATCTTCTCCTCGAACGCGTAGCCGACCCCCGCCACGAAGATGTGCAGGTAGCCCACCCTGAGCTGGTCCCTCTGCGTGGCCGTGGTGAGCGGATAGTGATGCACGTCCGCGAAGCACCGCACCTCCGCGGTCATGCGGCCGTAGTGCAGCTGCGTCAGCGGCTTCATCTGGCGGCCCGCCAGGACGTCGCGGTGGGCCACCTCGTTGTGGCCGAACCTCGGCTGCCCGATGCGGGGGAGAGGGCGCCGTGGCCCCGAGCTGCTCGGCGCCGCCGCTGGCGCCGACCTGGCTGAACCGGCGACGCCGGTCGCGCTCGGCGGCGCGCGCCTGCGCGATGCTGCTGCCCCAGCCGAGCTGGCGCGGCTGCCGCTCCTGGTGGCCCGCGGGCGGGCAAACAGGATCGGGCGTGGGCGCCCATGTGCGGCAGCCGGCGGCGGCGGCCAGGCGAGCCTCCCCTTGGCATGCAGGCCGCGCACCATCCAGACAAGCGGCTTCAGGCGCGGATGCACGCAGAATGCTAGCCCACTTGCGAGCCAAGGCCTCCGGGTAACGTCCAGCGAGAATGGTCTTCCAGGCAGAACCCCGACCAGGGCCCAGACGAACCTTGCCTGCGAGGACTTCGTGAACATGATCACGAGAGCAACTAGCACTTAGGGCCTGGAGGGGTCTCAGGTTGGTGACCAGGGTAGTCGGCTTCAGGTAGCGGCAATTGTACTCGCAGTAATGCACGTTGACGAAATAATGACAATGACGTTCCAAGATGGTAGTGACCTCTGAGAGCTGCCAAAGACGTGGCGATGATGGATTCTCGAGCGACCACTTTACCCCAAAACGATCACATAGTCGAAGCAGGTCGACGGTGAACGAGACAGCGCCAGCGCCGGAGGATGCATGCTTGGCCTGGGCCTGCGCGGGCGTGGCCTGGCTGAAGGGCGCGCACGGGGTGCCGAGGTGGACGTGCCACACCTCCCGCCGCACTATCAGAGAACGGATGACACGGATCACGTTCCTGTTGGTCAGGTCGCGCCAAGCGCCTCGGGAGATGTCGACGGGGACCCAGCGCCGAAGGCCCTCATCGAGCGAGGCGGCCGTGAGGCGGGCGCAACCAGCGTAGAGCTCGAGGACGTGCCGGGCGCGGCGCCGGCTGCGGGGCGGAGCCCGCAGGCGGTGGGGCCCGGCCCCAGCCGGCGCGGGCGGGCGCGCCAGGCCCGGGGCGGGCGGCGGCGCCGGCACTGGCGGCGTGGCCAGCGGCTCGCCCTGCGCGACCGCGGGCGACGCGAGGCGACCGAGGGGGCCGAGGGGCCCCCCGCGCAGGTCGCGGGCTGCTCCATGCTGCGTCTGGCCTGGCGCCAACTCGAACCGATCCGCCGCCCAGGAGTCGTAGTCGGTGGGGTTCCGCTTGCTCTCGGAGTAGCGGTGGTAGTGCTGGATCCCCGTGGCAAGCTGTCTGGCTGCGGACTGGCAGGCCAGCTGGCGCAAGACTGGGTTGGCACACCTGCCCTTCTCGAATGCCATCATGGATGAGAGATTGTCCCCTATGGAGAGGACGCGGCACCCATGAGCGGCCACCGACCGAGTGGCGCGCCTGAGCCCCAGGAGGGTCGTCCGGCCCTCCAGCACGTGGATCGGCGCGGGGAAGAGGAAAGCGCCGCGCACGACGAGCTGCCAGCGGTGGGCGGCGAGCGCCGCGTCCGGCAGCGCCGGGATGCCGCTGCCTCAACCTCGATCCTGGCCGGGCGGTGTCGCCGCGGGGCCCCTCGCCCAGGCGGCGGCTGCCCGATGCCGGCGAAGAGGCTTTCGTCGGCGACGCCCGCGGCGAAGCCCGCCTGCACGGCGACCTCAAAGCCAGGAGGGTCCCCAGGGTCATCAGCGTAGCGATCAACGGCCAGGAAGCGCCAGCGCTCGCGGTAGGCGCCGATGTCCATCAGCTCATCCGGGTCGAAACGGGACGTGGCCACGGCGTAGCCCCAGAGGCTGGCGTCCGAGCAGTAAGCCCAAGGATGCCAGGGGGCCCCGAGATCAACGCCGGCAAGCGGGATCAGGGCCTTCACGAGGTTGAGCTCGCGCAGCTGCTCGACGTCGAACTGGCAGTAGTCGTGGGAAGAGTACACGATGCGATACAGCGAGCTCAGCACGGAGAGAGCGGGCCTCAGGAGCATGAAGTGGTGCACGATGTGGCCCATCAGAACCTCCATTGCCCCCGGCGTGCAGCCGCCGCGATCCAACAGGGCCGTCACCGCCCGATGGAGTCGCCCGGAACGGCCCGACCCGCTGTGAAGTCGAACCGAACACCGCAGCACACGAAGTCCTGTGTCCCGTAGCAGACCTCGTGATAGGAGAGCCCCCGCCGCTCAAACTCGCACAGGATGCCCTCGAGCGCCGCGTTGACCAGGCTGCGAGGCGAGCCCACGACGTTGGCGTTGTCGACATACGACGAGCCCGCCAGCTGGCCAGGTGCGAGCCGCGCACTGGGGGCGCGCTCCGAGACCATCCTGACGCTGTCGGGCGAGACGCCCAGAGCCCGACTGATGCCGACGCGAGTGACGTCCTGGGTGATGCCGTTGCAGATGTGGAGCGACCAGCTCCAGCCCATGGCGAGTCCCTGGAAGCACGGGTACACGATGGTGTCAGGCTCCACCTGAAGGTAGGTCTGGCTCACCTCGTCGTAGACGCAGTCAGTGTCGAAATTGCGAATGGCCATCGGGAAGTCAAAGCAGAACCAGCTGCCGGTCTCGAGCCACTGCATCTGGTAGAAGCCCTGCCGCAGGTCCGCGCTAGCCCCGTGGTAGCCATCGTCGCTGGCGCACAGCCGGTCCGAGTCGAGGCAGAGGCCGCTGAGGGCGCCGGCGGAGCCCAGCTCGGTCCGCGGAGGGCGACGGTGCAAGCCCGAGGGCTCGCGGCCGTCGATGACCATGCGCAGCGATCCGTCCTTTTTGCCGACGAAAAAGATGCTGGCACGGGCGCGGCACCGCGTACGAACTCCGACGAGGCCGATGCGTATGAGCTTCTTGAAGAGGTCGAGCCGCAGGGCAGGGCTTCGCCGCAAGTTGACGTCCCAAAAGGGGTAGACGGGCGGCAGCTCTCCCGACTCGACCATGCCATCGAGCACCGACTGGGAACGGAAGATGAACTTCTCGGGCTCGTTGATGAGCGGGAGCATGGGGGGGGGCACCAGCGAGCGGATGGGCAACGGGCGAATGCCGCTGTCGAGAATCTTCTAAAGGTGCGGCTCGTACGGCCGAACTGGCGTTGGCCTGCCGCTGTAGACGTCCTTGGACTTCAAAATGGAGAGAAGCGCCTCATCACCGTCCACGCCGAGCGGGTCGCCGAAGGCTTCCACTCGCTGATGAATGCGCCGGGGAATCGATGCTTGGGCGGCGTTCGCCGGCAAGACCGAAGCGAGACGCCGCGCCGCCGCCAGCGGTGCGTCCAGGTCGTTCAAGGCCATGATCGCCTGGTTGCACCGCCGCCGCACGCCATGCGAGAGCCCAGGTGGCAGCACTCCCGCTGGCGTCGATCTGCCCGGGAGCGGCAGAGGGAAAGGGTCGCCGTGAGCGCGACCTGTCAAAAAACGCGGAGCCCCTTCGGCGGCAGGGCCTCGCGCGCGGCCCCCTGAGAAGCGGACTGCGGAGGGAACGTAGGCCGAACGGCGCCGGGGTGAGCGCCGCCTCTCCGCAACCCGCGCGACAGGCGTCATGGCTCCGCGGCGGCCGAGCCGTCTGCTCGACCGCCGCGTCCGCGTCCGCCGTCGCACCCACGCCCGCGGCCATGGCCGCGGCCGCCGCCTCCGCCGCCTCCACGGTGTCCGCCCGCGCCGCCGTCCTCCCACCTGCCAGAACCTCGGCCCTGGCCGCGAGGGGCCCGCTCCTCACGCGGCTGCCACCGCTGCTTCCGCGGGAATGCCTCGTCCTGCTGGATGACCGCGATATATTTCGAGCACGCGGGAAGGACGAAGCCGCCAAACTCGTCGGCCGTCGGGGCGGCCACCACGTTGAGGTCCTTGAAGTCTGGGCTCCGAGGGTGGCTGACGACCGCCCACTTAATCTGGGCGAGGTAGCGCACTAGGACCTCGACCCCCGCGGGGCCGGGAAAGCTAAGCATGTCCTGCAGCAGGAAGGCGTGCAGGGCGTCGGTGAGGTGCCGTCGGCAGCGCGTGGTGTTGCGGCTAGGCGAGACGCCCGACTTGTGGGCGAAGCCCCTGTGGTGAGTGACCCGCTCCATGCCAGTAGCCCGCCGCCGACGCACGTGCTCGAGAGAGACCCTCTGGCCTGCCACGAAGAAGAGCTGCTCGGGGGCGGTGTGCTGTAAGCCCTGCGACCCGTCCAGAGTGGAGAGAGACTCGCTGGCCGCTGACCGAGTCCGTCACGTCACCTGTGGCGCGTGAGTCTCGCTTGCGGCCCGAATCGGGGGCGCGCTCCAAGGCCCCCCTGTCGGGGCCCGAGTCGAGCTGACAGCAGGTCCAGCCATTGTCGATCAGCACCAGACCGCAGAGGTAGTCCTCGTCGCCGTGGGCATCGGTCGCGATGAAGGTCGCGGGGTCCGAGACGATCCGATGCGACACCTCGTCCCCGACGCTGCGAACCGAAGGGAAGACGTACTTCTCGATCCACTGGGCGACGGGGAAGGCGCCGGCGCGCCCGAGGGCCACCACGCGGTGTATGTTCAAGTCCGGCCTCTGCACCAAGTAGTCGGGAGCATCGGCGATCCACACGCTCGCGGTGGGGGTCTGGACCAGCGGCGGCCTGTAGTGCCACCTGAGCCGCACCACGTCGTCGGGAATGACCACCAGCTCCTGCGGCTCGGGCGGGTCGAGCGAGGCCTGCGCCATGGCGCCGTCACGCCCGCTGGGCGCGCTGGCACGGGGCCGCAGCCCCAGGTGAAGGCGCGGCGGCCAGCGGCGGTGCCAGCGGCGTCAGCTCGGCCGCAGACGGATGCCCGGTGAGGTCCAGCGGCCACAGCCCGCGTCAGCTCGGCCCCAGCGCGGCGTCCGGCCCAGCGCCAGCCAGCCGGCCCGCCAGCCGGCGGGAACTCGTCGAAGGGCTCGGTGAGGCTGGCCGTCGGCCCGCTGCGAGAGAGCGCGCAGGCGATGGGCGTGGCGGGCAGGCCGAGCAGGCGGCCCACGCAGCAGCCGGGGCACGGCGGGGCGCGCGCCAACTCCGACCAAATCCACGAGAGCGGATGTGCGCGAACGTGGCTCCTGCCGAAAAACTTGAGCACAAGTATTCATACGGTCGTGCTCAACAGAGGCGAGGCACAATTAACTTCAAATAACGACATATATATATGGGATCTGCTAGAAGGTCAAGCAGCTCGCTGCGGGGATGCATGACCGGGATCCTTGGACGGGGGGCTGGCGTAGGCTTGCCTGTCGGCTTCCTCTCTCGCAACCTTTTTAGCTATCACAAGGAGCTACCCAAGAAAATGTGAACAAATGCTAATCTCTCCGGTCTTTCACCGAGGAAGCTTGAACCTCGGTCCGAAACTATTCGAAAGGGCTTCCAGGCAGTCCAAGAAAGCCTTAAGACAACACGACAGGGTTCCAAAATGGTCCGAAAAAGGCCCCATGACGGCCCGAGACTGCCTTAAAACGTCCACCGGGACATTCCGAATCGTGACCCGGTCGTTCAGAAGGCCACGGTTGGAAGTCGGGTGGTTCGAGGAAGCCCCGTGAGGCCCCCAGAAGTCGCCCAGGAGGCTTCCCGAATGCCCCGAGAAACCTTGAAAAGCTTTCGCGAAGCCTTCGAGAAGGCTCTCCAAAGAAGAGCCTCCGTAAAAACAACTGAGGAGGATTGGAAAGAGATCGCAGGGCATGGCGATAATGAAGAAGAGGAAGGGGAACCATGCTGGGGCAGCTGTCCACACCTGCCTGCCTGCATTGACCGCTTGGATTGTACTCAGTTGGGCACCAATCGATTCCGATGCAAACAATTGGATTGCAAGACGTTGCAAACGATTGTAACCGATAGGATTGCAATCGATTGCAGTGAAATCGATTGGACTGCACTCGACTGGCTTTCAATCGAGTGGCTTTCAATCAATTTGCTTGCAACCGCTTGGATTGCAGTCGAATGGAGTTGTACTGCAATCGTTTGGATTGCAGCCGACTGGGTTGCAATTTAGAAATGGATCGATTGAATTGAAATTCGTTGAACTGCAATCGATCGGACTGCAATCGACTGAGCTCCAACTAACTATATAGAAGGAAGAAGAAGAACAACAAAATAATTAACATAATGAAGATGAGGAGGACGCCGCTCCCGGGGGGTCAAGCATATGTATGTATTTCCGTGTATATATATACATATATATATGTATATATATATATGTGTATATATGTATATATGTATATGTGTATATATATATATGTATATGTGTGTATATATATACACATTCCGACTCGTATATCTTTATGGGGCCAAGGACGCCAGACCCCCTCCCCCTTAACGAATTTGGCTCTCCCTGGACCTCCAAGCAACCCTTCAGACGACCTGGCAGAGCCTCAGGAGAGCCCGAAGACGGCCCCAGACGGGTTCCAAGCGTTCCGGCGCGCTCCCGAAATGACCCTGGAGAACCCCAATACGGTCCACGACGACCCCCAAGAAGCCGTCATACCCAAAAGGATCGCTCCAAAACGTGCCAAGAGGCCTCCAAGGGCACTCCCAAGAGGCCCCCAAAAGCACACATCATTGATTTTCTTTGGGTTTTTTGTGAATTTGGGGTTCTCCTCTTTTCGGCTTTCCGACGCTCTTCTGGGCGTCCAAAGCCGCCTGGGAGGCTCCAAAATCGCCCCAGAACCATCCGAAAGGGCTTTCAGGCAGTCCAAGAGAGCCCCAAAGTGGCACGGCAGGGGTCCAAGATGGCCCCAAGAGAGCCCCATGGCGGCCCAAGATGGCTCCAAGACAGCCTCCGAAGCATTCCAAATTGTGACCTGGTCGTTCAGGGAAACCGCGGTTGGAGGCAAGGTGGCCCGAGGAAGCCCCCAGAGGCTCCGAGAACACGCCCAGGAGGCCTCCTCAAGACAGCCTGAAAAACCCTTGCGAGGCCTCCAAAAGCTCTCCAAGGAGGAACCTCCGCAAAAAGAGCTGAGGAGGATGGGGAGAATGTGCAGGGTTGGCGAGAATGAAGAAACAAAAGCATGGAGGAAAGATAACGAATAACGTTGTTATAACGGCGATGCTGGAGAATGCAACAAGGAATTATCGCTATTTTGTCGGCTTGATCTCCCTGCCATTCCGCCTGCACACTAAACTTCAAGGACCAAGGTGGATGGCGCGAAATGTCACTGCAGTCTTGTATACACATATATGTGTATCTATGTATGTATGTATACATATATATACATATACATATATATATATGTATATATATGTCTGTGCATATGTAGAGCATGTGTAGATAAACATATTTATATATAACTTTGTACACTTCTTCATACCATATGTATGTGCATGGCACAGCTGTATAGTTTTAATATATTTATATTTATAGGTATATCCACATTTAGTACATATGCAGAAAAAGGGTTGTAGGCACACGTCCACTAGGTAACACACTTCGCACGCGGACGATATTCCGAAATCGGGCACGCAAATCACATCCAAACGAATCGTGCCCACTTCATGAAACAGAGATTATGTGGCGCCCGTGGTGGTTCGATGTAGATCCAAGATTCATGTGATCACATGTGGAATTGGCATCCGAAGAGTCTTCGGGCTCCCATTCTTTGGAATGTTCGGGTGTATGGAATGTGGCGCGCGCGCGTTGTTGGTCAAGGAAATATGTTGTGACTACATGGCTCCAATCCGATCAACGCAATATGTGCGTCCGATTGCCGTAAATAATTCCGGCAGCGGTCCCAATAAGCACGCGGCGAAACCCCACTTTCGCGCAAATTCTTCTACTGCTTCCGCGTGCGGGCATCTCGAAGTCTTTGCGCTCCAGGACAAGCCCCCTCGCCGTCGCCGTCCTCACCTTTCGTTGTCCTCCTTCTTCCACCCCCTGTTTCGCTCCGACTCCTTCCTGTGTTCTCCCCCATTTGCCTCGCTCTCCTGCATCTGCATATTTTTCGCTCTTTCCCCATACGCGTATTTTGACATTGCCTGCAAGACGCGCATGTAACTAAGCAACGATCGGAAACGGCCCGCGCATCCGGTTCCATGTCATAGCCGTCACGTGGGAAAGTCCGGGAGAAATGAGTAATCATCACATGCACATTTGTCAAATCACGGCCGAATCAATCTTTTTCCCGCGGTTGGAACCGACTCTACTTAATATTTACCTCAGCTTCCATCAAGTGGGTGGGACGTGCGCATCTGTTTCTGTTAAAAACCCACCCGCGCTCAATTCTCTTTTTGGGCTTCGCTCCCTGCCAGAACATGCAATCCAAATCTGGGAGCCAACGGAACGGAACCTTCTTGGAAGTCGTGACGCGATAGTGGGCGTTGACGCAACATGGGTGTGAAATGCACGCCCCATCCACGACATTGGCTGAGAAACGTAATCTGCTCGCGGTCAACACTTGCGGTTACTGTCCCGTCATCAGGTTCTTTCGCTCAGGGCGTCAATGGTCGCACAACAAATAAACTACACATGAAGACATCGCTATGGCTGCTGACGATGCGGTCCAATCATTTCTGCATTGCGCGAAATGAAAGCCCAAACATCTGCTGCAAACGTGCATCTTGCACCAAGAATTCGCCACCCCTTGTGAGGGCGCCCGCCAGGCGGCACCGCGCAGAATTCGGCGCCACTCTCGCTCGTTTCGTGTCCCATGGGGAGCTCCACCCGAGGCACCAGCGGGGGCGCCCGCACGTCGGCGCCGCGCAGAATTCGACACACCCCTCACGCAGCTCGTGCCCCGTAAGGTGCTGCGGCTCCAATGAGGGCGCCCGCGCGGCACCACGCCCCCTCGGACGTAGCCTTCACATCTTCGTGCCCCATGGATAGCCCCACTTCCGGCCTCAGCGGCAGCGTTCAGATGCCGGCTCCGCGCCCAATTCGGCTATGAAGAGTCTGTTTGGCCCTCTGGAAAAGCCTGGGCCCTCTAGGGAGCCTCTTGGGTGCCTCTTGGGGGTGTCTTGGGCGCACCCTGGGGGCATCTTAAACCTCTTGGGGGCGTCTTGGGGGCATCTTCCGTCTTCAATGACCCATCCTTCGTCCCGCCGTTCGTGTTTTTCACTTCCTTTGATGACCGTTCAGCTCTTCTGGTCTTTTGATCAACTGCTCTTGACGTGTTCCATGAACCAGAGAACAGCCTCCGTGCTAGTGTACTCTCCTACTTGTTTCTCTCGTCTTCCATATTTTCCTCTCTTCCACTGCATCTGCTTGCCATCACACGCAACAAGCAATTTACATTCGGCACGGCTGGGGTCCTCTACGAGGTTTCCACGGCGAACGGTTGCAAGCTGGATGGTGGCGATGAACTTCGCTGTGTGCTTAGCCACATCCTGCGGTCAAGCATGGAATCTAAAGGTCGAGGAGGCTCAACATGCGTGCGAAGAGAGGCCCAGTTGAGAAACTAATGGCAAGAGAACGAATCAGCAATTCCACAGCGTTCCCCAATCACCAGGCGCGATGAATATGGCCACTCGCCGCATGGAGAGGGAAGGAACGAAGTGCCACTCACAACAACTAAACCAACGAAGTAAAACACATGACACCGTTGATCTGACTTACTCGAAGGGACACCGTCACACCTGTACACGCAACCGTGCAATTGGAACAGCTGCGTTTTCCACGGAGGATGCCTCGGATTGGAAAGCAAATTTCGGTATCATAGACGTGATGCGCCAGTTCGACCACCAGCGACAAGTCAGCCCAGGAGACGCCGTTCGCCCTGAAGGCCCACAACATAAACAATGATGACGGCGGTGCCCTCGACCGTCGCAGGACTCTCTTGGGGTCCTCTTGGGCCGTCTTGAAGGTCCTCGTGGCTGGCTAAGTAGTGCAATCTCGTTCAGCAGCGCATGGTTCCCGAGAGAGGCAAAAACGCGCGCCACCGCCAGATCACTGGACTCCCCCCTCCACGACAGACCTAAGAAACGCAATTGGACCTCAAGATGCCTCCGAGAAGCCTCCAGAGGCTCCGTAGAGGCATCAAATAGGCTCCCACAGAGACCCCTGAGAAGCTGAAAGATGCCTCTGGACCACGACCAAGGCACAGTGGCGAGATGGGCCGAAGGGCCACTAGATATGATCACCAGGGATCGCCACAAGTATTTGTGAACATCTGGACCCTCTGGGGGGAAACGGCGATCCCAGGGTCAACTAAAGGCAGGGAGGCCAAGTCGCAGGGCGCGGATGCAATAATGCACCGCTGTTGCTCGCCCTCCCGGGGGCCAGGAGGCCCCAGAGCGGTCAAGAATACCTGCGCACGCTCACAGAGCATAACAAAGCGAGGCTTACTTTGTCGACGCTGATCGCCCTTCTGCCTGCCATGGTCCGCACGGTTCCATCGGAATCCCTGGATGCCTGGGAGGGTGCCGGGAGCAGATGGGACGGCAGAGCCCGCTCCAACGACTGTGGCCGAAGTCGTGCCGGCCTGAAGCCCCAAGAACTGCCCCAGATTGACAAACGTCCGAATCCGCGACGCCATGAAGAATCATACAGTCGGGGCTCACGTTTTATCTTCGACACCATCATTGTGCGGGGCTTTCCGCGCTGCGTCGATCCACGTGTTTCGTCGCCCACAGCAAGTCTCCTGACGCCAACCCTGAGAATCATAGGCGCCTCGAAATGCCCTGCTTGCCTGAATGGCTCTTGCAATATGTACCTAGACACTCTCTCACCATGGTCCAATGCCCCTCTCTTGCTCGGCCCGTGCGCCTCCCGTTGCCAGGAACCTTACTGCAATTATATCCTCGCGCGACTGCAGCACAGCACGTTGCCAGCGGCAATGCGTACCCGAGCGCGGCCAGCGCACATCGCACGTGGTGTTGTTGGAGAGAAGCGATACCAAAACTCACCGCTCGCTCTCCGTGGACGCCGCGTTGCAACCGGTCTAACCAGTCAACCCCACCAACCCTTTTGGGCTGAGGTGGTCAAACTTCCAAAACACCTCTCTCCTTCCGCAAGGTTTACCTCCCCCCGCCTACCCCAAGCTTTTCCAAGCGGGCAGCGAATCGTTAGAGCGTGGCCCAAGCTGGCTCCAAGAGGGCTCCCGATGCTTCAAAAGGGCTCAATATAGCAAACGATGCTTAAGATAGCCTCCGACATGATTCCCAGAGGCCCGACGAGGGCCACACGACGACTCCAAGTGCTCTCTCGGAGACCCTTCAGGAACCTCGCAAAAGGCTCAAATTCTTCAAACAAGAATTACTGATTTTCCACTCTTCGCCTTTTCGCGTCCGACGCGTTTTTGAAGCCTGAAAACGGCCCGAAGATGGCCCAAGAGAGGTCCAGGATGGGCCCAACAGGCCCCCAGACGGCCCCAAGAGAGCCCAAGAGCGACCCAACATCGCCTCAAGAGGGCCCCAAGAGGCGATTTTGATGGCCCCAGGGGGGGAGGAACATTGCCCCCCTTTTGATCGATGGCCTCCCAGATGGCCCCAAGAGGCCCTCCAGGGCTCCCAAGGGGCCCCCAAGAGGGCTCGAATAGGGCCCCAAGGCTCCCCGAAAGAGCTCCAAGAGGACTCCAAGACCCCCCAAAAGAGTTCCAAGAAAGCTCCAAGAGAAGATTTTGAAAGCTCTGTCCTCATCGTCGTTGTCCTCCTCCTCCTCGTCCTCGTCCTCGTTTGTTCCCTTATTCTCCCCCTTTTCCGTTTCTTCTTTCTCGTCGTGGTGGTCGTCGTCACCGTCTTTTTCTTTTTCTTCCTCCTGCAACTTCTGTCGCTCCCACGCGGACCAGAAAAGGCACTCCAAGACAACCGCCTAGCTCCCAAAGATCTCTCTGTTCCCCCTGGTTGCCCGCATTGTTTCACAATACATGTGTCCCTTCGTCCCTTCCTTGTCAGCTTTCATGGGCAAGGCTCCTTTCCTGTCAGCTTCCCTTTGTTTCAACACATATGTCACATATGTATCTTCGTCCCTTTACCCGTCAGCTGTCACGGGCAGGGTTTCTGGATGGGCTGGTGGGGGTACTTTTTTGGTACGCGGGCGCGCGAAGCGGGTCGAACGCCTGGCGAGCAGGGGCAGGCTGTGCCACCAGCTAAGGCTGGTGGGGATACTTTTTTGCTCGCAACCGCAAGCGGGCAACCGCGCGGCGTCAACGGTCGAAAGAAACCAGGCCTACGTGCAGGGCGATAGCCTAAACTACAGCTGGCAAGCGTGGGAAAAAGCAGAGCAGGCAGAGCGCGGGCGGCGGGCGAGCAATGAAGAAGAACGGGCGACGAACGCGGCACAGCTCAGAAGCCAACGACCGCGCCCAAGCTCACCAAGAACCCGTCGTCCTCGGAGTACGTGCGCAACAACGTGTAACCGCATGCGGCCTGCGAGTCGGCGTCAAACAGATACCGTGAACCGAAAGGCATGAGCCCGCCGCGTCGACGAGCGTGGAATAAACGCGTCTACGACCCTGCGTCCCAATATCCCAACTGCCAGAACGAGTCGACGAAAGGGGCATGGCCAGGAAGGGCACGAAAGCTCCTGTCGCGAGAGCAGACCAGGAGTATCGAAAGCTGCCAACCCAGCCAGTCCATCAGGGCCGCCGCGGGACAGCCGACGTAGAACGAACGACCCACAAGCCCGCGCGCCCCGGGGGGAGCACGGAGGGCCTGGGGCGTGCCGTAGAGGGGGGGCGACTAACAGCCGCAGAAAATTGTGTTGAGCGAAAGGGGTCGCAACTAACAGCCGCGGGGAATGGGTGCACTATGGCGAGTGGCGTCCCGGCTAACAGCCTCGGAGCACATGCAAAGAACCGGGGTGCCTATAGTCGGCTTGCCTCGACGCCCTGGGGGGAGCATCGGCACGTCGTCGAGGCAGTCATGTGTGAGTTGGCGCCCCTGGTGGACGCGGTGAGGGCAGCCACACTGAGAGGGGGGGCGGCAAACAGCCGCGAAGATAGTAAGAAAACGATCGGGCCTGAACATCTCGGCGGGGGTGCACGATGAGATCGCTGTGCAGGCCCTGGCCCCCCCCGTGGGGGAGCACCAAGGGCGCGGGCAGAGTGTGAGTGGCGCCTGCGGCAAATACCCGCGGGTAGTGGAGACATGGTGGAGAGAGCCACACGAGGAAGGTGCGAAAAGCAAGGGGGGGGGGGGGGGGCTGGTGGGGATATTTTTTGATGGCGACCGCAGGCGGGCACCCGCGCGGCGTCAAAGCTGGCGGGGATACGCGAAGCGAAGCGTGAAGAATTTACTCCAAGCGCTGGCGCGCGCGATCGGTACACATCAATTTGCAAGCGTCGTTGTCAAGCCCAAGCGCGTCCCCGCTCGAAGCCATTGCACTGTCGCGTTGCCGCCATTGTTGCTAAGAAGCGTGTACCTGCTCGCTTAAGGCGCACATCACATTGCCAGCATCGTGTCCACCGTCGTGATCCTTGCTTGCCATGACGTCATGCATGTCAGCGGCATGTCCTACAGTAGACATCTAATTCAGTCAGAGTCCTTCTGGGGTCATTCAATTCGCCAGGGGTAGACAAACACTGGCTCAATTTCGAACGCGCCGAGGGCGTCGGCATCAACATGTTTGTGCAACGCCTTCTTAGGCCCGTTGAGAAAATACGCCAGTCTTGCATTTCCACTACATTGTGTGGACGTTTTTGCAACTTGCGCCTGGGAAGCGGTGTTACGCTTTTTGTGCCGGCCAGACGCAAACGATTTTTTTCAGAAAGCCATGTGCTCAATCTGCAAATGTATGTTTTGCAGAAGTGGTTAATACGGTCTGAAGGAGGCCCTCCAAATACCTTCCAACGTACGCACGCACTCTCCCGAACTGGTATTCCAAATCCTCGCAGCACCAGTGCTTGCGCCAGTGCCCGAAGCGGTGAGCATCAACTGGCCGTCGGGCGAAAACGCGACAGAATTCACCCAATTCCCATGACCCTCCAGCGTGCGAAGGCACTCTCCAGACGAAGCACGCCAGACCTTGGCAGTGCGATCGTGCGAGGCGGTCAATACAGTCAAGCCGTCTGGAGAGAACACTGCAGAGTTCACGTCGCCCTCGTGATCCTCCAACGTGCGCAGACACTCTGCGGATGCCGCGCACCATATCTTCGCCGTGCCGTCGTACGAAGCAGTCAACACACACTGGCCGTCGGGCGAGAATACGGCAGAATCCTAGCAGCCCTTTAGGCTAAGATGGTCTAGTTCTTCCTTCCCTCTTCCCAAAACCCTCTTCCCTTCGGGGAAGGGTACCCTCTCCCTCCCCTCCCTGAGGTTTTGCGGGGGAGTCCGCGAGGGGTTAGAGCGTCCAAGATGGCCCAAGATGGCTACAAGAGGGCGTCCGATGCTCCCAGATGGTCTCAAAGATTGCCCAAGATAGCCGACGATGGTTCAATATTGCTTACGACATACCTCCAAAGGCCCGACGAAGGCCACAAGAACGTTCCAAGTGTTCCCAGAGCCCCCTTGTGACCCCTGCAAAATACCCGAATCCTTCAAAACCGAATGAGAATCACAGACTCTACACCTCTCGCCTTTTCGCTTCCGATGCGCTTCTGAGGTTTCAAAATGGCCCACGGAGAGGCTCAAGATGGGCCCCAAAGCCCCCCCCCATCTGGCTCCAAGAGCGCCCAAGAGCGGCCCAAGAGCGGCCCTAGAGCGCCCCAAGATGTGATTTTGGTGGCCCCATGGGGGGGGAGCAAATCGAGGACACGCCCCCCTTTTTTGATCGATAGCCTCCAATATGACCCCAAGAGGCCCTCCAGGGCTTTCAAGGGACCCACGAGGGCTCCAAGAGGGCCAAACGACCCCCCAAAAGAGCTTTAAGAGGACCCCAAGATCCCCCCCCCAAAATTTCAAGAGAGCTCCACAAGGCGACTTTGAGGGCTCTGCCCTCGTTTTCGTTGTCCTCCTCCTCCTCCTTCTCCTCGCTTCCTCCTCCTCCTCCTCCTCCTCCTCCTCGTCCTTGCTCTCATAAGCTTTCTTTTCCGTTTCCTCTTCTTTCTCGTCGTGGTCGTCGTCGTCGTCGTCGTCGTCGTCGTCGTCGTCATCCTCCTCCATGCGCAGGGGCCATGCCAATCTTCTCTGTATCGTTCCAATTTACACGGATGATCCCCGAAGAAAACCCTGTCGTCGTCGTCCTCCTCCTCCTTCTCCTTCCTTCGCCCCCACACGGATACCGGGATGGCCCGAAGAGGCCTTCCAAGGCCACCCCCTTGCTCCCAGAAGTCTCCGCTTTGTTTCGATACGTGTGTCTCTTCGTCCCTTTTCCCGTCAACTCTCATGGGCAAAGTTTCTGAATGGGCTGGTGGGGAAATTTTTCGTTCGACGGCTCCAAGGACAGCTCCAGGGAGCGGGATTGTCGTCTGGGGCACAAAGCGAGATAATCGGCTGCAGTGGCACGTAAGCCGCTGGAGCAAGTGCACATGCCAGGGCTGGTGGGTTTTTTTTTTGATTGACGGCTCCAGGGACATATCCGAGAAGCGGGACGGGCGCGGCTGGGGCACAGGGCGAGATAATTGGCTACGACGGCGCATAGGCCGACGCAACAAGTGCACTTGCAAAAGGCAAAATGCCCCCCATTAAGATGCGGGCGACCCAGGAGCGGGGACGCAGACATCATACTGAAACGGACGGAAGAGAAGTCGCACTGTGGCGCCAGCTCGAACCGTACTGACCAGCGCGTACTGGCGTGAGCCAAGCTGCGCTGTGGCAGCGCGGGGGGCCCGTGAGGCCGCACCGTCAAACACGATGAGGAGGCGAGAGAGCAAGGAAAGGCGGCGGGTGCGAGAGCACGCGCGGGCGGAAGAGGGGGAGCCGAGGAACGCCTCACTCACTTGGACTCCTGGGCACGATCGAATGCAACCGACCTATGCACGGAGACGTCGACCCAGTCGCGAAGCTGGTGGGGAAACTTTTTTGATTTGCGGCCCGCAAGGAAAAGTCCAGAGGGCGGTGTGAACGAGGCTGGGGCACAGCGCACGATAATTAGCGCGAGAACGCGCGAAATGCACATGCAAGACGATTAGGTGGGAGGCGGCCACAGGTGGGCAACCACAGGCCGGACCCGCAAAGGGGGCCGGACCGAAACCCTGCCGAAGTGCAGCAGAGGCGAATCGGCCACGGACGGGCAGACAGAATACAGGCCGGACCCGCACCTGAGCACCGCGGCAGACAACAGTCAGCGGAGCGCCGCACAATGGCGCCAGCCCCAAACCGGGCGGCGAAGGGCGGGGCGACAGGGGGCGAGAGAGCGGGAGGGGCAGGCGGCGACGGGGAAAAGAAGGGGAGCCAGGCCTCACTCACAGAACACCACACGTGCTGATGCTCAACGCGAAGCCCTCCTGAGTTCGAAGCTGAAGCCAGTGAACCAGGGGCCTGAGGACCTGCGGGCGACGAGGGTATCCGAGCGTGGCCCAGGGCAAGCGACACCGGCGGCCGAGGACCCAACAGAATGAGGATCACGTCCGTCATCGACGATGGGGGGAAGCCACTTAGCATACAGCTGGACTTCAAAGGGTGAAGCACGAGGGGGGCCTTCAGCCAGTTGCCTCTGCACCACGGCCCGCACACAACGCGGGCAAAGAACCTGGGTGGGGTTATTTCAGCCGACCGCAGGAGCGGAAACCCACGGAACGTCGCGGGTATCTGTGCGCACTGTAGTGCCCCTCGAACCCAGGAGGTGGCACAAGTCCGTGGCCAGAGCCATCCACTGCAGGCGGGGACAGATGGGGCGACGCCTTCAGCCAGTCGACCCAGTCCACCACGGGCCGCAACGCGGCCAAACACCGTGGGTGGGGTAATCTAAGCCGACCGCACGGGCAAGGAGCCCACGAGGGCCGTGGGGGTCTAGCGCAGTGTGGGGGGGTGTACCTCACTCCCAGGAGGTAGCGCGGGAAACAAGGCCGCGGCCTGTCACTGCGGCGAAACCATCCCCATCCAAGGGTGGGCCGTCAGTACGTAGCCGCCCAGTGGGAATCCCTCGTCCCAGGGGCCAGCCCCGACTGACGCTACCTGCGTGAGGCGGGGCCCATGATAGCCGCGCCTCTCAGGCACCAGTGCTGTGGCGACGAGGAAAAGGGGGGTTAGCAGCCGATAGCCGCTGGAATTGTATGTAGCTGTGGCGACGAAGAAAAAGGGGGGTAGCAGCCGATAGCCGCTGGACTGGTATGCACTGCAGGCGGGGGCAGATGGGGCGACGCCTTCAGCCAGTCGACCCGGTCCACCACGGGCCGCAACGCGGCCAAACACCGTGTGTGGGGTAATCTCAGCCGACCGCGCGGGCAAGGAGCCCACGAGGGCCGTGGGGGTCTAGCGCAGTGTGGGGGGGTGTACCTCACTCCCAGGAGGTAGCGCGGGAAACAAGGCCGCGGCCTGTCACTGCGGCGAAACCATCCCCATCCCAGGGTGGGCCGTCAGTACGTAGCCGCCCAGCGGGAATCCCTCGTCCCAGGGGCCAGCCCCGACTGACACTGCCTGCGTGAGGCGGGGCCCATGATAGCCGCGCCTCTCAGGCACCAGTGCTATGGCGACGAGGAAAAGGGGGGTTACCAGCCGATAACCGCTGGAATTGTATGTAGCTGTGGTTACGAGAATAAAGGGGGGTAGCAGCCGATATATTAGCCGGACTTGTAGGCATCAGGGCCCAACAGGCGGAGACCGAAGAGGACCCAACACGTGTAGTTGCCACGTCGGGTGGGGGAAAGCCACTTAGCATACAGCTGCACTTCAAAGGGTGAAGCACGAGGGGGGCCTTCAGCCAATTGCCTCTGCACCACGGCCCGCACTCAACGCGGGCAAAGAACCTGGGTGGGGATATTTCAGCCGACCGCAGGAGCAGAAACCCACGGAACGTCGCGGGTATCTGTGCGCAGTGTAGTGCCCCTCGAACCCAGGAGGTGGCACAAGTCCGTGGCCAGAGCCATCCACTGCAAGCGGGGACAGATGGGGCGACGCCTTCAGCCAGTCGACCCTGTCCACCACGGGCCGCAACGCGGCCAAACACCGTGGGTGGGGTTATCTCAGCCGACCGCGCGGGCAAGGAGCCCACGAGGGCCGTGGGGGTCTAGCGCAGTCTGGGGGGGCGTACCTCACTCCCAGGAGGAAACACGGGAACCAAGGCCGCGGCCTGCCACTGCGGTGAAGCCATCCCCATCCCAGGGTGGGCCGCCAGAACGTAGCCGCCCAGTGGGAATCCCTCGTCCCAGGGGCCAGCCCCGACTGACACTGCCTGCGTGAGGCGGGACCCATGATAGCCGCGCCTCTCAGGCACCAGTGCTGTGGCGACGAGGAAAAGGGGGGCTAGCAGCTGATAGCCGCCGGACTTGTATGTAGCTGTGGCGACGAGGAAAAGGGGGGTAGCAGCCGATAGCCGCTGGACTTGTATACATCAGGGCCCAACAGGCGGAGACCGAAGAGGACCCAACACGAGTAGATGCCACGTCGGGGGGGGGGGGCAGCCGATAGCTGCAGAGCATTTGAATAAGCCACTTGGCGTACAGCTGGACTTCAAAGGGTGAAGCACGAGGGGGGCTTTCAGCCAATGCCTCTGCACCACGGCCCGCACTCAACGCGGGCAAAGAACCTGGGTGGGGTTATTCCAGCCGACCGCAGGAGCAGGAACCCACGTCAACGTCGCGGGTGTCTATGCGCAGTGTGGTGCCCCTCGAACCCAGGGGGTGGCACAAGCCCGTGGCCAGAGCCATCCACTGCAGGCGGGGACAGATGGGGCGACGCCTTCAACTGTCGACCCGGTCCTCCACGGGCCGCAGCGCGGCCAAAAACCGTGGGTGGGGTTATTTCAGCCGACCGCACGGGCTAGGAACCCACGAGGGCCGTGGGGGACTAGCGCAGTGTGGGGGGGTGTACCTCACTCCCCGGAGGTAGCACGGGAACCAAGGCCGCGGCCTGTCACTGCGGTGAAACCATCCCCATCCCAGGGTGGGCCGTCAGTAACGTAGCCGCCCAGTGGGAATCCCTCGTCCCGGGGGCCAGCCCCGACTGACACTGCCTGCGTGAGGCGGGACCCATGATAGCCGCGCCTCCCAGGCACCAGTGCTGTGGCGACGGGGACAAGGGGGGGTAGCAGCCGATAGCCGCTGGACTTGTATGTAGCTGTGGCGACGAGAAAAGGGGGGTAGCAGCCGATAGCCGCTGGACTTGTATGTAGCTGTGGCGACGAGGAAAGGGGGGTAGCAGCCGATAGCCGCTGGACAGGTAAGCACCAGGAGGCGGAGCCCTCGAGGACGACACCTCCCGGCCACGGGAAGAAGTCCTGCAAGATGTACCCGATGGCGGCCCACATGGCGGCTCGGCTCTCCGGCCGCTGTCCGGGATGGGTTCGGGCACCCCCAGGACGCTCACGGCGAGGTGCCTCTCAGGCACCAGTGCAGTGGCGAAGAGACAAAGGGGGTAGCAGCCGATAGCCGCTGGACTTGTATGTAGCTGTGGCGACGAGGAAGAGGGGGGTAGCAGCCGGTAGCCGCAGGACAGGTAAGCACCAGGAGGCGGAGCCCCCGAGGACGACACCCCCCGGGCACGGGAAGAAACCCTGCACGATGTACCCTATGGCGGCCCACATGGCGGCTCGGCTCTCCGGCCGCAGTCCGGGATGGGTTCGGGCGGGCACCCGCTGTTTTTTTTGTTTTGTTTTGTTTTGTTTTGTTTTGTTTTACCGCCGCAGGCGGAAGCGCCAGCGGCAGGCGGTCACGGTCGGGCTGCGGCCGCGACTAGAGAGCGGGCGCGCGCGGGGCCGCGGTCAGGCGGCAGGCAGCAGCGACCCAGGGCGTCTGAGCCAAGGCGTGCATATCCAGGGAGTCTGCAGGGCAGCCCCTGAAAGGAACATGCAACGGCGCATCCAGGGAGTCTGACCACAGGCACCGAGGAAGCAGAGCGCAGCCAAAATGGCGCGTAAGGCGTTCCCAACAGTTCGAGTACGAACGGGTAGGGAACGGTCCCGAGCGGGACGTCAATCCAGGGAGTCTGACGGGTAGGCACAGACTGACTGGTGCCACAGTCCAGCGGGGAAACCCTGACGGCGGAAGCGGACCACCGCGACGTCAGAACACGCATCCAGGGAGTGGAAACAAATCTGGTGGGGAAACGCGAAGCGTCAAGAATTCACATTATCATCATGACCCTTCAACGTCCGTAAACACTCCCCCGACAATGTTGACCAAATCCGTGCCGTGCGGTCGTCTGACGCCGTGAGTGCTCTGTTGCCGTCTGGCGCGAACATGACAGAATTCACCCAGTACTCGTGGCCTCTCAATGTGTGCAAACACTCGCCAGACTCGGTAGACCAGACCTTCGCGGTGTTGTCGTTCGAGGCGGTCAGCGCCAGTTGCCCTTCGGGCGAGAACGTGGCAGCATTCACCCAATCCCGATGTCCCTCCAGGGTGCGCAAACACTCTCCAGACTCCGCAGACCAAATTCGCCGACCCCTTGGGCACGGGCGTGTGAGCCCGCTCCCACTCTCCCAACCCCTCCCCGTGGTGGTCGATGTGCGCATTTTGTCATGGTGGCGGTGCTGCTCCGAGAAGGGCAAGGAGGCGACAGCCTTGGGCCGTCCAGACTTGCTCCGGGCGGCGCGAAATTGCCTGGCCAGGCCAAGCGGCACGATCCTACCAGCAGAAGCCGTCTGGACAGCCCAAGATGGTCCCAAGACGACCTACATGGCACCGTGGAGCACGCGAGAGGTTACGCGAGAGGCCTCAGAGGAGGCATCCCAACATGGACTCACGAGTGCCGAAGAGGGCCCAAGACGGCCCAAGGGTGCCCTAAGAATTTCCCCAGACGGTCCACGAGGGTGCGAGCAGGGCCTTCAGAGAGCCCCAAGACGGGCCAAAGGGGCCGCCGAGACGCCGCGGAGACTGGCCTAAATGGCCGGCAGATAGGGTAAGGTTTATACTTCCATTTTCTTTCGGCCCCACGTTGAGAACCGACGTCTGCAAGGCCCTCCGAAGCCTAAGCTTTGACAAACAAATTCGGAATATGCGGTGTCAGACCCGCGAATTTTTGCCGTGCTGTCGTACGAAGCGGTGAGCACCTTGTCGCCATCAGACGAGAACGCAGCAGACCACACAACGCTCTTATGGCCCTCCAGTGTGCGCAGACACTCCCCGGACTCGCTGGACCAGATCTTCGCCATGCGATCCGAGGCGCTGATGATGTCGTGCGGTGGCAGTTCAACAAGGGTCAGCACCGCACCTTTCTCAGCGCCGATCTCGCCGAGGGTCATGTTCCCCAGCAACTCTTCGCCTCCTAAGAAGATGCGCTTCCAACTCGCCGGTGCTGCCGCTCGCTCGGGGATCGCTGCGAGAACGTCGCGCAACTGCCAGGCGGGACTCGCATCGAAAGCCACGAGTTCCCGGCCGCTGCAAGCCAGCACGGACAAGTGCATCTTGCGTCAGCAAAGGTGGCCACGCGTTGACCAACCAACAGACGCCACTGAAACTTGAGTGGGAACTGCTACAGAATCCGACGACGGATGGTGACGATGACCACGCGATGGTCATGTACGGTGGTGACGTCGATCTTGATGACGACGTCGATGACGTTGTTGGCGATGATGTGGTGTGATGTGGTGAAGATGGTCGTTGCGTTGAACTCTGATTTCTGGGAAATTATGTCACCATGACGCCAACAATGAATGGAATGTCCTCAGGTCCCTTCGGATTCCTTGTGTCGTGCACCGTGAAGCAACGCAAGTTCCAAGGGGCCCAAAACTCCGAACCATGTGCGCTCTGAGGCGTTCCTGCGAATTCCCCAAGCCTCGCCAGCAGAATTTGGAATCCGCACTTCCACGATGGCCTAAGCTGGTCCCAGGGCCTATCCTGGAGCCCTGTCGGGGGCCTCTTCGGCTGTCCTGCAGGTCTTTGGCGCCGGCCCAAGGAACCTAAATTCGGGCGTTGATTAATGGGGGGGAAACGCGCACCTTTCGTGCCGCTCTTGGGCCCTGGGGAGCCCTTTGAAGGACTCTGTTGGACGTAAAAGATACACTTTTCTTCACCCCTCATTTGTCGCACCTCCATTACTCGACGCCCGACAAATCACAGAACAACGTAACACTTTTCACGGTACGATACACGAGTTCTGCATTTCTTTCCCACCCGCGGGTCCTTCATTCCGTGTCCTTACAAACAACTCCTCCGTGTCGCACCTGCGAACGTTTCGGTAAGGCGGTCTGGGCGTATCGCCTGAGACTTCCTCATCGTTAATACTGGTGAAACTGGATATTTCCAACAATTTCATGGACGGATGGCGGAATAAAAAGTATCCTTCTCGATGGACATGCATCATGTAAGACGTATGGGATGTGTCGTAAGGAAGACGGGTGTACGATAGAAGATGGGAATGCTCCCCGCAACTAGCGAACACAGAGAGTCCAAACCGTGCCTTTCGGCAACTGCTTGGCGGGCGAAGATCGGGACTCAATCAACATTTCCGCCATGGGGGGCGCCAGCGCCAGGCCGGCTGGAACGTTTATGCCCCGACGTGCCACCGTCGGAGCAAGCGCAGTAGGCGGCTGCTCGTCGACCCTTTCGCCCTGCCGCGGCGGCGCTGACCTCTTGGCTGCTGCGGCGGCCGGCGGGGCGGAGCCCCCCGCCGCGGCCTCGGCGCCAGCAGGCCTCTGAGCGGCGACTCGCGCCGCCGTGGGCAGGAGGGGCACCTGGCCCGCCGCGGCGCGGCCTCGGCCGCACCACGGGCACGCTGCGCGGCGGCTCCGGTTCGATGTGGAGCCCGCGCTGCCTGGAGGCCGCGCGAGCCCGCGTCGTTTCCGAGAGGCTGCGAGCCAGCGCCCGCGGCGGGCGCGCCGGAGGCGGGCCGAGGAGCGGCAGCGCCGCCGCCAGCGCTGGTTCGCGACGCGGCGTCTGCTGCTGCGCTGCTGCACGGGGCGCGCTGCCCGTGCGCCGCGGCAGCGTTGTCGAAGACACTCGACGGCCTGGCCAGACCAAGTGCGAACGGAGGAAAGGCCGCGCTCGTTGTCGAAGGGGCCGTGATTGTCGAACGACATCGTGCCTTGCGTGCGCCCCGCGGGTGGCAACCTCGCCAGAACAGCAGGGGCCAGTCGACAAACGACTGGTCGCCAAGCTTACGTCTCCTCCTCTCTTGTGCTCCATGCTTCACAACGCTCGCGCCATACCGAAGCAACTTTTCGTCTGGCCTGCTGAGCAATGCGCTCGGGAAGCCTAGAGCCATCAACGAATCGCTACTCAAGGCTTATCACCGCAATGCCTCGAGCCCCGTGCAATCCTACACTGCTTTCGCGAAGCCAACCCTCTTCTCAACACCCTGTGGTTCTGACTGTCGGCGCTCGACTTGAAGCCCGGCGGGAATCCCTCCTCCGTGCTTCACCAGCGGCGGCCACTTCTCACTTTGCACCTTCTGGCGTTCGCCCAGCTGCTTCCTTCAGGGCTGCGCAGAAGGGGCCCGCGCTCTCCCCAGTCGAGCTGCCCAGGCGGATTCCCAATCTTATCTTCCCAGGGGAGGGCTGTCGCGCGGACGAGTGGGCGTGCGCGGCGTCGAATGAGATTAGACCGTCCATCCCTGCGTGTTTGCGCCACCCTGCGTTGCCACGTGACGAGTGGAGTAAAGTAGAAAACTTTCCGTCCACTGCGTTGCCCAGTGACGAACGAAATTTCACATTAGGTTGGCCGCCTCCCTGCGATGCCATTTGCCGAATATATACGGAGTGATATGTGTTTCACTTCCTCCCTGTGCGTTGCGATTTGACGATGGTCGCATGATGACACATGCTCCGCCTCCTGCGCTGCCACGTAACGAGTGGAGTTGACGATTATTATGTTTTCCGCCGCCCTGCACGGCAATGCGACGAGTAGTATGCAATCTTATTCTTGTGCTCCTTCGCGATACTGCATGTCGGGTCGAATAGAATAGTGCTTCGTTCCGCCTCCTCTGCTTTGCCATGTGAAGAATACAATAGACCCATATGTTTCCGCTCACCCTGCGTTGCCATATGACGAGCAGAACCAAGTGCGATTTGTTTCCGATCCCGGGGTTGCCACGCGACTACAAGAGTAGAGTAATGTTATATGCCCACCTCCTTGCGATGCCACGCGGCGAGTAAAACGTATAACATATTTGCCCGCCCACTTGCGGTACCATGCAACGAGTCGAGTAGACTAGGATGTTTCCACCCCCTGAATTGCAATGTGAAGAGTAGCGTAGAATACTATTGTTTCCCGCCTCCCTCATTGCCACGTGAAGGTTGGAATAATATTTGTTCTGGTCCGTTGAGACGCCACTTGACGAGCACTAGTATAATCACGCTTGCCCGTCTCTTTCGGGTGCCATGTGACGAATGGAATAGAGCAACATCTTTTCTGACCCCTGTAATGCCATGTGGCGAATGGAACTGAAGCATCTGTTTCCGGTCAACCAACTGGGCAGCCAACACGGCAACCTCGCAACTGGGCAGACAACCAGCCGTCCAACCAACCCCAACCCCAACCAACCAACCAACCAACCAACCGATCGGACAACCAACCGACCAACCAAACGACGAACCGACAAGCCAACCAATCGGCCAGCCAATCGGACAATCGGCCAAATGGCCACCCACATCTTCCGAATAACTCCATCTGTCATGTAGCTCCCAAATCTCCTGGAACAAATACAAAGAGGTAAAACTTGAGCCCCACTGAATTGTTCTATTGAGCCTGCTCCCGAGGAGGAGGAGGAAGAGGAGGAAGAGGAGGCGGAAAACCAGACGCAGGAGCAGGAGCAAGCGGCGGATGAGGAAAAGGTGGGGGACGAGAAGGAGGACCCGTGGACGAGAAGGATGAGCATGAACCGAGGAAGACGAGGATGATGATGAGGAGTAGGAGTAAAGACTAGGAGGGCGATCGACAAGACTTGGACGAACGATAAAGGAGGACGAGGAGTGAGGAGGGGAATTAAGTGAGGGTTCAGGAGAGGACCACAACTATGACAGGGCTCAGCGGCGATGAGCTCTGCTCAACGGATCTAGGCGGCACAGCTGCGAAGAGCGCAACTTCTACAATATCTATCCTCCACAAATGCGCCCGGTTGCAAGCACCTCCCCAAACCTCCAGCGCATATATTTTTCCAATCTGTGGAGCCTCAGAAATTCCACCAGCCCTCTGGGCGTAGGTGGTTTAGGGCGCTTCCTCTTCCACCCCTCCCTCCCTCCCTTCGGGGCAAGGGTTTATCACTGTTCCCTATTAATCAACACCCCCTCCCCCGGGCGACTGGGGGCCAACCAGGGGTCCGACAATGCACAGCCTCCAAATTGAACATGCGCAGCCAACCCGATGCGGCCCCCCCACAGATGCGGCGGCTGCGGCGGCGGCGGCAACTTGGCGGCGGCGGCGGCGGCGGCTGCGGCGGCGGCGGCGGCGGAGGCGGCGGTGGCGGTGGCGGCAGCGGCTGCGGCGGCGGTTTGGCAGCGGGGGGCGGCGGCGGCGGCGGCGGCGTCGTCCGCGGCGGCGGCGGCGGCGGCGGCGGAGGCGGCGGCGGCGGCGGCGGCGGATTGCCCCCCAGTAGCTGCCCATCCAATTATCCCGGCAAAGCAACCTAACAGCGATGTGTAGGAGCATATCTGGAAGCATTCCCCTTAAGATTCAGATAAGAATCCTGTTGTAGAATTCTGCTGTTCTCGCAGTCGTGGTCGCATTCGCGATGGCAGTCGCAGTGGCAACAGCAGTCGCAGTCACAGCCTCAGCCTCAGCCTGCCTCAGCCTCAGCCTCAGCCTGCCTCAGCCTCAGCCTGCCTCAGCCTCGCCCTCAGCCTGCTTCAGCCTCAACATCAGTCTGCCTTCAGCCTCGGCCTCAGCCTGCCTCAGCCTCACCCTCAGCCTGCATCAGCCTCAGCCTGCCTCAGCCTCGCCCTCAGCCTGCTTCAGCCTCAACATCAGTCTGCCTTCAGCCTCGGCCTCAGCCTGCCTCAGCCTCACCCTGCATCAGCCTCAGCCTCAGCCTCAGCCTGCCTCAGCATCAGCCTGCCTCAGCCTCAGCCTCAGCCTGCCTCTGCCTCAGCCTCAGCCTGCTTCAGCCTCAGCCTCAGTCTGCCAGCGGCCTCAGCCTCAGCCTCAGCCTCAGCCTCAGCCTCAGCCTGCATCAGCCTCAGCCTCAGCCTCAGCCTGCCTCAGCATCAGCCTGCCTCAGCCTCAGCCTCAGCCTCAGCCTGCCTCAGCCTCAGCCTCAGCCTGCTTCAGCCTCAGCCTGAGTTTGCCTGCAGCCTCGGCCTCAGCCTCAGCCTGCCTCCTCAGCCTGCCTCAGCCTCAGCCTCAGCCTCAGCCTCAGCCTCAGCCTCAGCCTCAGCCTCAGCCTGCCTCAGCCTGCCTCAGCCTCAGCCTCAGCCTGCCTCAGCCTCAGCCTCAGCCTGCTTCAGCCTCAGCCTCAGTCTGCCTTCAGCCTCGGCCTCAGCCTCAGCCTGCCTCAGCCTCAGCCTGCATCAGCCTCAGCCTCAGCCTCAGCCTGCCTCAGCATCAGCCTGCCTCAGCCTCAGCCTCAGCCTGCCTCAGCCTCAGCCTCAGCTGCTTCAGCCTCAGCCTCAGTCTGCCTTCAGCCTCGGCCTCAGCCTCAGCCTGCCTCAGCCTCAGCCTGCATCCTCCTCAGCCTCAGCCTGCCTCAGCCTCAGCCTCAGCCTGCCTCAGCCTCAGCCTCAGCCTGCTTCAGCCTCAGCCTCAGTCTGCCTTCAGCCTCAGCCTCAGCCTCAGCCTGCCTCAGCCTCAGCCTCAGCCTCAGCCTCAGCCTCAGCCTGCCTCAGCCTCAGCCTGCCTCAGCCTCAGCCTCAGCCTGCTTCAGCCTCAGCCTCAGTCTGCCTTCAGCCTCGGCCTCAGCCTCAGCCTGCCTCAGCCTCAGCCTGCATCAGCCTCAGCCTCAGCCTCAGCCTGCCTCAGCATCAGCCTGCCTCAGCCTCAGCCTCAGCCTGCCTCAGCCTCAGCCTCAGCCTGCTTCAGCCTCAGCCTCAGTCTGCCTTCAGCCTCGGCCTCAGCCTCAGCCTGCCTCAGCCTCAGCCTGCATCAGCCTCAGCCTCAGCCTCAGCCTGCCTCAGCATCAGCCTGCCTCAGCCTCAGCCTCAGCCTGCCTCAGCCTCAGCCTCAGCCTGCTTCAGCCTCAGCCTCAGTCTGCCTTCAGCCTCGTCCTCAGCTTCAGTCTGCCTCAGCCTCAGCCTCAGCCTCAGCCTCAGCCTCATCAGCCTGCCTCAGCCTTCAGCAAAGTGTGGCCCGGGAATGGAGTTCTGGGAACTCGAAGAACACGAAATGGCCTACAGTTGGCTCCGGGCATTCAAAATCATGCCCAGGAATGGAGTTCTGGGAACTCGAACACCACGAAGTGGCCTACAGTTGGCTCCGGGCATTCAAAATCATGCCCAGGAATGGAGTTCTGGGAACTCGAAGACCACGAAGTGGCCTACAGTTGGCTCCGGGCATTCAAAATGTGGCCCGGGAATGGAGTTCTGGGAAGTCGAAGAGCACGAAGTGGCCTACAGTTGGCTCCGGGCATTCAGAATGTGGCCCGGGAATGGAGTTCTGGGAGGTCGAAGAGCACGAAGTGTGTGACTGTTGGCTTAAAACGACTTCTGCGGCACCCTGTCCGGCACCCGCCCGGACCCCCCTGTGGAGTCATCTGCTGCTCTCTTTTGACACCACTAGAAACCTATCAGAACAAGCTGTTAGGTAAAGACGACTGCTGCATATGCTGAGGCTCGGGCCAGACTCGGGTGCTACGTAAGTGTTGGAAGGGCGGGTGGATGTGAGCGAGACGGCTTGCGGGCGGGGAGGGGGTCTTGACCCCTCCCCCTTACCCCCTCCCCTGGATCTGGACGGGCGGTGCCGCGACCCATTGGAGCGTCCAAGATGGCCCAAGATGGCTCCAAGAGGGCCTCGGAGAGCCCAAGATGACCTCCAAGATGTCTCAAGATGGCCCAAGATGGCTCAAGATGGCTCCCAAGATGCTCCAAGAGGCCCCAAAACCACTCCAAGACGGCTCCAAGTGGCCACGGAGTCTCCCACGGAAGCCCCCTAGATGCCAACATCCTTCCAAAACCTACGGGAAATCAATGAATTTGGCCGTCTCGCCTTTTTGCTTTCGATGGCCTTCCGAGGTCTCAAGATCGCTCCAAAACGGCCCAAGGGGGCCTCAAGAGAGGCCCAAGAGAGCCCCAAGACGGCCCCAAGAGCGCCCCGATAACGCTCCGAGATGGGTCCAGGAGGCGATTTTAGGCACTCTCGAAGGGCGATGCTAATTGAAGCTCCTCCCTTTTTGGATGGATGTCCTCCAACATGGCTCCAATGCTCCCAGGAGCGCCCCAGGAGGGCCCCAAGATGCGCCCAGGAGGCCCCAAGAGGCGTCCAAGAGGCCCCCAAAAGGCTCCCACGAGACCCCCAAGATGCCCCCCGAGGCGCTCAAGAGGCCCCTGGGGCCGCCAAGAGCCCCCAAGACGCCCCCAAAGACCTTCAATTTCGCCAAGTTCCTCCTCAGGCCAGAGGCACTCGCCGTCGCTATCACCATCATGTGCATATTTCTCATCATCCTCTGCTCTTCCTCATGTATCGTCCTCCTTTTCTTCTTCCTCCTGCGGGCGGTAACGGCTGCCCCCCTCTTTGCTCCTACAATTCCCTGATCACCTCTACTCGCCTGGGCGTCGCTTGTACTCGCCCTGGCGTCGTTTTCTGGATGGGCTGGTGGGGATACTTTTCCGTCGCAGCCGCAAACGAAGGCGCAGGCGGCGTAAGAGGTCAACCCGGGCTACGGGCGAAGCCTGCTTGCCCAGCGAACGCACTCACGGCTGCCGAGGCTGCCGCCGAGGGAGGCTGAGGGGCGCTGGGGGCTGAGGCAGGCTGCGGACGCTGCCAGGAAAGCCAAGCGGCCAGCGTGCTGGCATCCCAAAGGCAAGACACCCGGAAAGGGTTAACTGAACCTTGTCGCACAAGGCGCCAGAGGTAGACGCGCCGCCAAAGGTGGCGAAGCGCGGGGCTGCACAAACAGTCCAAAGTGCTAGGCTGCAATCCAACAGGGACGAACACACATGGCTGACCCGGAAGGCTGAACCACTCCTGATCAATCCAATAGTGCTGCGTCCCACCAGTTGTTGTTGTTTTTGTTTGTTTTTCTTGTTTGTTGTTGCTTTGTTTTGGTTTTAACTCTTTTTTTTCTCGCTTCTTACTTATTTTCTTCCCATATTTGTATATTTGTTTGTATGTATGTATGTATGTATGTATGTATGTATGTCTGTATGTATGTATGTATGTATGTATGAATGTATGTATGTATGTATGTGCTCATATATATATATATATGTGTATCCGCGAGCGACACGGCACAATCGCGCGCCGTCAAGAGCGAAGCAACAGCGCTACGATCAAAACATTAGGCACCACGCGCGCAGGAGCGAACTACGCTGCGACTCAGTGGGCGAAGATGACGCTGAGGATCAGGCCCACGTGGAACACAAATGCCGTCAAAGAAGACCAGGAAGTGCACCCGGTCCGCGTGCGGCGCCAAAGTGGCGAGGTAGGTCGAGCCCCGGTTCCCGAAGACCACATCCGCGTAGTCGAGGGGGTCGATGACGGAAGTCACGTAGTCGAAGAAGGCAAACCGTGCCGGCGCCCAACGGAGGACGCCGGATCGCCAGGGGGGGCCGTGAGACCGCGAGCGCGATAGTGGCGGACGTGCGCGCAGGGGGAAGCACGACGGCGGGGGCCGCGGCGGTGGAGCGAGGACAGCGCCAAGCAGAGCACCGACAGCGAGGCGGCGGGACGCCAGGAACATCGCCGCGCTCGTGGAGGAGATGCCCAAGCCGCCACGGGGGAAGACAAAGTGTCCGTCGACCCCGAACGGGCGGGGGCGGCGCCCGCGAGCAGAGGGCGGGCCCGAGCGGCCAGGGGCGCCCCGAGAGGAGAACCGAGCGGCCTTCCCCAGAGCGACCGGCGAGGCCGAGCAGGGAAAAAGCAAGCGCGCGGCCGGGCAGGGGCGACGGCGCGGGGGGCCGAGGGGGCCAAGAGGCCACGCGCGCCATAGCGGGCCCGCCGGCGCCGGCTGCGACGCCCCGAGGGGTCGTCGAAGATCAGGGGGGGTGCCAGCGGCAGCAGAGAAGGGCCAGGGGCTGCAGGGCGAGGCCCGCGGCGGGAGGGCCCCGGCACAATCGCGGCGGGGCGGTATCAGGCGCTGGTCCGTGGCCGCCGCGAAGCGGGCCGCGGTGGGTGGTGGGGGGGGGAGGTGGCTGACGGCCGTCGTGCGCGTGGGCGGGGAGAGCCGGGCAAGGGGGCCAGTGGGGGCGACTGACAGTCGCGCTGTGTTGGAGGGGAACGCGCGGAGGGCGGGCGTGGGGGGCGGAGGCCGGGGGGCGGACGGGCGGGGGCGGGGGGGGAGCAGCTGACAGCCGCAGAGTGGAGCGTCGTAAATGTGGGGGGCGTAGACCATGGGGAAGCGGCTGACAGCCGCAGAACGGAGCGCCGTAAAGGCAACGAAGGTGCAGAGGAAGAGTGGCGCTGTGGAGCGACGGACAGTCGCGTAGTGGGGGGGGGCAACCCCGAAGGGGCGGGCGAAGTGAAAGGCGACTGGCAGTCGCAGAGTGGCGCAGAAGGGCGCGCGGGGAGTGGCGGGGGGGCGTGACTAACAGTCACGAGGTGGTTATTGCAGCGTGCTGCGTCAGGCTGCGAGTCTAGTTGCCGCGAGGGATCTAGCATTGCGGGTCACCCCGCGGGAGGGGGGGCCAGGGCCCCAGGGCGGCGCCTGAGGCGGGCCAGGGGGGGGCGGCGGCCGCCCAGGGGGCGAGAGGCCGCAGGGTGGCCGGGAGCAAGGGTCTCCTGGGGGCCAAGGGCGAGCCAGCAGCCCCAGCTGGGCGCGCCCGAGGCGGTATATGGCGCAGGGCCGAAGAGGCGCGCCGGGGGGCCCGCCTGGGGCTGGCCCCACTGTGAGAGGGTCATTCATAGTGTCCGGGTCGGTACCTTCGTTGGGTGCAGGAAGGCAATCGGCTCTGTCAGGGCAGCCAGGGCGTGCATAGTTGAGGGGGGCGCGCACGCGGCGCCGACTGGGTTGTGGGAGGGCAGGAGTTCTTGGGAGGGTGCTAGGGATATGCCCAAGGTTGGTGTGGGCTCGTGGCCCGCTTGGAGCCCCCTGGCCAGGGCCAGTGGGAGTCACCGTCCTCCCGATGCCCCTTGCCTTTGCCTTTGCCCAGGTCGCCCTTGTCCTTGGTCCCGCCTGCAATCTTGCCGCGGGCCGCGGACCAGTCGACCTCGAGTTGTGGTCGAGTGTAGAGCCTGGGTGACAGTTGTGAGGATGCCACGCCCGGAGGAAGCGCTCGCATGACCCGGGCTCCTGCCTGGTGGGGTCAGCGCAGACGTAGCCGGTCTTGGTGGGTTTTTAGCAGTCCACTGGTGCCGAGCTTCGCTGAAGTATTCCCCGAGCTCCTTCTGAAGGCGTCTAATTGTCTCGGCAGGAGCCTCGCTGCGGAGGGGGGGGAGCTGGGCCCGCTCCAGCGGGGTTCGTTAGATGTACTGGCCGGTGTGCGGGTCGTGTAGATCCTGCGAAGGGTCGGATTGAGCGTCTTCGTAGGGGGGCCACGGGGCCGACCGAGGGGCTGGATTGTCGCCAGCTTGCGAGGGTGCATGGGCGCGGGCAGATCGACCCCAACGCTCGTTGGCCGCCCAGCTGGACCAGCCCGTCCACCTGGTCCAGCTGCCGCTGTAGTGCTCGCTACGGCTGGGCTCATGCTGCCGACGCGGACGGTGCTCGCCCCAACGCTCGCCCCAGCTGCGCTTGCCCCGCATCGCAAAGTCAAACAGGGGTCGCCCCAGAGCGGGGATGTGCTTGGGGAGGGGAGGGGGCCCTGCGATCAGAGGGGCTATTCAGTCTCCTGTCGTCCTGCCCATGTGGCTCCTGAATCTCCCCGGGGTCACCCGCTGGTGAGGTGGGGCTGCAGAGCCTGGAGTCCACCGCCGGGCTGCGGGAGGCGTCGACGTGCAAGATGGGTGGGCCGAGCTTGGGGACGGGACAAGGCAACCGCAGCTTCCTCTCGCATTACTGGAGGGGGTGGGGTGGGGTCGGCTTCAGCTACGTGAGTCTCGGTCACGGAGGTGTCAGAGATGGCGTCGCTGAGCGCGGCTGGGGCGGCGCCGCTGTCGGTGGGTGAGTGCCCCGCTGCAGTATCTTTACGCGGGGGAGAGGTGTCGTGGGGCGGTCCTTTGGCGGTGGGGGCCTTCGGCGCCCGGGCTCGCCACCGGCGGGCGGCTATCTGTCGGGGAGTGGCCAGCGCCCGTCGGCGTGGGAAGGGCTGGTCCCGCGCCGCGCGGGCGTCCATGGGGGGCGTGCTGCAGAGGCCCAGTCCGGCGGCTCTGGCGGGGGCCAGGAAAGGCGTGGAACTCGGCGGGTGGTGTGCGGGTGTTGATTTGCTGCCGCCATTCGTTCGTTCTGTGCCCCCTGGTAGGGGCATCGTCGAGCCGCCTGCGTAGCTCCTGGGTGTCTGCGAAGGGGCAGTCCTTGGGCAGCTAACGAACCGTCCCTGTGGCGAATAGGTCGGAGTCGACTTGGCACGGGAATCTCACGAGAGCGCCCAGCGTGGGACGGAACGGGGAAGAACCGCGAAGGACCTTTGTTTGGCGTGCTGGAACCACTAGGCGCGTGGCGGGCTGCCGGGGAGGTTGACGCAAGGGTGAGCGACCACGCGGGCGGCGGCGAGCCGTTTGCCATGCTGGTAGAATTTGTCAGGGGACTCGGCGCCCCGAACGTCTCTGCCGTGCGTGTCTGCGACATCCCTTCAGAGTTCGTCCAGGATTGGGTCAAGGTCGCGCAGGAGATTGACAAGCCTCGCCTCGATGGGTTTTGATTCCATGTGATCCTGCCCGTCACCAGTGGCTGCCTGTAGGTTGCCAATGACGATGCATGCGAGTGCCAGGCCAGCGGGGGCGTCGACGCAAGGTAGTGGGTTGCGTTTCTCCACGGATCCACGGAGGGGGGGAGGCCTCCCGTAGTGGTCGGGGGGAAGGAGGACGAGGTCGCCGTCTCCCTTGCTGAGCGCGTCGGGCCGGAGGCGCGGTCGGGTGCCAACTCGTGGGCCAGGGAGGGCTCGTCCGGCGCGGCGGGGTCTGGGCGCGGCCTCGAAGTGGGGCAGCCTGGGTAGATCAGGTGGGTATCACGGTCAAGGAGGGCGTCGACGGTGCTGGGTCGGGCGCCCCATGCGTGGACGAGGCACCGGCGGCGCGTCCACGTCGCATTCCACCTGCGGGAGTGCCAGGCCACTGCGCGATCTTCCCAGGCGGGGGGCCCTCCAGCGCCTGCGACACGTGCGTCCTTGTCACCTTCCACGCAAAGCAGCCCAGTGCAGGGCAGCCCGGAGGCCCGACGGTTCCAAAAGGTTGTCCTCGAGGTCGCCTGGGAGTACGGTGGGGGGCAGGGCCAGTTGCGTGTGCCGTCGGGCGGTGGGAGGTAGGGCGTCCGCGGGAGGGGGCCTGGTGTGGTTCCTGGACAGCGTAAAGGCGTGTAACTGCTCGTGCAGCGTGTCTGCATGGGGAACTTGAAAGCTCTGTCTCTCCATTTCACGAACCGAGCATTGGCCGCAGAGCCATGTGCAGTCCGTCACGTTGGCGTGGGCCTGTAGGCGGTTCTGCGCCCAGTGCGAACGGATAGTGTCGTTGAGCCGTGTACCCTCGATGTGCCTGAGGCCAACTCGGAGGCGCTGGTCGCGCCGAAATCTTGCCACCTTCCGGTCCAAACTGAATCGGGTGTCGCCGGGGGCCAGGTAGCTCGGGGTCTTGGTCACGCCTGGGAGTGGCGCCGGGGGCAGAGCCCTGTCCAGAGGGACTTTGGCCAAGGACAAGCCTCCGCCGAGGAGTGCCAGCTCCGAAGGGGCGTCGTCGGAACCTAAGCCGCTGTCGCTGCGCGCGAGGTCGCGGTGCAGGGCGCAGATGCTGCGCGCCGACCGGGAAAGGATGCGCAAGTCGGCGGGCTCCACGATCTTCTCGAGGACCAGCATCGGGGCTTTCAGCTTGAACGGGGACTTCTCCATGTCGGCGAAGGTAGTAGGGCAACCAGCTTCGATGGCAGCAGGGCGGTGGTGGGCAACCGCCACCAACTTGCCCGCGAGAGCGATCAAGGACTCCAATCGGCTGTGCAACCGGCGAAAGTCGGCAAGGTCAAGACCCCATGATTCGGCGTGCCGGGTGCGGAAGTGGACGTGGTCGTTTTGCCAAGGGCAGCAGTGCCCGAGGATGGCCTCCAGGATGTCTCCTGACCCGGAGGGGTCCGGGAAGGGCCATATGTGCGCCCGCGGCTCGCGCTTCGTGAGCCTCATGATACTGAATGCGCAGCGGGCCTTCTCAGTCGACGTGACGTGGCCGCTGGGGTCAAGCAGGTCAACCCGATGCTGGGCTAAGTGGTCGTGGCTCTGGAGTAGGGCGGCCAAGGTGTCGAAGTCGGGGTGAACGAAGTGGCGGGGGCAGTTCTTGGTTTCAGCGGACCATGCCTGGGGGATCTGGTGCAGCGCCCTCTGATGTGCGGCCGCTGTGCGGTTCCGCCCTGGGCCAGGAGCACGTTGGGGCATATCTGGCGCCGGGGGGCCTCCCAGGGGGTGCCCGGGCCGACCGCCCAGACCAGGGTGGCCCAGGTCATGTTGTAGACCAGGTTGCCGGCGTCCATAACAAGCTCCACGTTGAACAGGTATCCCAGGCGGCTCCAGGCTTTCCTGTCGGACTGGGCGGGGTCGGAGGGGGCGCTTTCTAAGTTGTACTTGTGTGGGTGGGGCCCAGGGACAAGGAAAAGGGCCACAAGCAGCGCGGTGTCGGTCAGGAGGTTCTCCAGTGCAGTGTCCAGCTGGCGGCCGTGGTCGTCCCAGCGGAAGTCATCGTCAAGGGGGAAGCTGTAGTGCGCGCTGAAGCTCTTGGCGCATTCCTCCCTCTTTTTGGCCACTGCCTGGTCGATCTTGACCTTGGCCTCGTCGGCTTCGTTGGCGGCTAGGGTGTCAGGCCCCTGCGGGGCCCGCGAGGCGAGGTCGTTGATGGGGTCGAAGGAGGGGTCGGTCAGTAGCTCAGGGCGGTTGCCGGGGCTGTGGCGGGGGTAGAATCGTGCCCAGAGGCCCGCGAGGCGCCCGTAGTTGGAAAAGGAGCCTCAGTTTGGAGTCGGTCATGGAACCATCATGCGGCCGTCCCCGATGATCACGATTCCGCTCTTGGCGAGTGTCAGCCCGACGTTCACTCTGTTGGGGTTCGGCGGGCGAGGCGTGCGGTCCCGTCTGAGTAGGGGGGCAGCGGCTGACAGCCGGCTTCCGCCGGGGGCATGCTGGGCGTCCTCTCTTTCTGCCGATTCTGCGTGGCCGACGTCTCCTGGCCTGGGGGGACTGAGGCACCGACCTCGCCTCCGTTTCGGTGGCTGCCCGCCGCGCCGCTGGGGGATTCATCGTCGAGGGGGCGATCAGATCGAGGTTTAGAAAGCAGCTGACAGCTGTATGGTTGGTCAGGGTAGCGGGGCCTGATCGGGCGATCTCTCGAATGGAGCCCAAGGGCAGAGCGGCTTCGGGGCGACCGGCCCGATCCGCCAGCGTCCTGTCCCGCGGCGGGAGCAGCGGTCGGCCCCGTGTGAGTAGGGGGGTAGCGGCGACAGCCGAAAGCATAGCCAGTCGGCTCTCGCTGGGGGCATGCTGGGCGTTCTCCCTTTCCGCCGACTCAGAGTGGCCTGCGTCTGCTGGCCTGGGGGGGATAGAGCCACCGACCTCGTCTCCGATCCGGTGGCTGCCCGCCGCGCCGCTGCGGGTTTCATTATCGAGGGGGCGATCCGATCGAGGCTCAACTAGAAAGCAGCTGACAGCTGCGCGACTGGTAAGGGTAGCGGGGCCTGATCGGTCGATCTCTCGAGCGGAGCCCGAAGGCAGAACGGAATCGGGGGCCTGTTCGGTCGGAAGCGAACGGTTCAGTCCAACGATGTCCTGTTCCACAGCGGGTGGTCCCGTTTGGTCCTCGGCCCCGCGGGGCCCCTGAACGGTTCGGTCCCCTGGCAATGACAAGGCCCCCAAGCCTAGCACTAACTCCGGGCAATCACCCGCCCCTGGGTCCCCAGGAGGACGATCTTCCATCGGCTATGGCGGTCGCAGTGGTGGGGGGGCCAGGCGGCGCGGCGGCGCGGGGGGGGCAGATGGCGGCGCTGCGGCCGCGGGCCTTGGGGGGCGTGGCGCAGCGTCGGGCGCCCCCTCGAGCGACGGGGTGCCCGCCAGACGGCTTGAGCCAGGCTACGGTCGTGGTTTTTTTTTTTTTTTTTTTTTTTTTTTTTTTTTTTTTTTTTTTTTTTTTTTTTTTTTTTTTTTTTTTTTTTTTTCCGGTCGCGGCCGCGAGCGAGGAATGCAGGCGGCGAAAGAAGTTGCCCGGGGCTGCGAACAGACCTAATTAGCTGCAGGACGCAGAACGGGCCGACCGGGCCAGCTCACGAGGCGGCCGCTGGGGCAGCAGGGCGAGGGCTGACTGGCTGCCCACGCCCCTCTCGCGCCTGGTGGCCACGAAGGCGAGGTAAACGATGGTCTAGTCGCCAGAGGGGCGCCACGGGCCAAGACCGTGCCAACGGCGCATACCAGCCAGTTGAGCTGAGCAAAGACCGAGATGAGCTGGTGGGGATTTTTCGGTCGCGGCCGCAGGCGAAGAGGCAGGCGGCGGGCAGGGGGTCCAGGCCAACGGGCGAACCTAATTAGCTACAGGAGGCGCACTAGCCGGCCGGCCCACTCACAAAGCCGCCGCGAAGCTGAGGGGGGACTGACGGCGGGGGGCATCCTGGGAAGCTCGAGCACATGCACAAGACAAAATGTCGGGGAATTCGATCCCTGCCATGAGGCGCGGCCCACACAGTGACAAGACGTGTACCTGACCAACCGAGTCCGTCGTTCTGAATGGGGGCAGGTGCGAGGCCCGTGGAGCGAGTCGCCGGTGGGGCGCCAGGCTCCAAACGCCCTAGACGACGTGTGCTAGCCAGGGGGGCTGAGCTGTCGCGGAACGTGGTGCAACGCAACCTACTGATAGCTGATGGTGAGCCTGGGGTGCTGCAGCTGCTGCGGAAGGCTGAACCACTCCGCGGCGATATCAACGCCCGCCAGTCCAGCCGACAGTGCAGGGGGGAAGCCGAACGACTGCGAGCCACGCAGTGCGTAGCAGCACGGCGCCAGGCCCAGGGTGAAGGGAGAAAGCCAGCCAGCGTGGTGAGCATCGCCAGCGAGGTAAAGGAATATGGGGGGGGGGGGGGGTGTGGCGCTGGTGGTAGTGCTGCCGCCTGAAGTACGCCAAACTGAACCAGGGAAAAGCATATCCTCAAGTATACAGAGCTGGCTGTACCTCCCGGGGCACGTGTGGCGCATGTTCAAGCAAGTGTGTAACGTTGCCATTGGGTGAGGCGACCTGGGGGAAGCTGCGCTGAAGCAGACGCGAGAGCCGACGGTCGCCATGGCCCGACCCTGCCCGCAGCTTTCGCGCTTCCTCGCAAGACTCGGGGTCGTCCACCAACACGCGCCACGTGGGCCTCCAGGGTCGCAGCAAACCGCCGCTGAAAGTGGGGGGCCTTACCACGGACAGCGAGGGGCAAGGGCGGCCCTGGGGAGGGGGGGCAACGCCACCGGCGTCTGTCGGTACGCCTGGCGAGCCCCAGGGCCAAAGGCGGGGGGCACCCGCCTGGCCCGAGAGGGGAGCGGCGAGGGCAAGCAACGCCTCGCCCCTCGACCGGGCCCCGGACCCGTGGGTCAGGGGACATGGCCATTCTCTTGGGCCCTCCAGGGTCGCAGCTAGCCGCTGCTCAAGAGCAAATGGTATCGATTGATAGGTCCTTCGAACGTTGTTGATGCCGTGGGATGGTGGGGTCCAGAGTGGACCTCATGCCATGCTGGATGCTTGTCTGTCAACGCGGAGACTGGTGCCTCTACGGGGGTGGTGGGTGTTGGTCCTCCAGGGTCGCAGCTAACCGCCGCAAGAGTCTGTAGTTGCCAAAACTGTGACCTGGCTAGGTCGAGTTCGCCGCCGGGCAGGCGGGGGGGATGCAATAGCCCACCACCGGCCCCTGGCGCGCGGGCCGGCTGTCGTCGTCGGACAGCAAAGTCTATGAGTCCGGGGGGCCTGTCTGCGCGAGCCAGGCTGGCCCCGCCGTGCCAGACAGGGTGAGATGTCGGGTGCTGGTGGGGAAGCCCCTCCGCGTCAGGCCCGAAAAGGAAGATGGTGGTCCACTTATCCAGAGTGGGGTGTCTAGCTAGGCCGCGCCGTGGGTGAGATGTGGGGTTAGCCTTCGCCCCAGCGGAGGGTGGCCCCGGGTATTACGGCCTGAGCCGGGCGCGACGAGGTGAAACTAGCCCTTTCGTAGCAAAGGGTGCCTGGAGGAGGGGGGAGCGGGTTTCCTTGGGCAGGTCGTTATTAAGGACGTTGAGGTGGGCCGTGTCGGGAACACGTCAGCCTTGGGTGTCGGCGTCATTCTTAGCCCACCAGCGGGCGCGCTTGTCCGAGTAGCGGTCGTCCCCTCTAGGGGAGTATCGTTTGCCCCTGCCTTTCCAATCTGTGTCCGTCCATGGGGTTTCTCGACGATCCTACGAGGTCCATTCTTGCCAGCCCTGCCACTGGCTGGGGGTTGCAGTACCGATGGCTCCAGCCCAGGGGTCCTGTGCAGCCACGACGGCGAGGTAAACGATGGTCGAGTCGCCAGAGGGGCGCCACGGGCCAAGACCGTGCCAACGGCGTATACCAGCCAGGTGAGCTGAGCAAAGACCGAGATGAGCTGGTGGGGATGCGCGAAGCGTCAAGAATTTCGGCCCCTTTCTTTTGGGATTTTTTTTTGGTTGCGGATGTATTTCTGATGGTGCCGAAGCCTGGAAATGGGCCACCAAGAGGCAATCTAGCAACAGCTGCAGGATCTCACCGAACATGAATAATTTCGCGGGAGGTCTGGGTCAGGCCTCTAAGGATGGAAGGGCCTCCGCCTGTGAAAGGACGAAGAGGCATCCGAAGAGAAACGCTGCTCACAACAGTTGCGCCAAACTGCGACCACTTGTGGCCCCAAGCGGCCTCCGCCCGCGAGCGGCGCCTCCAGGCCACGCGCGCCGGATGCCTCAAGTGATGCTGTCTCGGGGGCTCTGGTGTGCGGGGTAAGTGTGAAAGGGAGGGGAAGGAGGAGAAAGATCAGTGGGGCAGGACTGTTGGATGGGAAGGAAAGGAGGAGGAATGTGAGATTGGGGAGGAGGATGAAGATAGGGGAGGAGAAGGAGGGGAAGGAGGAAGAGGGACGAAAGAACCAATTGCCCTGGCCACTGGACCCCCCTCAGAAGCGGTACAGCAGAGGCCTGCGCGGCGCCCAGGAAAAAAGCTGGCGGCGGCAAGACCAGGGCGAAACTGTAGCTCTCGCTCCCTTCCAAGGGGAGGAAGCCTCTAAAGAGCACGGAAAATGTCACAATCCGAAATCCTCGCACCTCACTCCGTCCCTCCTCCATCCTCCCCCCTCCTCCAATGGCGCGCTGATGCAATACCCCAATTGAGTTAGAGCCTCCCTCCTCCCTCCATCCCTGGCGCCGTTCGGGTTCGAGGTCCCTTCAGGAACGGTGCCAGGCACAACACGCCCTCCATACAACCAGAACGACTCCAGCCGCGAGCCGAACCCAAGCAGCGTGACTCCCTTCAGAATGATATCGCTGGTGACTGCCCATCAGGAGGCAATGAACCGGCCTTTCCCGACGCGGACGCGGACACCCTTCCCAGCACACCCGAGGACATGGTCATCAACATTCAGGATGCAGATAGGGAGGACATGCCGGCAAGCAACAAACGGTCGAAAGGGGCCCACAATGACGACGCGGACATGGTCACATGGTTGACTCCCGACATGCCCGCCTACGAGATGCTGATAATCCTAGATCCGTCGGTTGCGCCGTTCACGCGTGACGAGGTCGACCAGCTGACCTACGACACTCACTGTGGCAATGAATGCGACATGTACGAGGCAGTGGCCAGGATCTGTTTTTCGCCAGAGCTCTACAAGATCATGGGCACCTGGGCCATGTGCATGGAACGCTTCGGGAGACTCCACTCAGATCCCCTCGACAAGTCCACGTTGCTGCTGGACATGGAAACCAACATTGATCCCTGGGCGCGCCCTACTGGTGGGCTGCTCTCCAACGCACGGTCCACCTTCAGTTCAGATGATTCCAAGCCCGACAGCCACATCTCAACATGGACATGCGGCTCTCCGTGGGCACACGTCACCCTGAACGGGATCACTACATGGGCAATGAATCCATTGTGGCATATTGTGACATTCGTCGTGGCCAGCGATCATGCACCTACGATGCTGAGGATCAACGGCTCCTTTGAACAGTTCAGGACGCAAAGGCAACCAGGTTGGTCAGAAGGAGCACTCTCCGCCAATGAGCATGCCCTTCGGTTGACGTCGGTCGTGGTGAAGTTCAAAAAAAAAACAACCGCGAATGAAACTTCGCGGCTACGTGCTCCAGCTACGAGGACGAAGATGCTATCCGCTTCCTAACCGTAGCTCATGCAAGTTACGTGTGTGGAGGAACAAGAAACCAGCTCATGGGAATGCTCCCCGGACTCTTACGTGCAGACTCCAGCTTCCTCGACACAAGCAAGGTTGCGAGCATTCCTTCCCGCCTCCTCCAGCAGAAGGCGATCCAGTTCGTCGAGCAAGAAGCTAAGTGGCGAATGCCATAGGGCCTCCAAGACTTTCCGCGTGGAGCTGCGTTCCTTCAGGCCTGTGGGATTCAGGCCGACCATACAGACCGCGAGCACACATGGGCTCAATCGGCGATTTCATGTTTTACGCTCGAGGAGTACGTGACTTCGTGCGGTCTATGGAGGCAAGTCGCCCCAGCTCGAGTACGACGACTCGCGTTGGCCCTGAGACCTGGGTGCCCAGGGTCGCTGCAGATACATTGTGGCACCAGGAGGGTCGGCCCACAAGGCGGGATCATGAATTCCTGCGACGGCTTGCAGAGAGCAAACACATAATGTTATGTTGCCCTCCGCTCCTCCTTGTCATGGGCCGCGCCCAATCGCCTCTCCAAGAATTCCGGGCATCTGCCATAATGCCTTCTGTCCCGCATGTCACTACTGTTGCTGCGAGGAGTTCGCAAGCAGTACTTCCGAGGCCAGGTGCTGTGCATGTAATCCTTTCTCAACATGCCTTCTTGTCGTGGGCCGCCCTGATGTCTCATTATCAAGCCTCCTAGTCTGTCGATTAAGAGGTATTTCTGGTCTGTCTCCGGGTTCGCCGAAAGTATCTCTTGTTCAATCCGCCACCGTGCTTGCACAAAGTGGACGTGTTAGACTGAATGCTTGCTGCTGTCTTGAACGTGTGTGTGTGTGTGTTGTGTGTGTGTGTGTGTGTGTGTGTGTGCGTTTTTTTTTTTTTGTGTGTGTGTGTGCTTTTGTTGTTTGTTCTACCCGTTTCCTAGACCCCTCCAAGACGGCTTCCCAAATAGCCAAGACGGCACCAACACGGCCCTAAATGGCGCAACGCGGCTCAAGAGCCTCGAGAGACCCCCAAGACGGCCCAAGAGGACTCCAAGAGGCCCTCCAAGAGAGCCCGAGGAAACAACACACACATTGAGTTTCCTTAGGTTTTTGAAGGATGTTGATGTTCTCGCCTGTTTGGGTTTCCGACCGCCCAAGAGGGCCTAATGGGGCTTCCGACATCATTCTAAGACAGCTTATGGGCCCCCGAACTCGGCTTAAGAGGACGCCAAGCTCGCCCAAGAGGCTATCAAAAGGGCCCTAAGACAGCCCTAAACCGCCCCCAGAGGGGATCAAGACGGCCCAGAGAAGTCCCCCAAACGGCTTCCGAAGGCGTCAGACGGGCCAATCGCGTCCTGAAGACGGCCCAGGAGGCCCCCAAGATGCCCCAAGAGGCCCTCCAGGAAACTCCCAGGAGGTTCCCAAAGGGACTCAAGAAGGCCCCAAATAGTTTTCCCTTCCTCGTCCTCATCTTTTTGCCTCTCCTCCTCCTTCTCCTCCTCAACCCTACAGCGCGGACGAATATGATGTCGGGATCACGGCGATACAAATCTCATACCACTCGCTAGACTGCCGCGGGATGTAAACTCGACCTCCTTCCCACCGCGCGGGCGAGGACGAAGTCGAGTTCACGACCCGTCCTTATCATACCATTTGTCAGGCTCGAGCTGTTCCTACAGTCGGTCTCCGTCCTGCAGCGCTGTTGCACAGGCGCGGTGGCGGGGTTTGCAGCAGGCAATTGGATGTAATGCCCCAGTCACATGTGATGCTCGTGAACTGATATAATGTTTCAGCCTGTCAATGTGCTTCCAGTATACCCCGAGGGTGTGAGCTTTCTGACGAAGCATACTCGGATCATGCTACTTTTTCAATGCAGTTGCTGCCGTTGATTGGAGCCCAGCCGCTGGTCCAGCCCCTGCGAGCGCCCCCATTTCCCCGCAAGTCTTCTCCCTGGGCGATCTCATTACACCCGCTTTGCTATTCAGTTGTACGTTTCAAGATCAACCGCGGGGGCGCAGCAGGGCACTGCGACCTTGCGCGCAAGGGGGGTCGATTTCTGGGAACTGTCCCAACGCAGCCAACGCCCCCCCCCGCACCGCCGCAGAATCCCAGCAAGAGTATCGATGCGCGGGATCTTAGGGTACTGGGGTCCCGTAGCGCCCCTGCGTCAAAAACAATGATTTTCAAACTTCCGGCTCATTGCGCAGAAGTCCCGCAAAGTCCTGAGCCCCGCATCGCGTCACCGCGAGGTCATCGGAACGCCAACGGGGGCCCACCGTCGACGCGCTTCTCACCATCTTCCCAAACATTGGCCATCATCTTTGTTGTTCCGTTGCCGTGAGCTCTGGCTCAAGTGCAAGCTGCCCCCCCTTCGTCGTCCGTGCAAGGATGGTGTCTGCGCTTGACTGGACGAAGCGGGCCCTCCCCCCCCCTTGCGCGCGCCGCCGCCGGCGGGCGAGCCCCGACAAGGAAGTGGCTCCAGCCTTTCGCAAGGTGTCTCGACGCGGGCCAGGGCTCGTGAATGACTTCTAGGGACTCGCGTCTGGTGGATGTTGAGGCCTGGATTAGAGAGCCCTCGCAAAACCTCTACGTCGGCCGCGGTTCCTCGACGACGACGGGGGGCCCCGTCATGCCCTGCAGCGTGGGCGTGAAGATTTGAAAGTGGAACAAGAAAAGACCTGTACTCATGATGTTTGCAGTTGCCGTCTCTCTTGCAAAAGCCGATGCGTATACATCGCTTCACCGATGCCGATACCCTTTCTTTCTTCCATGAAGCGCAGGAAACCTAGGTTTCAAATTTGGCTACCAGCTTTACACGGCCACAATTGTTGCAAACTCAGACGATGATGCGTCGAAAAATGTTGCGTCTGTTCGGAAAAAATACACGGCAATTCGAAACAAATCCCGTGCGCAACTAACAGCTCAAACGTCCATCCCTCCAGCGCCTGCAAAGCCGATGATCCACGCCGCGGCTGCGCAGTGCCCCTACAGGAGCCCAACGAGTGTCTGGATGATCACGTTGGAACAGTCAAGCGTCACGGCGGTCGTCTCGTAATGTGACTCCCATGTCTTCCGCTTGTCCATGATGAGGTCGGCCAGCCCGTCTGCGACGCGATTGTGGCTGCGCCACCACCATTGGACAGGGTGTCCGTACGACTGGGAAGGACACCACCCTTTGCCCATGTTCAGAGGGTCGAAAGTCTTGTCGTGGAGAGTAGGACCCCGCGTACCATCTGGTCTAACGATTTGGAATCTGTCGCGTAGAGAAAGTGTCAGCACGGCGATGTCCAACATATTTTTGATGCCAGTGTATCTTGGAGCTCGCTCACCTCGGGCTCCAGATTTCGGAACTCGAGGCATTCTTTCGCCTGCCTGTGGTCTGTCCAATTTCGTTTTGTTAGAAGCTGCCTTAAGATTTCGCCGTCTCCAGAAGTCGCGCACGGGTGTCTTCCACCGTGTGCAAACGTGGGCAACGAACACTTTGCCCCAGCGTTCCCAATCCACCCGTGTATGCGCATCCCTCTGGCCACGCCGATCCAAGCCGAACTGCTCCACGAGAGGGTCTTCTCATGCTGCCCTGAGCCCGCCGGATTGTTGTGCAAGTCTTTCCGCCCGTCTTCGTTTGGAAGGCGCCTCCCGCACCAACATCCACACGTCGCGTGCAGTGTAGGAGCGAGCCCGCCCGACAATAATGGAACCACCCGTTCTAGCACCCTGCTCTCGGAAACCTTCGGCCAGATAATCCCCCACAGCGGCCACGTGGAAAGGCTTGTGCTGGTGGTCGGCCATTTTTGCTTTATCCGGGCAGCCGCTCGTCGGATATGGTCCACGTGATCTTCGTCTGGCTTTCGACGTAAGCGTAATGCTCGCCTCAACCATCGGTGCTCCCAGGTCCAAATCTTGTGAAGGAGGTCCTTTGTCAAGTGCCACGTGCACGCGCCGTGTGACGCTGATGCTCTGGGGCCCCAGTGTCAGGCGTCGAGCTTATCTTTCACCATGCCTGGAGCTCTGAAAGAGTGTGAGTTGGCCCAAATTTGCTTTCTGCATTCCCCAATGTGTAGTCGATGCTGGTGGCCGTGCTGCTGTGTTTGTCGATCATCTCTCCCGATATCCACATGCGGTCCACTGCCATTAAAGTCATGATGCCTTCCCTTCTCCTGCGCGCCAAGTTGTCTAGGGTGTCGGTGACCCTGTTCCTCCCACCCATACTATTTGGGGGAGTTTCTGTAGAACTCACGTCATCCTCACCACCGGCGGGCGAAACAGTCAGGCCCCGCCACGTCTCCAGGGACCACTTCCGGGCATCGCACCAGGCGTGTCCGAGTCCGGGGCTCTCGCTCGAGACATCCTCGCACAGTCGACCCCCGGCGCGCGAGACAGCCAGGCCCTCCCGCGCCCCTAGGGACCATTTCCGAAGATCGTACCAGGCGTGTCCCAGTCCGGGACTCTCGCTCGAGACATCCTCGCGAAGTCGACCTCCAACGCGCGAGAAAGTCAGGCCCCGCCGCGCTCCCAAGGACCATTTCTGGGGATCGCACCGGGCGCGTCCCAGTCTGAGACTCCCGCGACATCCTTGCGAAGTCGACCCCTGGCGTGCGAGAAAGTCAGGCCCCGCTGCGCCCCTAAGGACGATTTGCAGGGATCGTACCAGGCGTGTCCCAGTCCGGGGCTCTCGCTCGAAATATCCTCGCAAAGTCGACCCCCCGGCGCGCGAGACAGCCGGGCCCCACCGTGCCCCCAGGGACCATTTCTGGGGATCGCGCTGGGCGTGTCCCAGTCTGGGGCTCTCGCTCGAGACATCCTCGCAAAGTCGACCCCCTGGCGACCATTTCTGGGGATCGCGCTGGGCGTGTCCCAGCCTGGGGCTCTAGTCTTCTCCCCTCGTCCAGAAGCGCAAGTCCGTTCTTCTATATACAGAAGCTTCCGATCAACCGCAGAGCGGCCAGCTGGTACACATGAGGATGAAAACGTCCATGCTGTATGAAATAATTGTCTGATGACACCTGTGATGTCTGTGGTCCGCCTGCCAGGCTTGAGCCCGTAAGTCTCCGCGCCAATCCGTCGAACCTTGGTGTCTGACATGTTGCCATACTGCATATTGGTGCCATTTCTGGCTGACTGCTAGTTTGCCTTCCACCTGAAGCTATTTGAAGGTTTTGTCGAAAGTGAAAGGGCCCCAGGAGTCTGGCTTGGGAATGTCCGCGTAATTACTTCATCAGTTACCATGCAGCGGGGCATTCGTGTTCGAGGGAATCCGATCTGCATTGCGAACACGACCAACAAAGTAAGCAAACGATGAATGGCAAGCGTGTGAGATGATTGGCTGTTCCCCCTCCCCCTTCCCCAAGGCCCAATATCGAGTTTAAGAGTGGTTGGGTGGATTTGTTGGGGGAATTCCTGCTCCCCAGCGCGCCCCCGGAGACTCTGGAGCTTCCAAAATCTCCCTTCCGTGGCCCCAAAGACGTTCCCAGACGGACCCGATTCGCGAGGCGATTGGCCCAGGACGCCTACGCTGGCTCGAAGACGCCTCAAGACGCCTGCGAGACGCCCCAAGAGCCTTCCCAAGAGGGCCCCGACGGGCAATACTTGACAGTTTCCCTATGGTTTTTTTTTAACATTGATTATGGGGTTGTCTTCTTCTCGAGCTTCCAACGCTCCAAGACGGCCCAAGATGCCCAGTAGACCGCCCCTAAACTGCCCAAGAGGCCCCTACGAGGGCCCTAGGGCGGCCCTAGAAGGTTTCAAGACGGCCCACACAGGGTCCCAAAAGATGCCAAGAGGGAGAACGCGAACCGAAAATCTTACCCTTCCGCCCCAAAACGCCCCCCGAGGGCCCCATGAAACCCCCAAGCGGCCCAAAAGAGGCCCCCAATAAGCCCCAAGAGGCCCAAAAGAGGTCCCAAGGCGGCCGCCAACACGCTTCAAAGCTGCCTCCAAGAGGCCTGTAGAGACTACGGCACGGGCTTGGAGCGCGCTGTGGAAGTTCATCGGCGCATGACGCATGCCGTTCAAGACCGTTGCAACCTCTCGTTCTGAATCGTACAAGCGTTCTCCTCATCGATGAGCTTGGTATGCCTAAAATTTGTAGTTCGTCTCTAATCCGGCTCCGGTCCAACATCTCCTCAGCCTCCGTGAACACTGACATTGGCACAGGTGCCTCCTGTGGTTGTCTGCGCGCTTGGATGTTGAGCAACCTGCGGGCGGTGTTCAAAGGACGCTTTCCACGCGTCTTGCGTCGCTCCCCTGTCTGCCGGGCCGTCGCGCGGCGAGCCTGTCCGAACGGTGGCGCTGCGCGCCTCGCTCCTGGTCCGGCTGGTGGCCGTGGTATGCGGCGTCGTCCGCGCGAGTGCGCAGAGGGACGCATCAGAATCCGCAAAACTCAAATCTTCTATGAAAAATTCGCGATGCCCTCTCTCCCTCCTCCCTTCCTTAGCCTTCGGCGTCAGGATTGGTGCAGAAGCGAAGTCCCTCAGCTGTGAGAGCGGGCAGATCCTCCCTCTTCCTGCTGCTCCGCGGGGTCTCCAGAAGCCCCTAGAGGCCTCACCCAAACCAGCAAATCTCAAGAAAGTCAAAAACGTCTCCAAACATGTAAGCACACACGCGTATCAAAAAAAGGGGAATCCTGAAACTCACACAAAACTCAAGAAATGGCGAAGCATGATAATTATCCCCGTCCCTCTCCGAGGCTTCAATTCTCTAGGAACCTCCAGGGTGGGGGGGAAAAGACCTCCAGAATGGAGGAGGAACGCCTCCAGAGCAGAGGTAGAATCTCCATCTTGGAAGTGTTTGGAGCCTCTGGGCCTCCGCCCCTCAACAGCGCAGACCTCCACCCGCGTCCTCACTAATTACTCCTCCCATGCCGCCTCGTCTTGCTCCTCCCTCGCCAAAGGATCGAGAACCTGCCAAATTGAGGTTCGACCGTCATTCGGGAGTTTTTTGCCCGTCCATTTTGGAAGCGCGTTTTCTTCGTTTCTGGAGGCCTCATTCATTCAAGACGGAGGGCCGACCTCGGAGATGGATGGAACACTTCGATCCTCTGGGCCTCCTCATCTTCCTCTTCCTTCTTCTCCTGCTCCTCCTCCCTCCTCCTCCCCTCCTCGAGAGCCCAGGCCTCCCTCTTCCATGCCACCAGCCCCGATGTTTGCCATAGATGGAGACACTGCGAAGCTGGGCCCACTGACGGGGTTAAGGCAGGATCAACCAGCATCGAATCGGGAAATCGGGTCGAATCGGCGTGTGCGTCGGATCAGGCTGCATCGGCACGAAATCGAAATCGACTTCGAAATCGAATTCGAATCGACAACGCCAATATGCACAACAACGCCTTGCAAACATCGGGCCGCGTCGGATCGTCGGAACACTGGAATCGACTCCGTTCCAGCTCTGGCCGGAATCGATACTGAACCACATCGATCGGATCGACATTTTCTCTGTTGAGACGCCCCAGAGCCGTCGCATGAAGTCCTCCATGCTCCCTCAGCACCCCCAACAGCGCCGCCCGCTCCGGCCCCTTTTGAGCGCCTGCCCCTCCCCCCCCCCCTCAAGCTCCTGGGCGACTCGGGCTCCAGCGGCTCAGCGTCTTATCAGAGCTCCCGCCGAAGCTCCCTCCTTTTCAGGGGGCAGCTTGAGCCAGAGCCCAGGAAGGGCGATCCTGGAAGTGGGTTGCTCCGCCCGCCCCCGCCCCCCCCCCTCCCCCCCAACAGCGCCGCTGCTCTGCCGCGGCTGCCGCCCGCTCCGCTCGCTCGCGGCGCGTGCCCGCCCCGAGCTTCAGACCGCCGCGGGGTCGGAGGCGGAGGCCCACCCGGGCATGGCCACGTGCGCCCGCGCCCGCGCGCGCACCTGCGAGCCGGCTGCTCCGAAGGCCCATGGGGTGGGGGCGCGCGCCAAGGCCGGCATGAGGTGAATGGGGTCCTGGAGGCGTGGGGCCCCGGAAAACTTGTGGCCGTTTTCGTGCTCCGGGGCTGCCCTCCACGGCCCCGCGGGGACGCCACGAGACGACGACCCAGGATGAAGAACTGGTCCTGGGGACGGCCCTGGGGTCTGGAGCCCGTTTCCCTTCGGACGCCGTCCCTTCGTGTCAACTTCGCCGATCCTGGGCCCAAGCTCGGTCGGCGTGTCTGGCAGGTTCGTGCAGTGACGACAGTCGGCGTTGGTCTCTGACACCGCCGACTGTTCGATGTCGGCCGATTTCGGGCCACTGGCGGCGTTCAAGCTCGAACGCTCGCGCCAGCGTCGCCGCCGTGTCACCGCGGCGCGAGCCTCCGGGCGCGAGCCTCCGGGAGGTTCGCGCCGCGGTGACGGGAGTCCCGTGCGCCTCCCTGGCTCAAGCTTGGGGGACGCGAGCCTGCTGCACGCCTCCCTGGCCTGGGCTGGGGGGGCGTGTGCGCCGATCCTGCGCCCAGCAGTGGCCTGGCCAAGACCGATGCCCGCGATGAAGCCAGCGTGCCCCCGATCCCCCCCCCTGGACTTCCGACGGACTGATCGATCTTTTTAATCCGCGGGTCCCCAAGAAGTCCCGACCCCTTCCCTGTGGCCCGCCTGTCGCCCCGGATCCCAGGTCTGCAGTCTGATGCTGCACTGGGCTCCGAATGCACCCCCGCCTCTTCTGCGGGGTCGAGATCAGGCAGAAAATGGCGGGACATCGGAACAAGTGTATCCGCCAGAGAAGCCTTGGCCCCCCTCGGACTGGCCGAGCCTTAGCGACGTGCGCCGTGAAACCAGGCGCAGCCGCCTTCCTCAGGAGAAGAAGCAAGAATCCCACCATCCCTTTGGGCGACAGGTGGTCTAACGAGGGTTTCTTTCCTCTTCCACAACCCCTCTTCCCTTCGGGGAGGGGAACCCTCCCCCTCCCCTCCCTGAGGTTTTTTTGTGGGAGGGGTCGCGAGGTGTCGGAGGGTCTCTTTTCGGCCCCTGGGATGGCCAACTTGTGACACCCCTCATGAGGATCGTGGCCTCCGAGGGGGGGGAGTGAAATCGAGTACCCCCCCTCTTTTGACCGACCGCCTCCAAGATGGCCCCAAGAGGAGCTCCAGAACTCCCAAGATGCCTCCAAGAGGGCTCCAAGAGCGCCCCGAGAGGCCCCAAGAGGGCTCGAAAAGGCACCCCAAAGGTACCCAAGAGGCCCCCGAACGGCCTCAGAGAGCCCAAGATGACCTCCAAGATGGCTCAGATCGCCCGAGCTGGCTCAAGATGGTTCCCAAGCTGCTCCAAGCGGCTCCAAGACGGCTCGAGATGGCCATGGAGTCCTCGTTGTTTGACTATGCGTGTCCCTTCCTCTCTCCCCCGTCAACTCTCCGTAAACCTTCATGGGCATCGTTTCTAGATTGGCGGGTGGGGATACTTTTGGTTCGCGGCTCCAAGGCGAGGGACAGGGGGCGGGCACAACGTCCGGGGCGCGGTACGATGTAAATTGGCCGCAGTGGCGTATGCACATGCCAAGGACAAAATGCCCCTCATTGAGACGCAAGACAGCGTCGGCAGGTGACCGGTCCAGACATCCCGGCAGGTGGGGAAGCAAAGGCGCGGCGACCGGCAGCGGAACGGGGGGGAGAAGTCGCCCTTGCGGCGCCAAGCTCCAGCCGAACCGCATACGGAAGCGAGGCCAAGACGGACAGCGGGGCACTGTAAAGCCGCAGGCAGAACGCGGATCCGAATGGTCAATGACCAAGCGAAGCCCACGCGCGTGCGCACAGGGACAGGCCGTCCAAGACCTCGGAAAAGAGAGGGGGGAGAGTGCGAGCGCGAGCGACTAACTCAGACTCACTGCAGCACCCCAGGTAAACGATGGTGCGGCGAAAGAGGCCTGACTCATCAAAGCTCACTGAAGCTGAAGTGTGGCTGATCCGCGTCAGAGCGCCTTCCAGTAGAGGAAGACCACTGGTGTGCGTTCACGAGGCTGAGCCACCTCCAACCGGTAGCCAGTGCGTGCACATCGTATCCGACTCACGCAGTTCGGGGGCACAACGATGCAATGTACTGACGAGGGCTGGTAGCTGGGGCTGCTCTGAAAGGAGAACGACCACGAACTGCAGAAGGCTGAACCACTCAATGCAGGGCCACTCACTTGACTAAGCCAAACACCGGGTGTCACCGAGTGTATGGCTGACAGCCGCACCCACTCCACACCTGCCACGCTGCCCGTGCGGAAGCCGAATGCCCCGACGCCAGTGGCGAAACGATGGCTGGCGGCTACCGAGCTGCTGGGCCGTGCCGCTCGTAGGCGGCGTGCTGACGGCGGGCGAAGACGTCCTTGTGGTAGAACCATGGCCGGGTCGGCGACGAACCAGGGCGGGTCTCAGGCAGGAGGGGGGCGCAGCCAAAAACCGCTGAGCACCGGTGTCAAGGAGGGGTGTCGGGGCACCATCCAATAAGAGACCACTGGTGTGTGTGCACGAGGCTGGCAACCACCAGCAGGTAGCCGGTGCACTTACATCGTATCCGACTCACGCAGTTCGGGGGCACAACGATGCAATGTCCTGGCGAGGGCTGTGGCTGTGGCTGCGCCGAGAAGAGCAAAACGAACTTGGACCGCGGAAGGCTGAACCACTCGATGCGGGGCCGCTCACTTGACGAAACCAATCACCATGTGTATGGTGGACAGCCACACCCACTCAACACCTGCCACGCTGCCCATGCAGAAGCCGGATGCCTCCGACGCCAAGGCATACAGGTGGCTGGCAGTTGCCGAGCTGCGGGCTGTACCGTTCGCTGGCGGCGTGCTGACGTGCCAAGGCGTCCTTGTAGTAGAACCATGGCTGGGTCGGCGACGAGGGACCGATACTCCCTGGGCAGGTCTCAGGGCGGACGCTCTTCTGCGCCCGATGCAATCTACGCTGTTGATGGGGGGGGGGGCAGCCAAAAGCCGCAGAGACGTTGTGAATGAGAGGAAGAGAAGGAGGGGGCGCAGCCAAAAGCCGCTGGACACAGATAGAGATACCCAGGGCATCCATGCACAGAACTTCTTGACCACGGGGGGGTGGGGCTGAGCGAGGGTGGTGCGGTGGGTAATGTCGGTCACCAACCAATGCCGTTCACTGTGCTGTGAAGACTACTGGTGTGCGTGCACGAGGCTGGCAACCACCAGCAGGTAGCCGGTCCACTTACATCGTATCCGACTCACGCAGTTCGGGGGCACAACGACGCAATGTCCAGGCGAGGGCTGTGGCTGTGGCTGCACCGAGAAGAGCGAAACGAACTTGGACCGCGGAAGGCTGAACCACTCGATGCGGGGCCGCTCACTTGACGAAGCCAATCACCAAGTGTATGGTGGACAGCCACACCCACTCAACACTTGCTACGCTGCCCATGCAGAAGCCGGATGCCTCCGACGCCAGGGCATACAGGTGGCTGGCAGCTGCCGAGCTGCTGGGCTGTACCGTTCGCGCGCGGCGTGCTGACGTGCCAAGGCGTCCTTGTAGTAGAACCATGGCTGGGTCGGCGACGAGGGGCCGATACTCCCTGGGCAGGTCTCAGGGCGGACGCTTTTCTGCGCCCGATGCACTCTACGCTGTTGATCGGGGGGTGGGCGCAGCCAAAAGCCGCAGAGACGTTGTGAATGAGAGGAAGAGAAGGAGGGGGCGCAGCCAAAAACCGCTGGACACAGATAAAGATACCCAGGGCATCCATGCACAGAACTTCTTGACCACGGGGGGGTGGGGCTGAGCGAGGGTGGTGCGGTGGGTAATGTCGGTCACCAACCACTGCCGTTCACTGTGCTGTGAAAGAGGTGGGGCGCAGGAGGTGGGTTATTTCAGCCACCCGTCACTGCCGTCCAAAGGGGGCTGTCCTGAGGGGGTGACGCAGACGACCCCAGAACCCGCGCTAGCAGTGGCCTCCACCGGGGGAGGCAGTGGCCGTGGTCCCGTGCGGCAGACGAAGACGCCCCAGTCGGCCGCAGGGGAGGAGAGGCCTGACAAGGTCCACGAATCCAGCGTGGGCTGTCTATCTGCGCAGCGCAAGGGTATTGGTGCCCCTCCGCCCCAGCGGAGGTAGCACAGGGTATTGCGGCCAAGGCCGGGCGCTGCAGGTGAAACTGTCTGGGGGGGGGGTGCGGCGAATGCCGGGCGGAGAGGAGCCGAGGCGGGGTGGGAGGTGGTGTGTGCTGCACACAGCAGGCTGCACGGTAGGTGGTGGGCCGTGGCGAACACCGGTTCGCTGACTGCCTTCGAGGGAGGCGTCGTCACGGTTGGAGCCCTTCGGGAGCTGCCCAATGCCGAGGTTGCGGGCAATCCTGAGTAGAGGGTGCCAACCACGGCGGTGGGTGCTCCCGCGCTAGCTGGGGGGGATAGGCCAGTCTCGAACGGGCCCTTCGTTGCGTCCCCGTCATCTGGATTAGGAGTCCCAGCCTCGTGGACGCTTGTCCGCGTACGGGTCATCTCCTCTGGGAGAATAGCGCTTGCCCTTCGCCTTCCAGTCTGTCTCGGTCCATGACGCACCTTGGTGCCCCCACGTGCCCTATGACTGCCATCCACGCCACGACGAGGCTGAGTTAGATGCACCGGTCCACTGATCTGGCGGGACCGCACGTGCCGCCCCCTTGCCCGCTGTGGTCCAAGGGGGTGGGCGGCCACTGCTGTCGACCCCGCGGGAGGTGTGCGGTCTGGCGTCGCGTTGCAGGAGCCTGCGGTGTCGATCCTTGACACTCGACCAGTCGACGCGGAGCTTGACCTTCAAGATGGCTCAGATCGCCCAAGCTGGCTCAAGATGGCTCCCAAGCTGCTCCAAGCGGCTCCAAGACGGCTCGAGATGGCCATGGAGCCTCCCAAGCCTCCCTCGCTGTTTGACTATGCGTGTCCCTTCCTCTCCCCCGTCAACTCTCCGTAAACTCTCATGGGCATCGTTTCTAGATTGGCTGGTGGGGATGCGCGAAACGTCAAGTATTGCATAGGTATAGATATTCGGAGGTCCGCGCGGATTTCTTGGATCGGCGCTGACGCGCTTTGCCAGCCAGGGAGGGGTCCAGCGGAGCGCGCCAGGGGAGGCACCAGATGCGCCTCTGCACACCCTCCCTGGAGCGCGGAGCGCGCCAGGGGAGGCGCCAGAGGCACCGACAAGGGGGTCTGGCGCTGATCCGAGAGAAACCCGCGCGGACCTCTGGCAACTTATGTGAATGACGCGCTCTTTTGCCTTCGACCGGCTACACGCAGGAGTGACCCTGGGAAAGAGTGACCTTTGGTGCGCGGCTTTTCGGGGCCGCGGGGGGACCCCAAACACAAGCGCGCACGACGCTAGCATCGCAACGCGTTCGGCGACCAAGGAACCCCATTGGGCCCGCCTCAAGGCCACTCCGGCGAAGGGTCACTCTTACGCCTAGTCGCTTCGAGTCCTCTGGAAGGGGGCCAGGTCGCGCGGGCGCTGCAGCGGCGAGCGCGCGGCCTCGCGGCCCGCGCTGGAGCCCCGCACCAGCGGGTGCCCCTTGGGTCGGACGTCCAGCGGCCCGGTCTGCTCGAACAGGGTGTAGTGGCCGAACGTGGGCCCCACGTCTGGCCTCGCGAGCGTGGCCCTCGATCTCCGCCCGCCGCGCCTTCCTGCGCGGCAGGTGCCGCGCCACGGCGTGGCTGGGGGCAGCCGCCCTTGCGGCCGCCGCTGAGAGGCACTGGCCGCGCGGAAGGTGCGGCAGGCGGAGGTCGAGGGTGATTCTCCTGGCTCGTCGGACAGCCTTGCGGCCCAGGAGCAGCCAGGTAGGCGCCGGGACATGGCAACATAGGAGAGAGCGTGATCCACCGCCGCTTTACTGTGGAAAATTGCCAACATTTTCCTCCGGAACCCGGGGGTCCCCCCCCCCCCCCTCCGAAAATCCCCCCCCCCCCTGCCGGAACCCCCTCCCCCCCCCCCCCCCCCTCCCTCCCGGCAAAACCCCCCCCCCCTCCCCTAACCCCTCCCCCCCCCCCCCCCCCCCCTCCCGCTCGAAAACCGGGGGGGGTCACTACCGGTTCGAACCCCTCCCCCCCCCCCCCCCCCTCCGGATCCGGAAAACCGGGGGGGGTCACTACCGGTTCGAACCCCCCCCCCCCCCACCCCCCCCCCCCCCCCCCCCCCCACTCACCGCCAGCAAACGACTCCAGGTCCCCACCACCGTCGGCATCACATCCCCCACTGGTGTTCCCAGCACCACTGTCCTCACCACCGCTGTCCCCACTGGTTCCACCACCGCCCCTACTGTCCCCACCAGTGGCCCCACCACTGTCGCACTGTCCCCGCTGTCCCCAGAACTGTTCCCACCACGGTTCCACTCTCCCCACTGTCTCCACGGCCCCAACCACTGCCCGACTATCCCCACTGTCCCCACTGTCCCACTGACTCCTCCGCTGTCCCACTGAGCTGTCCCACTGTTCCCACCACTGTCCCCACTGTCCCCACCACTGTCCCCACTGTACCTCTGTCCCATTGTCCCACCGCCGTCCTCGCCACCGCCTTCACCACTGTCCCCACCACCATTGTACCCTCCACTGTCCCACTGTTTCCACCTCATTCCCATTGTCCCCACACCACTGTCCCCACCACCACCGTCACCACCACTGTCCACTGTCCCCCCCTGTTCCCACCATTGTCCCCACCACTGTCCCCACCACTACCGTCCCCACCACTGTCCCACTGTCCCACTGTCCCCACCACTGTCCCGCTATCCCCTCACCACTGTCCCCACCAACACCGTCCCCACCACTGTCCGCACCCCCACTCGGTTTTCGAGGGGGGGGGGTTCGAACCGGTAGTCTTTTCCCCGGAGGGGGGGGGGGGGGGGGGGAGGGGTTCGAACCGTAGTGACCCCCCCCTTTCGGCAGGGGGGGGGGGGGGGGGGGTTCGAACCGGTATGACCCCCCCGGTTTTCCGGGGGGGGGGGGGGGGGGAGGGGTTCGAACCGGTAGTGACCCCCCCCGGTTTTCCGCCAGCAGCGGTAGAACACCTCTTCATCCATCACATCATCATCACCATCACCATCACATATCATCACCATCCCCATCACCATCACCATCACATCACCATCACCATCACCATCACCCACCATCACCATCATCACCATCACCATCACCAGCACCAGCACCAGCACCACCATCATCAGCATCATCATCATCAGCATCATCAGCATCATCAGCATCATCAGCATCATCAGCATCATCAGCATCATCAGCATCATCAGCATCATCAGCATCATCAGCATCATCAGCATCATCACCATCATCATCATCATCATCATCATCATCATCATCATCATTGTCGTCATCCTCCCTCATCATCATCATCACAACCAACACCATCGTTATCATCGTCGTCATCATCATCACCACCATCATTGTCGTCGTCATCATCATCACCACCACCAACGATCATGGTACCTCCTCGGGTCGGTTTTCGACTCGGCTAGCGATGACGATGACGATGGTGATGACGATTATAATGTTGCTTGAAACAGAACCGCAGGAGTTCGTAGTTCAGTGGCAAGGTCGAACTACACATAGGGGAACATTCGCGACGAGGGCTCAGAACGCAGAATTGCGCATATATAATAAACATAGGCAAACACATAAGATTTAGATTAAGCATGTGGGGTTCCTCGGAAGCGTAATTTCCTACACGTTTGGCCACATGGGCGCATCGAAAAAGCAGGGGGCGGCGGTGGTTCGCCGAGTGCACCATCGGTAGTCTTCCAATCGACTCCACCTCCATGTCCTGCGACTCACGCTCAGTCGAACGATTTTACAAAGTAGCTCCATGCCAGGACCCTGCTCTTGAACTGCAACGCGGGCGCACTCGTACACCGTGTATAGACGCGGAAGGGTATCGAGGGACCCTCGAGGGAAGGGCATCAAGCCACGCCTGACTGGCCGCTCCCAGCGTCTCCCTCCTGGGCCCCGAGAAGGGACAGAACGACTCTGGGGGGGCGTCCGTCTTGATGATGATGATGATGATGATGTTGATGATGATGCTGATGATTACGATGATGCTGATGCTGATGCTGCGGCTGCTGATGATGATGCTGATGCTGCTGCTGCTGCCGCTGCTGCTGCTGATGATGATGATGCTGATGCTGATGCTGCTGCTGCTGCTGCTGATGATGATGATGATGATGATGATGATAACGACGATGATGATGATGGTAATACTCATGATGATGATGGTGATGATGGTGCTGCGGATGATGATGTTGCTGCTGATGCTGGTGTTGTTGATGATGATGATGATGATGATGATGATGATGATGATGATGATGATGATGATGATCGCACGTAGTTGCGCTCAAGTTCGTCAGCATCACGCAGCGAAAGCTCGTGTCGCCGCCTCCTTGATATCAACATGCTGCTGGTATACTGCGTTGGCGGGCAAAGCCGTAGTTTATCGTAAATCTTGAAAGCGAGAGCTACGAGACAAATCAAGCGCTCCCTGGAGATCTCCCCCGTGTACTCGTTCTCCTCACCCAGACCGATGCGAACGAGCACCGACTCTGGCAGGAAGGAGCGAGGGAGGGCCAGGAGGTGAAGGAGGCGGGGACAGGTAAGGTAGTGAGCGATCGAATCGCCTGCGTCGGGGCACTGAAAAACGCATCCACGCTGTCCAATAATGTGTATTCTGGCTGTCGTGATCCAGCCACCTGCAAGGGTTTTGAGGGTGCACCAGCATATCGAGGGACGCGTCTGGACCAGCGCTGCGCGGAGAGGCTGCCAGCGGGGGCCAAGAGGAGGAACGACGAGATCGGGGAACCAAGCGCGCAATCGCTTAGACAGCGTGAGGTGCAATCTGTCTGGGAAAAGAGACTGGGTGAGGGAACGAAGCGTCCCTGAAGCCCTCGACCGAGCACAGCCGCTTGTAAAGCGGCCTCGGACGCCGCACGTTGGGGTTCGGAGGGGACCTTAGGGAACGCCCTATGTGAAGCCCGATCGTGGAAGTATTGCGCGATCGCTTGCTTGGATTGCCAGCGCGGCGGGGGCCAGAGTTTTTGAACCACCCGCACCAGCGGAGCGTGCTCAACAGCAGCGGCTCCGAGCTCCCCGAGCCACGTTTGCCATCCTGCGATCGTCTGTGTGGCTGCCCGCCAACTAACCCCCGCCGAATACACAGGGATCGAGAGAGGCGAGGCCACCGGCGACCAGTTTTTCATGCTCCAGAGATCGGGGCCCGAAAAGCTGCTGGGAGGGAGCTTGAGGAGCTTGTGGAGACAGCGAGGCTCTTTGGCAAGGAGCGCTGATTGTGGCGGAAAAAATTGCGCCATGTAGCTGAGTGTATCGTGAATCCATAGAAGCGGAGGGACGAGTCGGAAGGTGAGTCCGGGAGGGACACTTTCAATATCCTCTTCTACTACTTCTGGCTACATGCTGCCCACTGCTGCTCGGGTGTCGCTCCGGGCCCCATCAAAATGCCTAAGTATTTAGCGTGGCTAACAATGGTAAACGAGGTCCACGCTGGTGTGGTACCGGCCAGCTCCTCGCGAATTGTCACCATGACCTCTGGCGTGCACTCAGCCCAAAAAGGGACAATTGCGCACTTCGATTTCTGAAAGTGCAGGGAGGCTAAGGCAGCCGCCTTCTGGAAGGTGGAGTAGAGTGCGGGCACGTGCGCTAGCTTCGCGAGCACGGCACCTAAATCGTCGGCGCATCCACCGAACGACCCCTCCAAATGGGGTCCATGCCGAAAGCCCAGAGCGTCCCGCTCAACGGACACCCTTGCATGACCCCCGAATTTATGAGGAGCAGTGGGACGAGTTCATCCCCGACTCGCGTCGAAGCCAGAACACCCCGGTAGAGGCCGGCGATCGCGCTGATATAACCTCATGAGAGGCCTGTGCGGGACAGAACAGCAAATAGCCATGCGCGGTTCATGCTGGGAAACGCCGCTTCGATGTCGAATGCGACGGAAATTGGCATGCGTCGGGCTCGAGTGTCTAAGCGAGCAATGTTGGCACAAAAAATTCGGCCTGGAATGAACCCCTGTTGAAAAGCGTGTACGCGCTCGCGGGCAAAGCGTGCCAGGGGTCGGTTAATGGCAGTCGCCAGGGCTTCAGCATCGCAGTATTTCAAAGAGAGAGGCCGGACCTCCGAAGCATCGCGCACGCAATCCTGCGCGTCGCCCCCTTTCTCACCCTTTGGTGGGAACGCGAAGATTGAGCGATTGAGCGAGGGAGAAGCAGGGAGGCCACTGAAGAGGCGGAGGAAATTGGGGTTGAGGCAGTCGATCGTCGATGGGACCGCAAGCCATGCCTGGTGGGTGAGGTGGTCGGGCCCCGGAGCCGAAGTACAACTGCGACAAAAGACTTCGGTTAGCGCTTCGCGACTGGGGATCTGCAGGTCGGCTTTCGGGAAACGCGGCACGGTCCGATCTAAGAATGCTCCAACATCAGGCACCGCTTTGTCTGAGAAAACAGGAGGCCCAATGCGAGCGGAGGGCCGCCGTGAGCTCGGTCGGCGCGCGGGCAATCGGGGGCGTCACGGCGTCACGGTGGGCGAGGGGAGGAGGAAAAAGAGGGGGAGAACTCAAGCGGCGGAGAGAGGAGGGAAAGCGAAAAGCATCCACACGGCCTGAATTGAGGTTAACAGAATGCCCCCCCCTGGGCTCTGGGAGGTTCCTACCTGCTCGTGACGGGTGCCATGCAAGATCAAACGCTTGGAAAAAGGTGCCCAGGGAGCGGCACGCCGCTGAAGCCCACGCCAGATCTTCCTCTGCTGCTCGACAGAGGTGGGGCGGACAGCCTGGGCCGCACGAGCAGCAGCAAGACGCTGGGCGCGCTCGCGCCAATCCTGGTCGAAAGATGTAGCAAGGTTTTGAACCTCAGTCGAGCGCAGCAGCTGGGGACTGGCACCGCTCACATCCAAGACTTGGGCCCCAAGTTCGGTGGTACTCTGGATGCGTCGTGCGGTGCGCATGCCCTCACGCCACACCGCGTGGGCAGTGGCTCGCAGCGTGAGCCTCCTACCCTCGAGCGCGTTCTCGTCGCCATTGCCGATGGGGAGCTGCTGCAGGTCGTCACGGGCGAGCTGGGCCGCCAGCTGCATCATCTGCTTCGTGGCTTCGTAGCGTCGCAGGTCGGTCATGTTGGCGGAGTCAAAATTCTTGATCAATTTGGAAAGCCACGTCTTGTACTGCATCGAACGGAACACAACATCTGGGATCGCTTGGTCCGTAGTGGTGTGCGCCTTTTTCGGAACGATCGTGAGCATCAAGATTGCGTGGTCGCTGAGCCGGGCGTCGTCCAAAGCAGGCGCATCCATTTTCACCTCGAGTGAGCAGCTCAAGCATGGCAGGAACGCCGGCGGCATCGCAATGAATGCTCGATCAATGGACGTACCCGTGTTGCGTTGCGTGGAGAAGTAGGCCGGGTTGTCCGTTGCGATCTCGATCGCGCGTCATTGCGAAGTAAATCCCGCCAAAAACTTTGGTGTTGCTGGTGTCTTCCCTCGTGGGTCTGCCGATGCTGCGAACTTTGCGGGTGCAAATGAGATTGTGAGGTCAGCTCCGAGTAGTCAAATTCCCGATCGCCAGGAAGGTGCGGGATTTGGGCTCCGCCAGAGACCACGAGGCATGCTGCTGCCAAGTGGTCCGAACTTGTTGATGCTGATGATGATGATGATGAAGATGATGATGCTGATGATGAGGATAATAATTATGATGATGATGGTGGTGGTGGTGGTGAGGATGAGGATGAGGATGAGGATGAGGATGGGGATGAGGATGATGCTGATGCTGATGATGATGAGGATGCTGATGCTGCTGCTGCTGCTGATGATGAGGAGGAGGAGGAGGAGGAGGACAGGCGCATCCATTTTCACCTCGAGTGAGCAGCTCAAGCATGGCAGGAACGCCGGCGGCATCGCAATGAATGCTCGATCAATGGACGTACCCGTGTTGCGTTGCGTGGAGAAGTAGGCCGGGTTGTCCGTTGCGATCTCGATCGCGCGTCATTGCGAACTAAATCCCGCCAACAACTTTGGTGTTGCTGGTGTCTTCCCTCGTGAGTCTGCCGATGCTGCGAACTTTGCGGGTGTAAATGAGATTGTGAGGTCAGCTCCGAGTAGTCAAATTCCCGATCGCCAGGAAGGTGCGGGATTTGGGCTCCGCCAGAGACCACGAGGCATGCTGCTGCCAAGTGGTCCGAACTTGTTGATGCTGATGATGATGATGATGCAGATGATGATGCTGATGATGAGGATAATAATTATGATGATGATGGTGGTGGTGGTGGTGAGGATGAGGATGAGGATGGGGATGAGGATGAGGATGATGCTGATGATGATGAGGATGCTGCTGCTGCTGCTGATGATGATGATGAGGAGGAGGAGGAGGAGGAGGAGGAGGAGGAGCAGAAGGAACAGGAGGAGGGAGGAGCTGCATCAGCAGGAGGATGCATGAGGATAAGTATGATGATTATGATGATTAGGAGCAGGAACAACAGGAACAAGAGCATGGAAGAGGATGGAGGAGGATAATGTAGGATTCGAGACAGACTACGGGTGAGTGCCGTTTCTCTCCGCTTGCTTCATGTTGCAAACTTGCACCGCTTCATCACACTGCTCCTCTTCTGTGATGCCGTTCCCTTGCTCGGGCCATCGACCGACCCTGTCCGCAAGGACGAACGAGCGAACAAGGAGGAGTCGGAGGGTGTCAACTATACACCTGCACAGATCCTGGCCAGGCGAGGCCTGGGCCCAGGATTGACATGTCGATGCCTTCCCCGCCGAGCCAGAAGGGCGCATACACCGAGCCTGGGCCCATATGATGGGCCTGGCCAGGATTGGTGCAGGTGCATTGCTGGCGCCCTCCGAAGGAAGGGAGAGGAAGGCCCTCGGGGGCCTGGCGCGGATGGCGTTGTTCGACCGCGACTCGAGGCGCTCCACGGAGCAATCGCGCTGCGCCGCCGTCTCCACTGGGCCACCCTGCAGCCCAGCCATAGCGCGGACGCCGCGATCGTCCTCAAGGATCGAGGTCTGAAGTTCGAGGATTGAAGTCTTTAGGTCTATTTCGCTCGTCTCGGGCCTCTGGGAGTCGTCTTGTCGCCGCGGCTGGATTCGCCTCGAGATTCTGGCTAGAACGCTCCGCGGGAGAGGCCCAGAGGTCGGTGTCTGTGGGTTGGCAAATCCCAAACTTCTGGCGGATTGTCTTTTTCAACCCCGGCGTGCTTCCGTCTGTGTCGGCCTCGGTGGCCGTCGTCGAGCCCCTGGGGCCATCAAGGGCGGACCTGGGGGGCAAACGGCCCGACGGAAAAGGAGGGGGTCGAGGCCTCCGAGGCCCGAGGACTGAAGAGACCAGTCCGTCGGCGGCCTGGTCTCCTCGGCCACGTGGCAGAGCGACTCCCAGGCAAGAGCGACCTTTGCTGCGTGGCTCTGTGAGTCCCTGTTGGCCCGTGCCAGAGGAGGAGGAGGAGGAGGAGGAGGAGGAGGAGGAGGAGGAGGAGGGAGGAGGAGGAGGAGGAGGAGGAGGAGGAGGAGGAGGCTCACTCTGGCCAGGGGTCTCGCTGAACGCCCCGAGGGCGCTCCCCAGTGCTCGCAGTGGCTTGACATGCGTTCAAGCGCGGAACGGCCGCCCTCGAGGGTCTGGGGCCCCCGAGCACGTGTCTGGCAGCTCCGCCGAGTGCCAGGAGCTGGCGAACCCCTCGTGGACGATCTCTGCCGGGGAAACCACTTCTTCAGGGAGCGGCGGGAACCGTTTCCGGAGGGAGGACGAGTGGAGGAAGGGCTCGATGGGCCGAGGGGTGCGGGCACCCACTGGAAGCGGCCGGGTCAAAGCTCAGCCGAACTCCCTCTTCCCCCTCCGCTTTGCCCCGCTGCCTCCTTCTCTGTAATTCTCTCGCCCCCTTCCCCCCACGAGTCTCTCCCACTCGCTGACTCGCTCTCTCTCTCTCTCTCTTTTTGTTTCCCCCCCCCCCTCTCTCTATATGTATATCCGCCGGCCCCCTTGTGAGGCCCATCAGGCTGCGAGGGTTAGGCTTGCTGCTCCCTGCTCCAGTTCCAGTTTCAAGTCTCTCATATTATAATCCTACGGTCGACTTCCTACTGTACATTGTTGAAGTCCGCGCCAGGGGGGGGAGACCCAAAAGGCCTTTTTTCAACGCCCGAAGCGCGTTGTCAGAATTCCTGCGGGGCCGTGGGTCAAAATGCATGAGATTCGCGCCCCTGAGGCCACGATCCCTCGTAAATGACACTAGTTTCGCGCCCCCGAGGCCAGGATCCTTAGTAAATGGCGCAACATTTGCGCCCCGAGGCCCCCGAGGGCTCGCAGAGGGCCCCAGAGGGCTCGCAGACGACCCGAGGTGGCTACAACGCGGCCCAAGAGGCTTCCAAGACTCTACACGAGTGCTCCAAGAGGGCCCTTGAGATGGCCTGACGAGACACACCAGGCTGAGTTTCCCCAGCAATTTTTTGACGAATTTTCGTGTTCGCGCCTTCTCGGTCTTAAGGGCATCCGTGCTGGCTCAAGAAGCCTCCCAAACTAGCTCGAAACGGTCCGAAAGGGGCCCAGCAGGACCAAGAGGGCCCCAAGACGGCACAAAGAGGCCCTCAAGACGGCCTCCGAAGGCGTCCGACGGCCCAAGAGAAGCCCCGGGATTGCCCACGAGGGCTCCAGTAGGCTCCCAAGAAAGCCCCGAATGCAAGAAACGAGCTCCAAGACAACCCGCAGACGACCCCAGAGGCCTCCTCCCCAATGCTCGCCCCAATGGTTTCCCGGCTCGGGGAACACGCTGTCCACTAGCGTGGCCGCACTTTCGCTCAACATTTCACGACACGCGCGCTTCTAAAAGACAGGGGGCGGCGGTGACTCGCCGTAGGCGTCTTCGACACGTGCCAGGCTGCTTCGTGCGCGTCCACCGCATCCTGTAACACCCGCAGGCCCTGCATTGCCGCTGGTCCGCGGGGCAGCATCAGGTCGTAGACAGGCGTGGTGTCCCGTCCCCTCGGCGGCTGAGCGGATCCCAGGGGGAATATCCAGGTGGATGGATTGTGGCTCATTATCTTGCTCTTGCTGCTGCTGCTGCCGTTGCCGCTACTGCTCGTGCTCATGCATGTTCTTTTTCGAATCACCCTACGATGCTGTACGCAACCGGTGCCCATCAATACACATGATCTTCGAAAGACACGTGTAACGAGAGAGAGAGAGAAGAAACATAAAAAGGAAAGGGAGAGGGAGAATGACAGAAAACGAGAGACCACCAATCGGGGACGCACTAACCCAAGTCAACGCAAACCCAGGCCAGCCAGGGCCACGCCGCGAAGCCAAGCCGGACACTAAATAGCTCCCAAACCCAAGTCAGCGGGGGGGGAGCGGGGTCGGCTCCAGGTGGCGCCCAAACACGGGTCAGCCAGAGGATCTCGGAGGGTATTGACCGACCCTCGTCAACGCTGACGCCCGTTACGTGAGCCCCGAACCAGTGCGGGCAGGCGTCCGGGCCTAGCGAAGACCAGGTGGAGGCTGTGGCCTCTGGAACATGCTGTGTGCTGTGCCGCGCGAGAGGCAAATACCAAGCTGCGAAAGGTGAGAGGGGTGAGGGAGGAGAGAGAGAGAGAGAGAGAGCTAGAGCTAGGAGCTAGAGAATGAGAGAGAGAGAGAGAGATAGAGAGAGAGAGAGATCCGACGGGAGAGAGAGAGAGAGAGAGAGAGCGAGAGATGGACACATAAATATAGAGAGACATAATGATATAGGAAGAGAGAGAGAGAGAGAGAGAGAGAGAGAGAGAAAGAAAAATAGCAACCTGTCGATAATATGCTCGATTGCAGCGCGAACCTGTTTAACGACAACCGAACTCCGTAGCAATGTGTGTGTGTGTGTGTGGGTCAATCTACGGGAAACATGGCGACATAAAACGCCGTGGCACAATGGTAATAATGCGGCGTTTTTGAAATACATGATTACATGCTTTAGGGCCACGCGCGTCTGCGCTTTTCGCGCGATCAGGTTTAAGTATCTCAAGACGGCTTGGAGATTGTCATGTCAAAGTTTTCTCTGATGCCGCCGCATCGGGCACAATCGTCAAGCCCTTGGCTCTGTCGCCAACATTCCCTCGCCAGGTCGCCATCAAACCGACCTCCCATCGGGTCCAGCCTTCCCGCAGCATGTCGACCTCTTCATATCGTCTCTGCCTGTCCTTGGCAGCAGAGTCGATCTCCATCAGGGCTGGCCCCATCCAACTTGACATGTTATGCCAACTGCGCTCCAGCGCGTTCTCCCCTTTTCGCGACAGGCCTGCGTGAGAGCTGCGAGGCTCCCCCCGCACCCCAAGCGCTTCTCGTTGCAGCGCGGCTTCCGCGAGCTCCAAAGCGTGGGCAAACGCCGCGGCGGCCGCCATCGCGTCGGCGACCCGCTCCTTGGAAGCCCTCGGAACCTGACCCCGTCCCACGCCGGCAGGGCGTCAGAGTGAAGCTCTGCTCGCGCTGGGCTGCCCTCAGGCCGGAGGGAGCGCCGCTGCCCTCCGTCAGTCGCCGCGCAGCCTGGCTCCCCGTGGGTGAGCTCTGCGCACCTCGCCGGGGCTGCCGCGTGAGGGCTCGGCGCGCACTCTCTGCCTGGGCTGCTCTCTTCAATTTGCCTCCGCCGTGTCGCCGTGCGCGCGCGGCCGCGACGCCAAGAAGCGAGCGCCGCTGCCAGCGTCCGCGCGCGGTCCTCGGCCGCGAGATTGGAGACTTCGCCCGGCGCTGCCGCGCCGCCTCGAGCGCGCCGACTCGCGCGGCCAGTCTGGCCGCTGAGCATCGCGGCCCCTCGAGTTCGATGCCAGCAAACAGCAACCGAGTGTCGCCGTTCAGCCTCCGTGCATTCCCGCGCTCAACGTCGGGTCATGCGCCAGGGGCGCGGCACTGCACGTTATACGTGTGAAATTCAATCGCTGCGCGCTCTAAAAATAGCCGCTAGAACTCGGGAGATTCTGCTAACTACCGTGAGTCCATGCCGGGCCAGCGCAGGTGAAAACCAACGTGCCATGCCATGCGCGTGCGCCGCTGCATCGAGCAGCATCGCACACCCGAGTGCCACCGTGCGATCTCTGTACCCCGTCCACGTCTCAAGGTCGCGCCCGAAGGCATACAGGGAGAAGCGCGCTGGATTCGTGAAGGCGGCGGCTGGTGGCCAATCCCCCTCCGACCCGCGCTTCGGCTGGGGCCGCTCGCGCCGCGGTTCAGGGGCGCGGCCGCGAGATTTCGGATCGGGGCTCACTCGAGATCTGCGGGGGGCGATCGGCTGTGCGATCGGCTGCTCGGCCGAGGAGCGCGAGCTGAGCGGCAGAAGGGTGCGAGGCAGAAGATCGGCAGAGGGCGGAGGAGGCATGTCATACTCCTCCTCTGCCCTCTGCGCTTCCAGACAGCTCGGGCCTCGCCCATCATTGAGGGGCGAGGCCTGAGCTGTCTGCAAGCGCGGCCTCGTGTGCGGCCGCTCCGTTGCGACGGGGGCTCGGCGCACGGCTCGCTCCAGGCGAGTTCGTGGGCCCCGTTGGCCGCCGCCTCCGTGGTGGGGGCGGCCGGCTCGGCGGTCCAGCGCAGGGGGGGCACGTGCGCCCCGCGCGTGCGCAACTTCACGGGGATAGAGTCGGATGCCGTTCATTGCAGTCTCCTCAGCCTGGCGTCCCAGTTCAAGGTCGTCTCCTTCGCAGCGATCACAAGGATAAACTGATTCTAGACATCGAGTGCCGTTGGTTTACGGGCTGACCGTTCTCCACCCCGAAACACTCGTAGCCGATGATGGCCTCGTGCAAGAAAATGCCGCGCGCGATGAACGGCACCACTTCTGCGTCCATGCGGGGTGGGTGGCCGCCTCGGCAGCTGGAACAAGCACGAGATCTGCGTGACAACCCCCTGTTTGTATAAGGTCATTGTGTACTCGTCGGCGCATGAGACGGGTTCCAAAATGGATCTGGTGTGCAACCTTTACTTCCGTCAACTTTCGCTGGCCTTCATTCCTGACGCGGACTCCCCCCAATGATCGTTCGGCTCAAGAGGTGTCGTGTGCAGCTCTAGTCTGCCGTGAGGACGGCGCTGGTATAGGCACAATGCAAAACCAAGTGCCCGACGAAGAGCGAGCAAAGACAAAGGGGAATCTTCGTGCCCCAGTCCCGCCCCTACGCGGAAGTGCCATCGTTTCGCTTCCGCCATCTTCCGTTGCCTTCCGCCGGGGAGAGATGCCGATTCCTTCGACTCCTCGTCGGCGAAGCCCCTGCTCGAGCGCCCTACATCGGTACGCTGCCGGGTAGGCCGCTCCATCGCGCTGCCGCCTCTCGCTGGCCCCGGAAGCGCGCCGCCGCGATGCTCGGCCGACCTCGTCGAGGCAGCACGCGGCCGCCTGCCCAGCAGAAGGCTTGCGGCAATGGCGCGGCCGTTGCGCTCGATGGCCTCGTGAACGAGGCGCGCCGGGCGCTCGGCAGCGCATGCGGTCGACCGTGCGTGAGCCCTCCGCCGCCGAGCCGCCGCCGCCCGTGCGGGCGCCCGTCGCCGTCTGCCGCCGCTGCCCGGCACGGTCGACGCACGCTTTCCGCGCGGCGGGCGCCCGCGGCCCGCGGGGGGGCCGCGGGCGGCCTGTCGCAGGATCGCTGGCGCCGGCCAGCAGGACGCGCGGGCGGCCCAAAGGGCCAGGCCTGGGCTTGCCGCGGGGGGGCGGCAGGCCGCGCTGGCCATGTAGCGTGATCGCCTCGGGGAAGCTGGCGGGCTGCAGGGCCAGCGCGGGGGGCAAATCTGCGCGCGGAGAGAGGAAGGCGTCGCCGAGGTCGAGGCACAGCGGGGGCAGGTCTGTGGTGATCGCCTCCCTGTGCGTCGACGCGATGCCGCCCTGGGCATCGAGGGTCGCCGCGCGCTCTGTAAGCAGACACCCATGAATAAGCATCTCTGTGCATTAAGCGCCCCCCGTCGCACTGATAGGTGGGATCAAATACTGCGCGCTGACGGATGTGATCCGGTCATTGCCCTTGGCCGCCGTTACTTTAAGGCCCGAAATATTTCTTCCCTTGAAAGAAAGAGAGCGGGTCGTCATGGCCGTGCGGCAGACCAGCTAGTCGTCACTCCGCAACTTACCTTGCGAGGCGAAGATCTAAGGGCTCACCGCCTCCTATGTCGCGTTTAACCGTGCCTGCGCAAGACCAGGGGGACGTTTCCGCGCTGCGCAAGGAAGTCCGTCTGGCCTGGGTGCCGAGTTGTTAGCCATATCCCTGCGTCAGGTCGCTCTCAGAGCCGCATCAGTCGAACGCGATGTGGGATTGGTGAACTCGAAGTGGGCCTGAAAAGCAACAGCTGCCCGCTGAAGGCGTTTGGACTCCTGCCACCTCGCCACTGGGGAGAGCTATGCCATGCCAGACTGCTCTACCATCAGATTGCAGGCGGCCGTATATTTTGGACAGTCGTGCAGTCGATATTTCGGGATGGGCTGCCGATTAAGCTGCATTTGTCTCGCGGGCGGCAGGTCGGAGATTAGGAATACCGTGCGCATGCATGTCCTCGGGGATAGTCGGGATGCCGACTCTGGACCGCCATTGAACGCTCTGAGGATTCAGTCGACGAGGGTGCACGGTCGAGCGTGCTCGGGGCAGAGCGTCGGCAGGTCAGGGCCTAGGCCCAATATATCATCCAAGGCAGCGGGCCAGATATGCTGAATCTTGGGGGTGATATTGCGAGGTGAGGGCAAGCCTTTGTCGATCAATGGGAGGGGGATCTCAAGCGGGGCCTCCGGCACGAAATCGTTGCCGCCCATGACATAACCGTCGCCCTGTCGGGGGATTGCGAGTTGGTGTCCAGCCCCTCTGGATGTCTGCCGCATGCCTCGGTACCTGCTCCCTGTCCATACCAAAACTGTGAAAGCTGTAATTCGCAGGCAATGGGCCAGAAGTATTGTCATCTACAGATGCCTTCGCGTGCAATCATTGTGCAAATCTATGGCTGTTTTCCGTTTGCAGCAAAAGTCGTTGTCATGTGTCAGAGCTCGGGTCACTCCAGGCACCAGTCAACACACGCCGTCAACTCTACGAGCGGTTTGGATGGAACTTGACGATGTGCGTACCTATGTGGGGTAATACGTTGATCTCTCGGCACCTTCACCTTGATCCGGCAGGAAAATGCATGCCCTCGCATTCGAATGTGAATTATCCCAGTGCGACCCTACCTAGGAGTTGGAGCATCTAGGAAAGCAACATCTACATTTACACCGACAGCTACATTAACATCTACACCTGCATCTACATCAACATCAACATCAACAGCGAGACTCACATCTACATCTACATCTACACCTAACTTTGCATCTACACCTACACCTACATCCACTTCTACACCTACACCTATATCTACATCTACACTTTCGCATTGGTTTTGCTTTTTCTTTGCATTGCCTTGCCTTTGCTTTTGCTTTGGCTTTTGCTGTTGCTTTTGCTTTGCTTTTGTTTTTGCTTTTGCTTGATTTTGTTTTTGCTTTGCCTGCGCACAGACACACACACACACACGCATGCTTTCGCATTCGCTCACCCGGTGTGCTTGAGAATGCTCCGTATCTGGTCTACACCGCTATGCTATGCTATGCTATGCTGCGCTATGCTATGCTATGCTATGCTGCGCTGTGCTATGCTATGCTGTATGCTATGCTGCGCTATGCTGCGCTATGCTATGCTATGCTATGCTATGCTATGCTGCGCTATGCTATGCTGCGCTATGCTATGCTATGCTATGATATCCTATGCTATGCTACGCTATGCTATGTTATGCTATGCTAATGCTGCGCTGCGCTAAGCTGAGCTAAGATAAGCTAGGCTAGGCTAAGCTTAGCTAAGCTAAGCTAAGTTAAGCTAGCCTAAGCTAAGATGAAATAAACGACGCTAAGCTAAAGGGACGTAACTGGGGGAACCGCGGGGTGGATACTGGGGGAACCGCCCGGGGCACTTTCCACTGCCCGGCCCCTTCAAGCCCAGAGAGTAAGAACCCTTCTAGGCAGAGCCTAGATAGGGAATGACAAGTAAGCACATACATCCATACATACGTGAACACAAATATCAACGCATAAGTACACACATAGACCATTAAGTTATTTACGCAACTGCACGAACATATCGATCCACAAAAACAAGCAAATTCTTATACACATCTATACATGCGTTTACACATAAATATATGTGTATATGCATATATACAAATGCTCATGTGTATCTGCGTATGAGCGTGTGCCATGGTATGCGGATGTACAGGTGCCTTGTGTATCTGCAGTCAGCAGATCGCGGGCATGTCAAGAAAGGTGGCTGCGGCAGTTGCAGACAGTCAGGGCCAGAAGGCGGATACATATATATATAGAAAAGAGACAGACGGCATTTCGTCACTGCGTGTCCACGGGGTGTGGACAAGGCTCGTCGCGGCTGACAAGAGCGCTGTTTAGTCCTTTGCTCGTCGGGCCGCCAGAATGAGTCCCCGTTGCGAAAGTTTATTCATCTGGGCTCACATTACCACATCTGGGCGCTGTGGTGCAAATTAATGTGGAAAGACTTTTCGTTGTGATTTCCCACGGGGAAATAATTGCAGTGGCGTGGAAGTGGCCAGGAATGACCTCCGCTAGCGAATTTATAAGGGGAGAGATTGTATCCTGAATCTCCTGAATTGGTTACATATTACTGATTGTACGCCGCGGAGAACCCCGGAAAGCTCTCCGCCCAGCCAGGCCGAACGCCGTCGTGCTCAGAATCTAGGGGGGAAAGGGGGCACCGCCCTGAGCGTCAATGCTCAAGATGAATAACTTTCGTACTGGGTAAGTGCTGGAAAGTCCATGCAGAAGGTAACGCAAGAAAATCTCGAGCATTGAGTTTCATGACCGGAGTTCTGCTGGGACGAGAGCTTCAAGGATGCGATGGCGAAGAGCGACGAGCAGCTCGAGAAACTGGAGGAACACATTCGGAACCAATCACCTCTCGCAACACGCCACCGAGTCCTCGCCGTGGCGATCAGGGACCTTGACCTCGTCGGCGTGGGAGAGTCCGACTGACAGTGGCGCGTTGCGTCCGAAACGCGACTGCCACGCCTTGGAGGGCCACTGGAGGCAAGGCTGACGCGGGCGTTGGCACGAAGTGGGCGATGACTGGGATGGGGCTGGGCGCTGATATTTCCTTCCGGATCCCGAGGCTATCGCGGCTGAGCATTCGTACAATCATGAATCAATTTGTCTGACCTGCCACGGGCTCAGAACTGCAGGAAGCAAACCGACTGTGGCCGCTTCTGCCGCGCAACTGACTTGTCGCATGGCCAACTGTGGAATCGCGCCTGGGCCGCGTGTGGAGAACTGCTTCAGCTTGTCCGGCCTGCCGCGGGATCAGACCTGAAGGAAGTAAGAAGCCTATGGCGCTTCTGTCGCGTCGATCGCATGTCATGTGGCCAGCTGGGGCCGTGCCTGGAAAGTCCGAGGCGTCGGGTTCTTCTGCGCGACGCGGCCGTTAGCCGCGTCGCGCTGGTGACAAGCGCTCGCTGGTCTTGCACACGACTCCGGTGTTTGGGGGGCGCGCTAGGTGCCTTTGCACTGGTCAGCTTCAAACAACTCGGCGAGGGTGCCAACGGAATTTCATTGGCTGCGGCGTGGCTGAAATACACCATCATGGCCGCCTCGCTGCAGCGCTTGCCCAGACCAGGCTTTCTCCCCCTGGCCGTCGCAGATTCTTCCAGCTTTCAATGATGGCTCTTCGCCATATCGCCGCAGGCACTGCTGTAGGTGGCAGGCAGTTTGAGCACTTCTTGAGTTGCGCGAGTGCTAATGCGCAAGTAATTATGTTTCCCTTCGCCACAACAGGAATTTGGTAGAGCAGAACAAGTCTTGTGCGAGGCAAGGCTGGGACGGCCAACGTGCAGTACGTCGGAGAGCATGCCAAAACGCTGCGTGAAAACTCCACTTGGCCGTGCGGCCACACCAGGTACATCCAAGCAGGAGCATGCTCCAAGCCCAGGGAAGCAATGCTGTTGCCCTGGCGGCCCTGGAAACCCGCAAGCGAGGTTGCAGAACAGGCGGCAATCACGCACTATGGAAAATCACACTGGAGGGGGAGCAAAGAGAAGTCGGAGAGTGATCAGGAAGAACGCACGGGGACAAGTGCAGCCAGAAATCCACTCACCGCAAGCTTCATGAGTCCAGGCATCATGCGACAGACAAGTCAGAGGAAGACGAACACACACACGCCTGAGATGACAAAGCAGCGGGACAAGATGCATGTGATCAACGTCTAGGAAGAAAACGGAAGGTCGAGGCCGTGCAACACGTCTGGCCAGAATGGCCAAGCGTTTGCAAAAGAAGCTATCGTCTGCCGTGCGAGCCCGCAGTGCCGTGCAGCGAAATCGGGCTAGCGCGCATCTGAAACACATTAATAACCAAGCGAGCAAGCGAACAGTACAAGAGCATGCAGGGCAGAGGCATGAGTCAAGCGAAGAGAGAATGAAAACATAGAGCAGAGACGAGGAACCCAGGCGGATTTTGTTCAACAAGCTCGACGCAGCCAGGGAGGCCCTCATGATTCGTCCCTGAAGGCAGTGAGGACGTCGTTCTCCTGAGTTGTCTTGTCCATCTGGTGGAAATCCAATGGGTGATGCATGCTGCCCGATGCAATGTTTATTATGTGCCCCGCCTTGCAACCCAAAGATGTGGTGCGCAACCCACTGCTCATTCGAGTCGAGGATGTCAAAACCGTGCTGCTGCTCTCCGACGTGCTGCTTAGCATCGCTGGTGGCCTGCGCGCTGCTCAGGTGCTCGAATTGCGATTTCTCCCACTGATGGGGGCGCGCGCTGCGGTGCGGGAATGCTGTGCGATGCTGTCGGCGAGTCAACTGCGAGAGAGATCAGCTACCTCTTACCAACTTCGGTCCTGCACTGCGCCAACTCGGAAAACAATACTTGCGTACTGCTGGACGTATCTCGGCTAATTGTCTACCCCGAAATGATCAATAAAAGGGTCTCTGAAATTACCGCGACGCCCCCTGTGTCTACTGTCTGGCTTGGCCAGCATTGGCGTTCAATACTTTGTTTGGGTCCTGCTGGTCCAGCAGGTGACTCCCGTCCTCCTGCAATGATCGGAGTTGACGAGCGCTTCTTCTTGAGCTGGTATGGTCTGATCGTCTATTGGTCTAATTCGGCCTGCCCACACCGTACGTATCTCTCAGTACCACATACCACTGAGAAGCTTGGTGGCCTTATAACAAGCCCTATACTGCTCTACGCTCTTCGACTTCACATCCCCCTGGTACACAAACGCGTGAAATGGAAAAGACTGGGGGCTGCCCACCCACAAGAAAAACAAACGAGTCAGGCTGCTTAGAGGCCTGGTGCAGCAATCGCGGCCTAAGATGGGCTCACGTTGGAACGTAGCCGAAGAAGTAAAAAAAGGGCACCCCTCAGAAGTTGCTCTGCCTCAGGAACTTGAAGTACACGTAGCAGAGTTGCTCGAAGTATGCAGCCACCCAACTGGAATACCTGAGCACATATGGAAACGGCAATGTCGGGACTGCCGCATGAACGGAAGAGAGGCAGGCTACTTCTTCCGTCCCGGGTAAGGCTGAGGCCGGCCAGATTTGGGTCCAGCATCGCCCTCAACACGTCCAAAGGAAAGCTTCCCTGACGAAGCTCCCTGTTGGTGTGCACTAGATCGTGCAGGATCTTTGGCACGTGCAGGTGGCCCTGATGGTTCTCGCCCCAGTGTGTGGCAAGAACTGGCGCCAATTGCACTCCCAGCAATAGACTCGGGGAGCTGGTGCCGGGTATTGAGGGTACCTTCAGACTGCGAGGGTGAATCAGCGCCTGAACGTAGAGCAAGTGCCGGAGCGGGCTCTGCAGCAAGACTTCCCCCGAGGTCTGCGCTTGGGCCGGCTGCACCTGCTGGAGGTGGAATGGCTTCAACGAGAAGCTGAAGGCCATCAGGAAGAATAGGAGTGGCTGGACCATCTTGAGCCACCTGCTTGGCTGTCCTGCGCTTCTCCTTCTTGCGGAGTCGTTGGGCACGGCGTACAACACGAAGTTTCTCCAACAATTGTACAGGATCGTCGGAGTCTTCAGCTTTGCCCTGTGCATCCTGAGCGCGCTCCTTGTGCATAGTCGCTGGCACGGAGGGCCGAGCAGTCGCAGACATCACAGTGCCGGCAACCGCCGCAGCCACAGCAACAACAGTGCGCCTCGGGGCGCCCTCCCGGATCGCCGCCTGCACAGCCGCCGCCACAAGGGAGGGGCCATCAGCAGCGTTGGCGCTCATCTATACCTAGCAAGGGGGGTAGCTAGACAAATGCAATCGCTTGAGCCAAAATGGGTACACAAACGCGTATCCTTCTGAGACTTGCAGCAATTTCTGATATCCCTCCTTGCCTCGCTGGTGCCCGCGGAGCTTTAGAGGCACTTGCGATGCCGATATCTGGGGTAGATAAGCGTGTAAGTAGGTACGCGTATGCGTGCGTATACGTATCTACATATACAGTGCTTTACAAAGCAACTCTGCTCAATGCGCCTTATCGGTGTTGTCCCCCTGTCAGTGGTATCAGTCGGGCTTCAATCTAATGAACAACCTCGCTCTCCTCCTCCTCCTCCTTCTCCTCCTCCTCCCCTTCCTCCTGTTTCTCCTTCTTTTTATTGCGCACGGGATTTTTTGTTGTTGGTATTCCTGCCCTAGTCCCCCACGCCGCCCACGCCCAGGACATCCTCTGGCCCCCAGGTCTTCAATCGGCCCGCCTGGGAGAGCTCGACCGCTCCCTGCCATGTAGCCTCCGCGTCGTCAGGCTCGCCACCTCGAGGAGAGCCAGAACTGCCCCCTCCAACGCCCGGCCCATCCGACCCTTCCCAGGAAGAGATCGGTCGATAATTTTGACCCGTTGCGTGCTTCCGCCAAGACACGTCTTAGGCGGGAGCGCCACTGCGAATTCAAGCTGAAGAAGTGCTGGCCTCCATTTTCGAGAAAGTCCTTGGCGGGAGCGCCATCTCGATATCGAGCTGAAGGGTGTCGAATTCCAATTTTCAGGAAGTCCTGGGCGGGGGCGCCATTTCGAAATCGAACCCTGAAGGCTCCGAATTGTGTTTCGGGGGAAGTCCTGGGTGAGAGCGCAATTTTGGAATCGAATCAGAAAGGTGTCGAATTCTAGTTTGGAGGAAGTCTTGGGCGGGAGCGCCACATCGAAATCGATCCTGGAAGTTTCGAAATTGTTCGAAATTGTTTTTGAGGAAAAGCGAAACTGTCGTTTCGAAATGGCCACACCGTTTGGCCTTCAAAAGTTTAAATGTCGGATCAAAGATTTCGGAAGTGTAATTTTCGCTTGAGACTTCCTTCAGCAAGCGATCTCGACTGGATTTCGAAACCATCGGGTTCGAATTCGCAAGGGCGGTTTCGCCCGAGACTTGAGCAAAACAATGCTTGAACAAAACGGGCCCCTTTGACGTCTCCTCTTTTGTCGCGGGCGCAACGCCACTGACAACGTTGTACTGGGGCCCCATCGCCTCACGGGAGGCGTTGCATTTTGGCCGAACTCTCGTAGCGGTGAGGTAGCCAGGACTTTGAAACATCGACCTTGGGAGAACGCAGCAGTGGAAACGGATTGGCCCACGGCTGCATGCTCCTCGGGCGCTTCAGGATGCCCTTGCTCATCAACCTGTCCCCGCCCGAAGGCGGCCCTGAAGCAGAGACGGCGAACCTTGTCCGAAGCCCGGCCGGCCACCAACAGCCTCACCCACCCCCGCGCAGCGCAGCATACGGTGTGGGCATTGAGTAAGGAACTCTTCGATAAGGAATCCAGGGTCTGGAAGCCAGCGGAACTCCAATCGAGGCTTGGCCATGGATATCGCCGCCGCCCTTACTAGACAAGGAATCCTCCAGGGTCTGGCGCCTCCTGGGACTATTCCTCAACCAACGCCCCCACCGTAGCGGAGCCAGCAGCCCCCCCCCCCGGAGCGACCTCTCCGAGAGGCCGACGAAGCTCTGCGCCGAGCGGCGGGCCAGGCCGGGCCCCTCGCTGGGCCCAGTCGCCCCCCCCACCCCAGGTCGGAGGGCTGCGCCCTGCGCGCCTGCAAGCCGACTCGGGGTTCCCCGCTCCCCCCGGGCTCGCCGCTGAGAGGAGGAGGAGGAGGAGGAGGAGGAGGAGGAGGAGGAGGAGGAGGAGGAGGAGGAGGAGGAGGAGGAGGAGGATCCTGGGGTAGCGCGCCCTTCGTGTGGGCGCTGCCAGAGGTGACCCTGACTCTCGGTGTGCACGAGCTTCTTCCCGGGGGCTCCCCACTGGCATGAAGCGCCCGGAGGCACCTCGGGCCAGGATCACCTCTGGCAGCCTCCGATTCGTGGCCGCGCCTTCCTCTCAGAACTGGTGAAGACACGACGCAGGTTCATTTGACAGACAGAAGCCGTGCACGTCAGCGGTGCCCATTCACGTCATCCTCTCTGGGAGCCCGCGAGAGGGCTCCCAAGAAAAGGCCGAGAGAAGAAGGCCCGCGAGAGGGCTCCCAAGCTGGCCCACGACCCAGGCAGGATGGTGGGATGGGCCAGAGGCCACCAAATACACGACTGACGCAAGCACGCGCCATGACTGTTCAAGCCAACGCTATTTTCTAGCTTTCGAGCAGGACATCTGAAATCCGCCGATCCTTCTGAGTGTGTGAGACGCTTTTCCGTTTTCGTCGTCGTCGTCGTTGCCCCGCTCCACTCCTTTCTTTGGGTCTCCTCCTCAAGCGATCCAGCCAAACGGAAATCAAACAACGTCGTAATTGATTCAAGATGCTTACGCTATTCCACCGAACCCCAGACGAGGCGTGGAGTCCACGGTTGAGGCGTCGTGGGTTTCCCGTGCACTATATGGGGATTCTGGCAGGCGTCTTCAGAGCCGTTTGAAGGCTCGGAGGAACCTCCTGGAGGCAGTTTTGGAGCGTGTTGGCGGCCGCCTTGGAACCTCTTTTGGGCCTCCTGGGGGCCTGTGGGCCTCTTTTGGGTCGCTTGGGGGCTTCGTTGGGCCTTGGGGGGGCCTCTTGGGGCAGAAATGTAAGATTTTCGGTTCGTGTTCCTCTTCGCCTCTCTTGGGGCCCTCTTGGGGCAATCTTTGGCCGTCTGGGGCCCCTCTTTCGGCCGTCTTGGAACCCTGCCCTGGGGTCCTCGTGGGGGCCTCTTGGGCAATTTTGGGGCGGTCTACGGGGCATCTTGGGCTGTCGTCGGAAGCTCGAGAAGACGAGAACCCCAGAAACAATCTAAAAGCCTCAGGAAAACCATAGATTATTGCTTGTCGGGCCCCTTTTGGGAAGGCTCTTGGGGCGTCTCGAAGGCGTCTTCGAACCATCGTAAGCGTCTTGGGCCCATCGCTCGGCGATTTGGAACCGTCTGGGAACGTCTTTGGGTCCACGGAAAACAAATTTAGAAGCTCCGGAATCTCAAGGTGTGCGCCGAGGAGCCTGGACACCTCCCTTCCACCCCTCCCCCACTTGAACTCGATTTTGGGCCCTGGGGCTAGGGGAAGGGAGAGTGGGAACAGCCAATCATGTCATACGCCTATCACCCCTGGCAAGCGGGGTCGGCGGAGTCGACGGGAAGCCCTTACCCTTGATCCCTTCCCGGGGGGTGTCCCGGAGGAGGTCCCGGGTCCAGGGAGGTTCCCCGGGGGGTTCCCGTGGAGGTCGTGCCACCCTCCTCCCCCGCGGGCCTGCAAAGAAGCGGCCCCGGATCCCGGCCCTGGCCCTGGCCTTAGCCCTGGCCCCGGCCCTCGGCTCTGGCCCCGGCCCCAACAGAGAGCCCAAGAGGCTCCCAAGAGGCTCCCAAGAAAGGCTCCAGAACGTCGGTGTCGTCGTCGTCGCTACCGCCGCCGCCGCCGCCGTCGTCGTCCCCCTTCAGGGTCGGCGGCGCTGGCCGTAAGGCCTTCCAAATAATCTGGCGAGAACCGTCAAATCCAACCTGGGACCTGGTCCCAGAACACCCCCTTCACGGGTCTGCCTGGTCCCTCACAGAACCCTTTCGCTTTCCGTCGACGTTTTCGTACATCTTCATGTCACGCTCGTGGTTGCTCATTAGCACGGGCCCCGCTTGGCCACATCTCCGCTGCGTCGGCCATGCTCTGGCCACACCTTCCCCACAATCAGGCTGGTGACTCCGCCCTGGGGCTGCCAATCGCAACATGTCCGACCGCGCCCTTGGGCTGGCGCCTGCGCCGCGAGCGCCCCAAGCCGCCTCTTCTTCCGGGTCGGCGGCTGGGCAAACGTTGGCCAAACCTTCCCCGCAGCCTTGCTGGTGAGTCCGCCCTGTGGGTCTCTCCACCCCCGACCGCACCTTTGGCCCCAGTCTGGCGCACCTCCGCCCGCACCTCTTCCAGGCTGGCGACCTCGCCAGCGGTATCGCCATCCCTAGCCTAAGCTCGATAATCAAAGACGGAGAAATGAGACCTTCTGCAAACCAGTCGCGTCCCTGCCATCGCCCCCCCGTACTTCTACACTTTGTGCTGCGAGGTGCATCGCTGAATCCGTCTTGGAAGCAATGAAGGGTGCTGGAAGGTCGAATGGCATCACTTCCAGGCACCTCCACGTCTGCTAGCGAAGGCATCGTGTCTTGGAATCCATGCAGCGGCTGGCGCTAGACTCAGGGCACGCCGCCGGGAACGCCGGTAGAGGAACTCCGAAACTTTGTGCATTTTCTACAAGGCGAAGGCGAAGTGCACACCCCACAGACGCACGTATAGGCAGAACAATTGGCTGGGTACTCACACTTTCAGAGTGGTGGAGAAATAGGCTGGTCTCGGTCCAGGGGCGGCTCAACTGTCGCTGCTGGGGGCTCTCGCGTGGCATCCCACGGCCTCTTGGTGTGCCAAGCCCACTCGAGGGGCTCTCGAGGCCCGAGCCTTGGCTCTGCGGAGCGAGCGCCCACCGCGACACACCCGAGGAGAGACGCCCGAGAGTCCCGAAGAGCAGACGGCAGACTTTTGGCGGCGCGCACAAGGAGGTAAGATGGGGGAGGCGGGATTGGCTTCTAAGAAGCAGGGGTGCTTCTTAGAAGGCGCCGGCCCTATATCTGCAGACAAGGCCCGCGCCTGCTAAGAAGCAGGGGTGCTTCCAGGAAGCCTTCCCTCGTCCCCCTACCCCCCCCCCTCTGTGCGTGTCCGAAATTTGGACCCGCGAGCGCCAGCTCGTCCAGGCCCTCGCGGACCCGCTCCTTCACGAAGTCGTCCTTCACCTTCGCGCCCTTGCTCCTGCTCCGCCAGGACGAGGCCGAGAGCGACGCGGCGTGCAGCTGTGGGGACGACGCCGACGCTGCCGGGCGCCAGCCAGTCTCGCCGCCCCAGGTGCTCCTTGGGGGGGAGAGACTGCGCCCGTGTCGTCCCAGGGGGACGGCCCAACGCGGGGCCAGGCGGTGGCGCTGGGGCGCTGGCATCACTCGAACGTCGCATAGCGTACTCTGGCCAGTCAATGCCCTGCGGTTGTTTCGTTTGGGGGGAAGAAACAGCACAACCATCAGCTTTCGGAGGCCCGCGCGGCTCTCTCGGGTCGGCGCTGGACCCCTCCCCCCGCACGCGTGGGGCGCGCCGAGGGCGGCGCTGGGGGCGCCGCCCAGGAGGGGCGGGCTGAGATTCCTGGCGCCGACCCACTAGATCCGCGCAGACCTTCATGAGCTTATCGTATGTCGTGCTGCTTGCTCTTCTGGCGACCCTGGGCAAGGGTGGCGTTTGGTGCGCGGCTTGCCAATCGTTGCGTGCGATGCGACAACAACGGCCTTGGTGTATGTGTGTGTGTGTGTGTGTGGCCCACCCGTGCCTCGCGAACGCCGCGCAGGAAAGGTCCAGAGCGACGGCCAATCTGATTTCGGGTCATGACTCGGGTTTGCGGTGGCCGTTCGGGACGATTCGGGCACTCTCAGAACGCCCTCGGCGAGGCGCAGCTGCTGGAACGCATCCCGAGGCAGGACAACCTCCAGGGGAGCCGACGAAACCGTCCGAAAACGTACGCATAGCCGACGAGCGTCCCTGGCCCAAATCCGTCCAGCTCCTCAGGCCCAGCCTGGCGTTCAGGATGCGGTCCAGATCCTGGTCGGCGTCCACCCAGTCCCAGTCACCTAGGGAACGATATGGGGGACTAGCTCAAGGGGGGAGCAATGACCTGGAATCGACCATATTTCGCCCACATATCAGCGACATGCCTCGGGCAGAACCCTGCACGTTCCTGGGCGGGGGAGGGGGGGAGGTCCCGATTGGCGAGTGGGGATCAATGCTCCCCCCCGAGCCAAAGCCGACGTCATGATTTTTCCACCACGTGGACCCCCGTCGGTCTCGACCCATTCCTCGGGACCGGCTTTTCATCCTGATTAGTTTTCTGACGCTCCCAGGGCCTGGTGAGGGCCCTGAGGGGCCGAAAATTGTGAAACCATCTCCCGTTATGGTGTTTTCGCGATGCGAGGGGGTCTGTGGAGCCAGAGCCCCCCCCGTCGGTGCCACTGATCGCCGCGGTGCCGAGACAGCTGCAGGATGTCCGGCGAGCGTGGCGGCGGGCCAGCCGTCGACGACCACGACCCCCAGATGCTCTCGGCCTCCGCCTGGCCGCCCGGGGTGGCGTTTCGCGGCAGACCGCCGCCGCCCCTTCGGCAGCCCGCGCCAGCGGAGCGCCCGCGGCGCCCCGCCGGCAGCGGGCCGCCAAAGGGCCAGAGCCTCCTCCTCCTGCTCCCTGCTCCTCTCCCTCCTCCATCCCTCTTCCTTCTGGGTATCTCCTCCCTGTCGCATCTTGAGGCTGGTCGAGAAGGCGGGCGGGGCGTTTCGCCTGCGAGTTCCTCACCATGTATGATCCTGAAGCTGAAACTCTGCAGAACTTTCACACATGGAGGGCGGGTGGTTTTCAACATGTGGTTCTCGCCTGAAGGCCGCGCACATGCGTCTTGAAGTTTGCAGCAGTTTCACAGATGGGGGCGGGCCATTTTCAAAATGTGGTTCTCGCTTTAGCGCCGCGCACATTCGTCGTAAACGTTAGCAAGAATTTCACGGATGGGGGCGGCTGTTTTCAACGTGTGGCTCTAGCCTGAGCGTCGCGCACATTCGTTGAAAAGGTTCGCAAGAGTTTCACGGATGGAGGGCGGTTGCTTTTCAAAATGAGGCTCTCGCCTTAGCGCCCCGCATATTCGTCGTAAGAATTCGCACCAGTTGCAATGATTATCATGGCTAGCCTCCCAGGAACGGTGTTCTGGCACGATGTCGGAATGTCAGTGCGCAGCAGTCACGTTGATTCGAATTGTTGAATTCCCAGGAATGGTATTATGGCACGGTTCAGGACCGTCGAGACGCAACAGTAATGGTGATTCGCGGCGCGGAAGTCCCAGGAATGGTCTTCTGGCACAGTTCTGGATCTTCAAAAAGGTTGTCTTCCAACGGGGCACTTCTCAGTAAACATGTGTGACAGTAAATCCTTGTGTAGGGGGCTATGAAGAGGGAACCTGGAGGGAGGGTTTATTGCAAGATCGTTGGTCAATCTTAGGTTTACACTGGTCTTCCTCATCCTCCTCCTCCACCTCCTGTCCCTGTTCCTGCTTCTCCTTCTCCTGCCTCCCCCCTTCACCTTGATCCTCTACTCTCCCCTAGGGGCAGCGAAGAGTCGATGGACATCCGGGTGCCTTTCCCAAGACGGTGGAAGCCCGCTCGAGTGCGCGAGCCGCGGCCCCATGAGCGCCAGCCAAGACCTCCTGGACAAAGCGGCTCTCTGCGGGTCCACCACAGCTCGCGCCCTCGCGCCCTCCGCGGTGCGCTGCGCACGGTCGTGCTCGCTCCCCACCCCCCTCCTAGAGAAGGGCAGCTCACCGCGGCGCGCGAGCCGCGACCGAGACGACAGGAGGTCCCCAGAAGCCACTGGAGGTTCACAACAGGCGAGGCGCGCCCCCAAAGGATCTTGAGCCTCCAACGTTCTGCTGCTGCTCCTGCTGCTCCTGCTGCTGCTGATCCCTCCCTCCCTTCTCCCTCCTTCTCCTCCTCCTCCTCCTTCTTTTCCGCCTCGTCCTCCTGTTCCTCTGTCCTCCTCCATTCCTTCTCCTTATGAATAACTCCTACCTGTCGCACCCCGAAGCCAATCGGAAGGGCGGGCTGGGCATTTCTCCTGAGACCTCCTGGCAATTCTGAGCCTGAAGCTAACATCTGGCAACATCTTCGCAAATGATGGGCGGGTCGCTTGCAAAATGTGGCTCCCGCCTTAGCGCCGCGCACATTCGCCTAGAATTTTGCAAGAGTCTCACGGGTTGGGGGCGGGTTGTTATCAAAATGTGGCTCTCGCGTTTGCGCTGCGCACTTTCGCGGTAAAAGCTTGCAAGAGTTTCACGGATGGAGGGCGGTTCCTTTTGAACATATGGCTCTCGCCTTAGCGCCGCGCGCATTCGCTGTAATTATTTGTAAGAGCTTCTCGAATGGAGGCCGGTTCCTTTTCAAAATGTTGCTCTCGCCTCAGCGCCGCACATTCCTTTCAAATATTTTCAAGAGTTCAACTGGTTCTCATGGCTGATGCACCAGACATGTTGTTTCGGAAAATATGTTGATTCGAAGTGTTGAAGTCCGAGGAATGGTAAGCTGGCAACAATCAGGTTGACTCGTGCCGTTGAAGTCCTGAGAAGGGTGTTTCGGTGCCCTTCAGGATTTTCACTTGGTTGCCCGCCAACGGGGCATTTTCCTCAGTGACAGTAAATCCTTGTAGGTGCCTATGAAATCATATGAAGAGGGAGCTTGGAGGCAGGGTGTATTCCAACATCGTTGGTGAGTCTTGGGTTTACACTGGTCCACTTCCTCCTCCTCCTCCTCTTCCGTCCTCCCTCCGATCCTCTCTCGCTTCGGCCGTTGGAATGGAGCTCGTTGCGCGGAGGCGTCTGTCATGCCAAGGAGAGCGATCTCCTGGTATCCGGTGCCGACCTACTACGAGGGTCCGTGCGGCGGATCTGTAAGCGCCCTGGGGCGGGCCACTCGCCAGCCTCCTCATCCCTCCGATCCTCCCTCGGGCCCCACTGCAGAGGTCTCGACACCCCACGGGGGGGGCCACCCTTAATCTTAGATTCGCTGGTGATGGCCACTGGGTGCCCTGCCCGAAGGCTGCCCTGCTGGGGCCGCAACTGCGGGAGGGCATCGGAGGACCGGGCGAGCGCGCCGGAACGGCCGGTGGAGGCAGGAAGTGGTGGGCAACCAGGGGACGGGCACTACAAAGAAAACATGTGCGATATTGTGCGATGGGATCTCCTGGGTATATGTATTTTTATGCTCCCTCCCCAGGCTGTCCAGGTGGATATCCAAGGGGCGGGCATTACACGTATTCGCCAGTGGGCCTCGGCGAAGACACTTGCGATGAGAGCTCGATGCATGTAGTCAATGCACCCGCTGGCCGATTTGCTCCTGCTGCAACCGCCGGCGTTCGGCGGCCGAATCGGCTCCGCGAGCCGTCGGGGTCTGTCCGCGTGGGCTTCGCGACCCTGGACACCCGGGCTTGCGATCCTGGAACCTTGGGCGTCGGCCCTGCGTCTGGGCCCGCAACGGGTGCTGTGGCACCCCGATGCGGGTGCTGTCCACAGAAGCCTCGAGCCCCCCATCCCTGGATCGTGGGAGGGCTAGCGCAGACCACGGCGGCGCTCCCGCCCAGCCCAAACCTGGTATCGGCCCAGGTCCATCCTGACCCTTTTCTCGAAACGGATCTGCCCGTGGCGACGAGAAGCCTCCAGGAGGCCCAAAAGGGGACAGAAGCACCAGAGAGGGCCGCCTTCGTCTCGAGTGGCCCTCCTCCGAAAAGAGGGGGGCCAGGGGAGTAGCACCAGATGGAGGGTCTTCCCCCCCTCTTCCCTCTTCCCGAGGGCCCAGAAGTCTCCAGAGGGTCCGCCAGGGGCCTCCCGAGAGGCTTCTGGAGGCCCAGAAAAGGGCGCTCAAGAATCTCGATCCTGCCCCTCATCCTAACTTCTCCCTCCTCCTATCGCCTCCTCCTCCTCCTCCTCCTCCTCCTATCTCCTATCTCCTATCTCCTATCTCCTCCTCCTCCTCCTGAGCCGCTGAGTCCCTCATGGCCTGAGTCCTACGGACCCGGCCATCACTTCCCCAGGGCCGGTGGGCCCTGGGAGGGTCGCTCAAACCGAGGAGCCTGGCGGCTCCTGGGGCGGTCGCTCCAGCAGCCGTCGGCTGGTGACGCCGGGCGAAGGCCTTCCTCCTCCAGCCAGGAACAAAAACACAAGGTGAGACGAGCGCGTTCCACTGCTCGCAGACTAGCTGCTCGCAAATGGCCTGGATCCCCCGCGGGGGATCTGCGAGAAATCACGTCGAAGCAGACGTGTGTTCTTTTCGGACGTTTGCGAGTAGGCACTTTGCGAGCAGTGGAACGCGCTCTGTGAAAGGTGGCCCCGCCCCCTGGGCGCCGTCTGCGCTCGACGAGCGAGGCTGGGCCACAAGCTTACTTCGAACTGAGGGGAGGTGCCAACCTCCTGTTCGAAACCTCACCCGTCCTCCGATGCCATGGCCCCCCCCCTCCACAATCTGGCTCCTCGTGCCATGGGCGGCTTGGCAGAGGCTGCGGCAGGGCAACAAAACAGACCGTGGTGTCGACGTTGGACGTTCAGTCCCTGGAGCGCGAACGTTGCCTTCGTGACCAGGTGGAGCAGGTTACCCCGGGCACGATTGTCTTCGCGCTCCGCGCGGTAAAAGCCACGGTGGTCCTGGCCAGGCGTAGTGGTGAGTCGAACGGGCTGTGTTGTCTGTTTGCGAGACGAATCGTATTCGTCTCATTTTCGTCGTGGGGTTTGATCGCTCCAGCTGGGGGCGTGCGCGGGGGGCGATAAGCGCGGTGAAACCAAGCTGCTGGCGGCGGGATGAGGCGGAGCCGAGTTGGCGATGCAGGGGGGGAGGGGGGACGGATATTATAACGAGGCAAAAGAGGGGAGGGGAGCCAAATGAATTCAAGCGTGAACTGAACGGGCATGGCGTTGCAACGGCTAATTGGGGCTGGTGGCGTGTCGCAGCCCTCAAGGTGGGAATGACCGGGTCGCGCCGGCACGGCTGCACCCGTGGTTCGAAGCTCGTCGCGAGTCATCCCGCCCACCCAATCCATTGCTATGATAAGCCTGCCCCGCCCCCGAGTCCCGATGCCTATGACAGCGGCGCGAGTGAGCGAATGGGGTGAGGGGGGCCCTGGGGGACGGCCGCGGAGACGGCGGAACCCGGGGGGGGGAAACGAGGATATAGAGAGAGACGATCGCGTGACGAAACTGGCGGGGAATCTAGCTGAGGCCAGCTAAAACGTGAAAAAGCTAGCGCCAGAGTAGCATGGGGAAAGCGCCAGGGTCTCAGGGGCCTGAGGGATGGAGGTGGGCCGTAAACGGCGCAACGACTATGTGACACAACGCCTGGCGCCTTCGTGAGGGCGCTCGTTGGCTTGCCCGTGTGCTTACAGTGGCGGGCATGCCGTGACATGCTTGTGGTTGGTTGTGAGATGAAATGATGGCTCAACTGCTGGCGGCGACGCGGGGCTGGGGCAGTCGGCGCTCTGGGGTGAGGCGGTTCGCCTCGAATGTCCACGACTCCTACGACAGTGTTGCACAGGAAGGGCGCCAGGCCCTCAAGGACAGAACACTGTTTGGGGTACGCAGGGTGTTTTCATGGACGCGTGACGCGACAAAACACCTGCGGGCCGCGGCCCCTGACTCAGGCCGCTCTTGGCCGCCTTGGCGGAACTATGGGCGGCGGAAACACGACAGACCAGGACGCCTTGCTACGAGGGGGGGTGCGGGAGGAGGAAGAGGAAGAAGGGAGGGGAAACCTGTGCAGCAATAGGAAGAAAACTGCTCCGACGATGGGCCGAGCCCCCCGGGGCAGCGCGTATCACTGCGCCACGCGCGCGAGCGCGTAAACCCTGGCACTCGCAGGAGGAGGGGGAGTGGAAGGACGAGACAAGGACGAGGAGGAGGATGAGGATGAGGATTAGGAGGGTTAGGAGGAGGAGTAGGAGGATGAGGAGGATGAGGAGGAAAAGGAGGAGGAGGGGGAGGAGGAGGAGGAGGAGGAGGAGGAGGAGGAGGAGGAGGAGGAGGAGGAGGATGAAGAGGAGGATGAGGAGGAGTATGGGTACCCTGAAAAAGAACGAGAAGAGGGCAATCGGACACGGCACGAAAAGAAGGCAAGATTATAGTTTTCCCGCGCCACCGCCGCCCAAAAACTAGTTCGCAGAAGTCGTGACCGTTGATGATGGCATGAGCATCGCGGAGAGCTTTGTCTTGAGGGACTGGCGCTCGACACACACCAGCTGCCCCGCGATCGTGGTGAAGGTCAGCTGCTCGGTCGATGCAGACGCCGCAGCAGGCGGCGAAAAATAGCTCCAGGTAGCAGAACTCGTTGATGGCGTAACGGTGTGCGTCTTCTAGTCGGGCTCGGGCGGCAGCGCCATCTCGACGGTCCCTGTCGGCACTAGCAGGTCGGCAGTCTCGCTCGGCGTGAGCTCGGTGTCGGGGTCCACGGGCTTGTTCGTGATCAGCGGGGTGGATAGGTCGATGGCGTTCAGAACCTCCTTCAAGCCGTTGCTGCCCGCAGGGCTCCGAACGTGACCGCAGAGGTCGTTGAAATAGCTCTCGAAGTGGTACGAGCCGCCCCGAAGGTCAGGAAACACCTCGTGGCCTTGAAGACGCCGTACGTGTTGCTCAAGGGAGTCGATCTGCTGCTGCATCTCCAGCGCGTCGCTCTCGATGGTTTGGCAACGCTCCTCGAGCTTGTCGACGATCTCGCTCCGCACGTTGTTGACCTTCAGCGCCAGCGCAGAGAACTGCATCTTCAGCTCCTCGGCGGCGGTCTGGGGCCGCTGCATCTCTACGAACTTCCGGCGTGGATCTTCAGGAGCGGGAGGCGGTGCAGACGTCACGCGGGTCTCCATCAAGGCGGCAAGCTCGGAGCGCGTGTCGACGACCTGCTGCTGGATCCTGGATCTCGTTGATAGTCGCCATCAGCTCCGTGATAACCTGCTCTTGGAGGGAGGCGATGGCGGGCTGCATGACGTTGGAGAGCATCGTGGATAGCTGTGTGATGAAGGACTCGGACCAAAGCGTGAAGCCCGCCTGTAGTTTGGAGTCGAGCTTCTGATCGGCTATGGAGAGGAGCGAGCTCTTGAGTGTGACGATCTTCTCGTCAATCGTGGCGTGCAGGGTGTCGCTGGGCTGCGTGGGGTGCTGGAGCGCGGGCTCCACGGGCACCGCGGTGCTCTCCGTCTCGGGCGGAGAGGACGCGGCCAGCGAGTTCAGCTCGGGGAAGACGGTGTCGTAGGCGTCCGACGAGGAGACGCGCTTGTCAGCAGAGGGCAGAGCAGACATAGTGGGGGGTGTAGTACTGCTCTCACGTGAGGTGCGAGATGTAGCAGTCCAGCATTTGTGGCGAGCGATGTTGCCAGCCATGTTCCAGCGCTTGAACTCCTGCTCATCCTGCGGGGTGAGGTGGCCCTGTGCAGCTGCCGCAACGCAGAGCTCGGAGCCATTCCGCCTGTGGATGCCCGTCTTCGTCTCAAGGATGCACACGTTGTCGGTTGCCTTGGCGAGGATCTTCGCCTCGCGGGATATGGCTGCTGGGACCGTGGTGCGAGCCAATGCGGGGCCAACACGAGGGTGTAGGAAGGCTTTGTCCACCGCACGTTTGCGGAGAGCGTCCAGAGCGGCGAGTGAACGGCGACCGCGAGGACGTAGTGGGTTGTTGAGCAACACCGCGTGTGCAGCGTAGATGAACGTGAACGAGCAGAGGACCCAGAACATCATGCCATGGCCTCCGCGCTTGCAGAGTCGCCGCGCGGGTCCCGGGGCTGCGCGCGCGCGGGATTGGCACTTGCGCCAAAATGGATACGGAAGGAGGAGGAGGAGGAGGAGGAGGAGGAGGAGGAGGAGGAGGAGGAGGAGGAGGAAAAGGAGGAGGAGGAGGAGGAGGAGCGACCGTACCAAGAAAAGGAGGAGGAGGAGGAGGAGGAGGAGGAGGAGGAGGAAGGGGAAAAGGAGCTGCGGGCCCGAGTTCCGCAGTGGAGAAACATGTCTTCCCTGCGGCACGCGGACTGGCGCTAGGCGCGGCCCCTCAACAGGAGTATTGCCCGCGCCCAGCACGAGATCGATCCGATCACCGATCGAGGCCGTAGCATTCGCTCACTGCTTTTCTCTCGCCTCATGTTTCTCTATGCGTTTCTTCTTCTCGCGGTATTCCCAGTCCATCAGAAAACAAAGGTGCATCCACCAAACACTTGTACAAGGCTTCCATTCAAGTGGATTTGCCGCCCGCATTCGTCGTATTCACGTCGCCCTCAAAAGGTGTCCGTCTAATGTACAAGCACGTGTCTCATATTGCGAGAAGAGGTGAGGACAATCACAGGCATGGCGTCCCGAAGTGGCATTCGAGCTCGCAGTACTTACAATTGCCGGCGCCACAGTGGAGGGCCCACCCAAGTTCCCTGTGCCCAATGATCTGCCTGCTCCGCCACAGCCAGCAGAGGCAGCAACGGAGGCACCAACAGAGGCAGCAAAGGAAACGGTGCACAACGCAGTTGGCTATGTAGTAATCAACCCTCGCGGGTAGGAAGTGGCTTCTGCGCTTCTGCCTACGGGCCCCGCCCCCGAGGTCGCAGCCTCAAATATTGATGGCCGTGATGATCAGATTTTTGGTTCTGCTGGCGTGTCAATCAACAGTTCACTTGGCCTTCCCGCTGACAATTCAGTTGACGTAGAGACACGTCCAAGAGGACAGTCATGATCTTGGTGGTAGTGTAGCATCAGTGAGTGCAGTTTTACCTGAGGTTGACACTAGCAGTGTGGGCGCTAGCCAATCATGTTCTTCAGCTGGCAGGCCAGAAAACAAACCAGGGATCAGAGTTGGACAACTTGTGTGTCTCGTTCGGCTTCAAAGGTAGCCATCTCTCAACGGCTGGACGGCAAGATGGGACCACAGGATCCACTCACAGGGCGTTGGCAAGTCATCACGCGGAGCGCAACTATAGATGTCAAGAGCGAAAACATCGAACGCGCGCCGAGGACCAAAACACAGTTGCACCAGGACTTCACGAAGGCTGCTACACATTTTCAAGACGAGTTTTTGCCAGCATCCGAAAAATGTTGAACACGCTCTGGGATGATGTTGTTCAAATCGGCGGAGAGGAACAACTGTACGACGATATTTGCAACCATAAAAAATGTTCGACCAATATTGCAGCAACTTGATTGGATGGGCTGATACGTCAGATGTCGCTGGCATTCGGTCAGATGTTGCCGGCACCCAGCCAGGGAACGTAAGCACTCAGCCAGATGTCGCTGGCACTTAGTCAGATGTGGTCGGCACTCAACGGATCACATTGGTACCCCGTCAGAAGTAGTTGGCACTCATTCAAGTGGACCAGGCTCACCACGCCAACCAACAATTGAAATATCGACACCTTCATCTATGACATTTGATACAACCGTTTGTTATGTGGTGAAGCTCATTACACAGAGAAAAGAAAGAGCTGCACATTCAATTCGAGAGTGACCTCTTTCAGGCATAGAACTACAAGTCAAAGGACGTATATTTGATATGTTTGTCTTTCATGCAGCACTCAGAAAGGTCGCTCATCTTCGCGATGCATGACACGCGCCGCAGACATGAAGGGTAGATAAATCACCGAAGATACAATTTGAGCGGCCTCTCCAATCCCCCCTCCTTCCCGGCCCGCCCACTTCACTATTTCAGGTGCCCCTGCTTCATTCCCTCTCTCTCTCTCTCCTTCTCCTCCTCTCTCTTGTGGGAAAAGGTATGTGTGTGTGTTGCGCGTGTGCGTGGTTGGAGGTGCAGGAGGGGGGGCTTGGCAGAGCGATCCGCTGCAACTGCGATGGCGCGCCTGTAGGAGGAGGAGGAGGAGGAGAAGGAGGTGGCGGAGGAATCGGATGGTGGTGGGGGAGTAGACAACATTCATGAGAGCATTCGGTTGCGTCCTCTGCAACCCGTCGTGGACAGAGCATCTAGATGTTGTGGCGCATGTCCCCGCGCAGCGGCGCCCGAGACGAACGACGGCGAACGTAGCCTCTCTCCTGCGTAGCTTATTTTTCTGGCATTGCACTCGGAGTGCGACAGCTGGTCGCAGCTACTTAAAATCTCTTTGAAGGCAATTGCATATAATGATTTGTCAATTCAATATTGACGCTGAAGATACACGGCAATTTCGAAAGTTTAGGCCGCGAGCGTTGGACTCCCAGCTACCCTCGGTGAGGGTTAAAACTGAAAGCTGCCCTCGGTGAGGGCCCTGGCCACGTGCGGGATCGGATGGGTAGGTGGTGGGTCCTCATCAGTTCATCAGAGCGGGCGGAACGTACGTCGCCTGATGTTTGACTCTGCCACGCCAGCCTGCCTGCTCATAAGCAGTAATGTACCAGTTTATCATCAATCCAGTAGGACAGTTGCGACACACATTTGTGCCAAACATGCCAGCCTGTGCAAACTTTGCCAGCCTTACAATTTATACGCTGCTTAGCTTCGTTGCTTCGCTGCTCTCAGGGAGGGCACGAACCGCCCTCGATGAGGGCCCTTGCCATGGGAAGGATCAGGGGCCTGTGGGATGATGTTGGGAAGCGGTGGGAGGGGAATACCTAGCTGATACATGCAGTTGATGCTTAGTGCCCTCTCGAGCTTCTCTACTTTTCTGTGCCTCCTCGCACCTCCTGCTCCGCTTAGTCTGCATTCAGGTGTCTTACTGGTTTACCTTTTTCGACGCACGAAGCTCGTTCTTCATGTCTGGTCAACGACAGTAAAAGGGACAAAGACTCTCGCCAGTTGCTGTTTAGACGGGCCAGCAGCTGACTTGGCACTTGCGTAGCGCCTCGTGAGGCAATGGGGGATCGTGTGGCAGCCATGCCCGTCGCCGGCTCCCCTACCCCTCCGACTGGAGGGAAGCGGCCGCGGCGAGGGATGGTGATGCCTCGGTTCCGCCCTTCCGTACCTCCCACCTGAGGTTCTCGTTGGTGTTGTCGGTGGCTGGGTAGGCGCAGGCGTGGGTGCAGGTCTGGGCGTCCTCGGTTTCCTTCGAGCGGCGCCTCTGGGCGTGGTGGATGGTGGACTCGATGCTCTGCTGCAGCTGATCTTCGTTCGGGTGCGCGATTGTGGGGATGAATGGCGGGAGGACGCATGGGCTGTAGTCGTCCTCGAACTCCTTCTGGTAGCCGTGCTGATTGTCCCAATGGCTGGGCGGCCTGGCGGGGCAGACGATTTCTATCATGGATGGGGCGAGTTCGGGCGCCTCCAGTTTGCGCTGCGGTTTCCAGACGGTGCTGTTGGTGACCTCGGTCTGGTCGCAGGCGCTGGTGTTGGTGTTGGTGTGTGTGTGTGTTTGTGTAGGTCAGTGCGCTAATTGACGATCATGTTGAACTTCGACTTGATGGTGCCACGGTGTTCTCTGTTGGGGCCTGCCGCGCTGACAAAGATGGCGATGTCCCGTACCCTAGGTCCTCTTCATGTTCGGGCTGCGCAACCTAGCCGGTTGACTGCTTCGGTGAAAGTGAAACTTGGAACCCCGTAGTCTCGAGGTCTAGGGCCCATGCACCAGGGTGGGGCCCGTGAAGTTCTCGTTCATGATGGCGGCGGCGGAGGTGTCGAGCTTGGTCACAGGCACCTCGACCGCCATGGCGCGGCGGGCGCCGTGCCTGGCCATCGCCCGCGTGACCCCCCACCCCTGTGTCGAGGGCCGGGCGGGGGAGCCACGCCCCCGAATCGGGCAACGGCTGTGCTCCTCCTCCTCCTCCTCCTCCTCCTCCTCTGACTGGCCTTCCTCCGACCCGATCCCTCGAGACCCGGGCCTGCTCCGCCACGGGGCGCAGGGTGAGCTCGGCCAGCGTCGGCCTACTTCTGCGAACGTGCGGCAATGTCATCCTGGCCAGCGTCGACCGGCGGGGCGCGGCCGTGCGGGGCGCGGCCGCGGACATGCCGCGCCGGCCGCGCGTGCCGCGCGTGCCGCGGGCGCGGCGGCGGGCGGGCTGGCGAGTTCAGGATTGAGGGAGGGAGGGGGGAAAGAGTCTTCCTCCTCCTCCTCCTCCTTCCTCCTCCTCCTCGTTCTCTCTCTGTCCCTCCCTCCCTCCCTCCCTCCCTCCCTCCCTCCCTCCTCCTCCTCCTCCTCCTCCTCCTCCTCCTCCTCCTGTAGCATAGAATAAAATTGAATCCAGGCCGTCGTGCAAGCACGACACGCACCGTCCTGGAAAGGGATACTGCAGTACAGCCGCGACGAATAAGGAGCAGAGGATTTCAGTGGATCACTTCAAACCTATGTCAAATCGCATTTACCTATTCTTCCTCAAGGGGTGCTGGGCAACGTGGGGTCCCTTGCACGCATCCGCGCTGGAGCTTCCGAAGCTCACTGCTGACGCGGGGGGGGAGGCGGTCGCCCCATGCCAGCGAGCCACCTCTTGTCTGCTGCCTCAGGCGATCCTGTTGCGAAAGGCAGGGAGGGCTGAGTGCCCCTCTCCATGCTAAAGTCCCCCCCGCACAGATTGCAAACTGTAGCAGGCATCTTACTCGCATCGATCCACCCCATGCTCAGGAAATGGTGGTGAAGGGCTCGCTGCTTATTACATGCCTCTGTCAGGGAGGGAGGGCATTCTGATGAGCAAGGCCTCCTACATTGATGGGCAACCCTTTTTCAACACGCAGTACAATGGTAACCATTGCTGGTCCAACTGGGGGGGTGGGGACCACAATGCTCACGCGAGGGGGGCCAGCTGCGCAGAACCGTCCCTGCGCTTTCACGAGCTCAACATACTCTTCAAAGGCTAGCGTGCAGTCTGCAAGGGACCTGGGATCAAGATTCTGCCCCGGCGGCATTCGATTGCCCAATATTCTACATCTGTCTGAATCGCTGACCGCAACTTTAGCGCTGCGGTGAGTTGTCGTATGGGAGCACGACAGCCATGGCCCTGGCCTGGCATGCGCCCAAACCCTCCAACAATCACTAAGGAAGGTGGGGCCCTTGAGGCGTATGTCCTGCTGCGAAGCGCCTCGGGAAAGAGCTATGCAGTCCAACGCGAACTTCGGGGATTGCTCGATGTTGACGTGGAGCCCCGCCATTACTAGTCCAGAGTGCTCACAATAGGCAACGTGATGGGGCAACACTCGGGGATGAGGTCACGAAGCAGCGCGCAGAACCTCCTCCTCCTCCCCTCCGTGCTCCTCCCCGTCCTTCTCCTCCTCCTCTTCCTCCTCCTTTTCCCCCCGCGTCCTCCTCCTCTTCCTCCTCTTTCTCCTTCTCCGCCTCCTCGTCCTCCGCCAGCGTGATGCATCGAAACGTCCCATCCTTCCTGACACCCCAGCGCTGCCCGCAAGGAAGAGAGAGAGAGCGAGAGAGAGAGAGGCGGGGTCGGCAACTCAGGGGCTGCCGCAGACATGGATGATGACACTGACGAGAAAGCGGCCGCCGCCCCGGCGCTCTGGGCCACAGGAGCATCGCCGGGAAGGGAACGAGCGGCCCGTGACTCGGGAGTCGCACCCGCATCAGCATGAAGGGCATCGGCGCCACGTGGCGCCGAGGCGAGCAAGGTGGGTGGGATCGCGGCGATCTAGATCGAGATGGATCCCGCCGATGAAAAGCTGACTGCAAAGATGTCGGAATCGGACGAGGAGACCATCGGCATACGCCGAGGGCGCGGCACCGTCGAATCAGAGGCTGTGAGTGATGATGAGGATGAGGTCGCCGAGGCTGGTGCCCACCGCCGGGTCACGCCTCCACTGGCCAAGCGGACCGCGTAACGTGCAACTGCCCCGATGTCCCGCAGCGTTTCGTCCGTGGGACGCCCTCGTCGTGGACGAATTCTGGCAGTGTGCGACATGTGTTCCAACGGGGGAAAGGCCGAGCTGCGAGTCGCCACCCCGTGAGATTGAACCTCGGGCAATGGGCCACAGCTGCGTGATGTCGTCTCCGCCGCGGGCGCATCCGAACGGACATTCTCGATCACGGCCGCATCCTGGCAATGGCCGTCCCGTCGGCCAGCGCCGAGCCACGTTTTCGTATCAGCGAGCCTTGAGGCTGGCGCTCCTGGTGGGCGTCCCAGTCGAGAGTGTTCGCGGCGCCTGCGGCCTCTGGAAGCCACTTGAGGATGCACTCCTTGAGCTTTGATGCCGTCGTCGTGGGCATGATGCACCGCGTGAGGGTGCGGCTGAACCGCTTCTGGAGCACATCCTTCGCGTCGCCGTCGGCCTTCCGCCAGTTCGCCAGCTGGCGGATGAGGGCGTCCGAGCGGTGGCACAAGTGGGGGAGATGAAGGAAGCTGCTGCTGGCCTCCACCAAATGGTCGATCCACGGGGGCTCCCCGCAGATGCCGTTGTCCTGGGCTCCTCGTGCTCGTGCCGTCAGGGGGAGAAAGCGTTGGGCCGCGTCCTCGATGAGCCGTGGAAGGAGTTTCCAGCGCGTGGACGCGGTGCTTGCCGTTCTTGCCGTGGCCGCCACACCCTGGACGATGATGGGAAGTTGCTCGGGGCCGCCCTTGGTGACCCAATGGCGTCAATCTGGTAAAGTGCACGCAGAGGCTGTTCGTGGTGCGAGAGTGTAACAACCAGTCCGATTCTAGACCGCAACCTTCTGGCATCTCACAAGGGTGCACCCTCAGCCCTCTTCTGTTTGTCCTTGTGATGACCGTGCTCCTACACGACGCTGTCGCGTTGCTCGCTGGCGGCGCCAGGGAGGCGTACGAGAATGGCGAGTTCTCCGATTGCATATACGCAGACGATACGCTCCTTATCGGGTCAGACGAAGCACACCTGAACGAGTATCTGCGCGCCATCGCATGTGCGGACAAACGATACGGGATGGAACTGCATTGGGATAAATTCCAAGTTGTCGCAGTGCGGTCAAGAGGAAACATATCGGCCCCGGACGGCACTCCGCTCAAACAGGTGCAGCATCTGCAATACCTCGGAGCACACTTATCGGTACGTGCAGACATGGGGCACGAGCCGGGCCGAAAAATTGGCGAGGCCAAGCGGAATTGCACAACGCTGCAGGAAGTATGGTCGCATTCTTCATTAACCTGGCCGCGGAAGCTGCGCATCTATAGTTCTATTGTGGAATCCAAGCTCTTGTACGGCCTTGCTGGGTCGTGCTTGACCAAGTCGCAGCTGCGGCGTCTGGGCGGATTCCAGAACCGGTGTGTCAGGCAGATTATCGGTGTCCACCCGTCGTGGATTTCACGGGTGCGAAACATCGACGTCCTGATCCGTGCTAACCACGCCCCGGCGTTCAGGCAATTGCTCTGCAAGCAGACGTCGTTATTCGGTGATGTATTACGACAAGATGCGGGCCACCCTCTCAGGACATGCACGTTCGCCGCTGCTGGCTCCCTGACACCTTTGACGGCCGCTTCAACGAGGGGGGTTGGCAGGCCGCACAAGGAATTCGCCGTGGACATGACGCTCTGTCTTCCTTGCTTGCGCCAAGCTCAGTCCACGCACCACGCGGTGTTTGACGTACCAGTACCAGTACCAGTCGCGGGCACCTTGAGGATCCGCGACAAGATGCCGACCTCCGTGGCGCGAAGCTCATGCGGCAGAGGGAGTAGCTGGGAGACGTGTGAGACTGTCGGAAGTGCCCAAGTGACATAGAGCTCGGCCTTCGCGAAGGCGTCGGCAGGAGAGCCAGCAGTGAACCTGGCGCGGTCCTGCCGCGTCAGCAGCGGCGCGGCGAGATTGGCGGCCGCAGTGACACTTGGGCCAATGATGAAACCAAGGAATGCCGCCGAGTCGCCGTCCTTGAATCGCGCCCCGCATGGGCAGACTGCTCCAAGTACCTGCGTGGACCAGATATACTCGGGACCGACCTCAACGGCGAGCGGCGCCGTGGCGTACTTTTCGGGCTTGAGCATGAGCGTGGCGAAGGACTCGGCCCGCCCGAAAATGCAGCCCAGCGTGCGTCGCCTGGAGGCGCCGAACGTAACCGCTCCGACGTCGTCCGCGCAGCATCTGGTAGCCCCGTTCTTGCGAAGGGCGGCGTTCTGCCACGTGTCGCACATGAGAGGCGCACTGGCCGCCACCAATTAATCGCCTCTGAGGTGGCACCCCTGCAAGGCGCCGCTGGGGATCCACTGGGTGAAGCGGGTATGGTGGCCGTGAGAACTGACAGCAGCACCGCGATGGCGCTGAACATGCCAGCAGAGAGTCTGAGCGCATCGAGGCACAGGAAGAGCCAGGGCCACCCCGATGAGGGGAAAGCCGCTGCGAAGTCAAGCAGCATGAGAAGCGGGTGCTCGACGATACGCGACCGTAGGCATTGATGTCGACGATGTTTGAAGGAAGTTGCGCCTACTGACGAACCCTCGTTGGCTCGGAGGGGCGATGCGCTTGGCCGCCGTAGTCCGCTTCCAATGACGAGCGCTGGAAGTGTTTGTCGCTGGTGAGCTTGAGGCTGAGCGGCCCCGCGTCGTTGGCCGCGCGGCTGACTAGGTCGCGGGAGTCGTTCTCGTCGAGGCCGTTGGGTGCGTGGATCGCCGTCGCGAGGTGTGGGCGCGACAGGTTCAGGCGGCCATCGCAATCTTATCAGACTAAGATGATTTCTTTCCCATCACGCACAATATGATCAACGGCCTTGAGCTACGTGTGTCCGCAGAGAAGGCGTCTCGATAGGAACCGTTGTAAATAGAATGCGCAGCGTGCGCGCGATAAAACAAAAACGCCGGTGAGTCAGGACGAAGGAGGGTCGTGATTCCACAGTTCCCCCCAGCACTGTCGGCCTGACTCCTCGAGCCGCCCCTCGCGGCCTTGAAGATAGCGGCGGCTGGCCCCGCGGCTCCGGCGGCCCTTCTCGCCGCCGGCCAGGAGATGGGCGCGCTCGGACTCAGCGTCGCTCAGGCCCAAGAAGCCCCTCCGAATCGCGCGCCCCGTCGCCTGGGAACATTTGGAGACGGCAACTTTGGTCATCGCGTCTGCGGGGTTGAGAAGATGAAGAAACAATTTGAAACAAGAGCCGGGATGATTAAGAGACTCGCGCGCGATTGCGAGGTCGACTGAGGTTCTGCGGTCCTCCTTGCGTCCAGCGCAGTTCCTAAACAGGCAATCGAATGTGAACTTGGCATCCGTGGCATGGGCGCCTGGCGCAGGCTGGTGCAGCTCACGATTATCACGCGACGCTGAAACGTGCGGACCGGCGTGCTGACGCCAGTCGATCGTGGGCACATCCCCGTGGCAAGCGTCTCGGAGTAGCAGCTGCACCCAGTCGGCCTCGCCAAGGGGCTGACAGAGGGAGTTGGTCTCCCCAGCTAAAGAGGCGTGGGCGGCCCTCCGCTTCTTAGGGGACCGCCAGGACAGCATCACCACCTTGCTAGTCAGGCCAGATGCTGGCCGAGGGTCGGCCATCCCGACTGCCCAAGCACACTGGGTGGGAGTGTCGGTGCCTACGCCCGCGGCGTCGTTCAGTGTGAAACTCGCCACTTGAGAGCGGTGACGCCAGGTAGTCAAGTACTGGGAACCCGTGTTTCGATGTGGGCTGCCTTGTTGAACACCACTATGTCCTCCACCGCGGCCTTCTCCAGCTTCCTGGCCAGGATGGAGGCAGAGCCCCGCGCTTCGGGTCTCTTTCGTCGCCCAGTTGATCTGGTAGATGCTGGATCGGAGCTTCTCGGGTTCGGAGCGACTTAGAGCCTCCAGCCTCTTGGAGCGACGTTTCTTCTTGAGCACGATGGGGTGAATCTCCTCTAGGATGTACTTCTCTTGGCCCACTCGAATGCGATGGGCCTCCTGCCCGATGCGCCGCCCAGCAAACTTCGCTTCGTCTCCTCGCCACGTGTCGAAAATGAATCAGCTCCCCAGCGAATCTGCCAGCCGCTTCGCGTGAGACGGAACCGTGCCCAGCCAGAGGTCGTCTACCTCGATCAGCACCTGGGCCTTCAGCGACCCCTGCCCGCGTAGGGTTCGCTAGCAGGGCTCCAGCAACAGCTTCTTGAACCAGAGGTCACCGAGGTAATTCGGAAATTATCGTGGCATGCCATTCCCAATGAGCGTTATCAAGGCCGGCGACTGCCACCTGGAGCTCGATCAAGCATCCGTCCCGCGCGTGGGTTCCAGTGGGTCCCTCGTAGAGAGCCGCGTAGATAGGCCCACCTGCTCGACGTAGCATCCGCGACTGACTGAGGGCGCTCTTGCAGTCCCCGCTGCTCTGGTCCACGTCGTGACCCAAAAGTACAAGACCGAATGACATCATCGACCATGACTGCGGCGTCGGAGAGTAGATCACCAGGTGCTCTGTGTCGGGGTCGGCGAAGCCGTGGACGTGACGCACCAACGGTTCTTCGCCTGCGGAGCGCTGGCGGTGCCCTCGTGTGCCCTCCACTGGCGTATCATTCTTGAAGACATCACTCGCTCGGGCGGTCGGAATGCGTGCGCACCGCCCGAGTGGGCCCTTCCTTGCTGAGGACCCATAGCACGTTCGGGTTGTTGAGCACTCCCCACTCGGCCTCGTCGGACAATCTGAACGGCTCGCGCTCCTGGCCGTCGAGGTCCTGCAGCTTGACCTCTCCCCTGCGGGACGACAGGAGAGACCTTTATCCGGCGCCGTCCTCCGAGTGCTTGAAGAGGGGGTCCGTCCTGCCGTTCAGGTAAGTATCGATGTCGCCATTCCAGCCAGACTCTGCAAACCAGATGTCCAGACCGTCGCAGACGCCCTCCAGGGCACAGAAGCTGATCTCGTCCGTCTGCATGTCGTTGCTCTGCTGCTGCGCCTTCAAAATCTCGAACTCCTGGATCTGGCTGCGGACCTGGCCTGGAGCTCCTGCCGAGCCGAACTGAAGCAGCAGCTCCAATGGAGTCGGTAGACCAAGGCTTCGGAACAGCTCGTCGGAGGGGAGCCCGCCCGAGCCGGATCGGATATCTTCTGGATTGAACCTGGCGCGCTTGATCTCCTGGTCGTCCTCGGACAAAGACGGCCTCCTGGACGACGCCTGGGGGCCGCTGGGAGCTTCCCGCCGTGACCGCCACCTGAGAGCCAGAGTCCGATCGCGCCGGTGCCGTGCTTGGCTGAGATATGGGCGGGGTCGGCTCTGTAGCGGGCTCTCGAGGTGGGCCAGCAGAGCTGGGGTCGGCGCTGCCTGGGCGGCTGATCACGACTGGGTCCACTGGCGACTGAAGGGCTGGCTCGTGCTCGGGCGCTGGTATCAGTCGGGTCAGTGGCCCTGGGGCCCAGATGAGCCGGGGCCTCGCCCTCTGTTCCGCTCCTGGGGCTGCGATCGCATGCCCTGGAGAGAGAGCTGGTGGTCAAGACTTGTTTGCCACAATATCTGTGATTGCTGTGGCCGGAGTTGCAGTGGCAAGAGCGCTGAAGTCGGAAGCTGGAGTAGGTGGGATCCAGTAGGGCCTCAGTTTTGGAGGCTAAGTGGTAGCCTTGTGGGGAGCTGCGGAGACCTGAGACCTCGTCGGGGCCTGGTGGGGGGGTGGAAACCACCGAGGCTGGGTCCTCGGAGCTGACGGGGGCCCTGGTGGCCTCTGGTGGAGGAGGGCCTTCCTGAGCAACGTCCAGAGCTCATCCCGAGATGCCCTTGGCTAGCTGCTGGTCCAAGACGCCCCGGTAATAGGTGGTCTGAATGAGTTCCGCCCCTAGAGATTCGGACTGCGTGGCAGGTCGTATTTGCTCGCAACTGCACTTCCGCAGACGACCCCACACGCGTGCCAGCGCTCAAGTGTCGTGGTGACACGCGCGCCACTGGCCCAGGCCCCACCCACCGATCCCTTCCTAACCCGTTAGGTTTGCGCCCAGTCTTGGGCGCCCGTCTCCAGATGTATACCCAGTCCCCAGGCTGGTAGGTCCTGTCCAAGTGCCAGGCTGAGCCCAGCGCGTGCTGGAACGAACCTCCTTCGAGCATCTCCTTTCAGCGCAAGCTGTCGAGCGCGGGTCCTAGTCTCATGTTGATGTTTGAACGCCGTCGCCGCGCTGTCGAAGTCTGCGCTTGGCCCCTCAGAGTCGTGGAGTTTTATTTGGTCCAGGGAGTTCTCACGGAGTAACTCGTGGGGTGTCCGGGGTTCTGTCCAAACTTGAGCAGGAGCAGTGGGTGCCCGCCCCGGTTCAGGGACCGATTTCACCAGGCAACCAATTCGAAGGCCGCCAATTCCAAGTCGTCAGGCCCCTCCAAAATCGCGTCGTCTACAGACTTCCGGAGTCGCTCCGTCAACCGTTGACCGCTCAGTCTTACCGTTCTGCCGCGGGCTGTCTGTGTCGGTGGTGTGTTGGGACACGCATTGCTGCTCTAGACGTCTGCTTAACTCGGCATCGAACTCCCCGCTCCCGTCGACGATGAGGACCTCGGGGGGTCCGTAGTGTTGGATCCAACCCCGAGCGAAAGTCTTCCACGCCGTGGCAGGTTGAGAACATTTCCCAGGGCCCACGTGTCCCATCCTCTGCAGAGATGTTCCCACGCATGCAGCGTTCAGAAATGTGCGCTCCCGATGTTGACGCGACGCAAAACATATCCGCTCCGACCAGCATGCTGAAGGAGAAAGTAAGAGCAACAGTAGCCTTCTGCTGAGGCATTGACTTGCCCGCGCTCTCACAGGATCGGCACGCAAACTGGCGCTGCACATCTCGCATAATCTCTGGCCGGGCGTGGGCCCCCCTGAGAAGGCGTAGCAGATCCCTCTTGGAGGGGTGGCCCAGATTGATGTGGGCCTTCTCAGCGTGTCGAATCTGTTCCTGGGTCGACGGACAATCCTGCTCCTCTTCCTCCTCGTCCTTCAAGCTCTCCTGGTTGGAGTCCTCCGCCTCGGGCTGGGAGGTCGATTGCCCCTTCCGCCGTGGCGCCAGCACACCGCCTGGAACGCCCTCGTCGGCTCCCTGCTGCTGGGATTCGGCCGAGCGATGGGCCGCGTGAGCGATGGCCCTGCAGGACGTGCCAGGTTAGCTGGCCGCGCGTCGAGGTAAGTCACCTGCCTCCCAAATCAAATGTTCGCGGCTCTCGGCGCACCGTTTTCCCAGATGTACCCCCCGTGACTTCGCAGTCACTGGTGGCCGCTGTCGTAGGTTCCTTAGATGCGGTCCCAGGCTTAAACGAGAGCCCACGCCTGCACATGTCGAAATGATCTTGGTCACGCCCGAGCCCCAAAGGCCTCTGAAAGCTCGGGGGGCGCCGAGATTTTGCCGCAGCTGTTTTTTTTTGTCGAGAGCGAACCTGCGGCCGCCTGCGACCTGAAGCTCGATTATCTCCATTGCGTATGACTGCATATCCAATGCCTCGTTCCTGGCCCGGCTCGTCTCCACTGGGTCTCGACGGTTCGCGTTCACGGCGTTGATGGCAGCAAACTCGTGCGCGGCGGACAGAGATGCACCGGCCAAGGAGCCCGCCCTCTGATCAGCTCTAGGCCCAGCTCGCGGTGGTCGGCCCGTCGGAAGGCCCAGCTGGTCGCTAGATCTAGACTGCCGCCCGTCGGAGAACCCCTGGGGCCTGGGCGCTCAGAGGCCCTGGAAGTATGCGATGGCCGTATACCTTCACAAACTCGTATATCCAGGAATCCAGGCCCGCGTCCTTTCCAGGACTCCTGAGACCCTGACGCAGTCGACAACGACTCATCTGGTCAACTCGGAACTTCCTCGAGTAATCGTCCAGACCCGATAGGATAGCGCATCTGTTATCGAAGTCGAGAGGAGACCTGGGGCCCCGTGGCGTGGAGGTGTCTGGGTAACACTGGAGGGGAATGACGTAGTGGGGGCCTTCGTAGATGAAGCCCTCATAATACTTAGCCTGGCCCTCGGAGCCTTGAGGCCTGATCCAAGGCTGGCGTCGTCCGTTGCCGGAGTCGCAGGTTCAAGTGGATGTGGGGGAAGGAATAAACGCGGAGGCGTCAACTGAGGAGGAGAGAACTGACGGGCACTGACGCTGGTTTTCTTTCAAGGACCCTCGGTCAACGTGGTGGTAGCACAGTCCATCTGCTGCGAGCTGGCCTGCCCTCTCTGAGCAGGCAGCAGCAGGAGTGCGTAGCACCCCGCAGATGCGGAGAAGAGTGAGGGGGCGGTGGGGGCGTCGGCAGTCTGCGAGACTCTGGAGAAGACCGCCGCAAGCGCCCCATTTTCGCAAATTGTCCAACGAGCCCGCCGCAGGCGCTGATTATTTCGTTTAACCAATGTGGGTAGGTCGCGGGTGGGTCGCGAATGGGTCGCAAATGGGTCGCTGTTGGGTCGCGGGTGGGTCGCGGGTGGGTCGCGGGTTGGGTCGCGGGTGGGCCGCGGGATGGGTCGCGGGTGAGTCGCGGGTGGGCGCGGGTGGGTCGTGGGGTGGGTCGCGCGTGGGTCGCGAGTGGGGTGCGGGTGCGTCGCGGTGTGGGTCGCGGTGTGGGTCGCGCGTGGGGCGACGACAACAAACAACAACAATAACAGCAACAACAACAATAGCAACAATAAGAACAACACCACCAACAATAACAACAGCAGCAACAATAACAACAACAACAGCAACAACAATAACAGCACCACCAACACCAAACACATCAGCAACAACAGTCACAACAACGCAACAAGCATAATCCTCACCACGGATCCCCAGTTCAGCCACGCACCCAAAGGAAATTAATGACCGTTCGGCCCCCTTACTCTGATAGGCAAAGCCGGCACTCCAGTGGAGACTGGCCGTCGAGCAGCCGTATCACCCCTCTCTCTCGTAGGCGTCCCTCATGACCGCGCCCCCCGAATAATGATCCAAGGCGACGAGGCCGAGGTCCGTCGCCTGCTGGCCCGGGGTTGGCAGTCGAGCTCGTGGCCGCTGAACCCGACCTCATGCCCAGCATCCTGTTCATCATGTGCGAGAGCGTCAAAGACTGCTCGCGCAGCGCCTCCGTCATGGGCCCAGCGGGGGCCGACGTCGCCTCCGCGGCGGCCGCCGACGGGCCCATCGCCATCTCCGTGGCCCACGGGGGCGGTGGCTCCTCGTTGTGGCTGGGCCACGTGTCCTCGTCGTTCGGGGCTGAGGCAGCGCGCCTGCCCGGCGCCTGCGCCATCTGGGCCGCCGGCCTGAAGAGGGCGGAAATCGCGCGGTAGCTCCTTCCTGATCTTCCTGAGCTCGGAGGCCGTCATCTGGCGGTGGCCGCTCCCGTGAAGCCCAATCTCCTTGTGGGGCGACATCGCCTTGAGCCTGCTGCGCTGCTCCCAGCCCCGCGCTGGTTGTGGGAGGTGTCGAACCACCTGG
>CAUYUJ010018282.1:586047-596872 GCA_963575745.1 Prorocentrum cordatum | reverse complement strand
GGAGCCAAACGCCTCCTACAGAGGCCTGATCGGCGAAATCCTGCGGAGTTAGGAAACGAGTCGGAAACATAGTTGAAACCGACGTTCGTTGAAAACCATAAAAAAATTGCGTTTTGAGTTGAGCGCTTTTCAAAAATAGTTGAGTTGAGCGTTTGAGTTCAAACGCCAGCGAAAAGCTTTACGCGGCCCGACATTGCCGAATCCAGATTGATTCACACCGCAGTTCAACACGCCATATCAAACCATACCAAGGTCGCCTTCGGGCCCAGCATTGTTGGCCCACCAGGTTGTTTCAGAGGCCCTCGGAGGAACGCCATTGAAACGCGCGCGGTCGACAGCCGTGCGCCCTCCAATGCGCCCTGGGGCCCTTGATGAGGCCCTCTTGTCCTTCTCACGCTCGGGGGGGCCCAGTGGGGTCGGAGGATATCTTCGCGGGCCGCTGTTAGGGCGAGCAAACAGATAGGTGAGGGGATGACGGGTAGGGCCTAGAGGAGGTGGACGGGGAGGAGAGCAAGGAATAGGAGGAGGAGGATCAGGAAACATAGCAGCAACATGTAAGTGCACATAGGCATTCATGGGTTGCACCGTCGCCACTTTTGGCTCAAACTGTTTCGCTCGGTTGCTCACTTGTCGGCCATGCCATGTCCGACGCTTGGCTTGCGTTCGCCCTTGGCGACTCTGGCAATGAAGATGAGGCGACTGACGTCGATGGCGCAATGGACGTCGATGGCCTTGCAGATCATGGCGCAGATGGCGCCGCAGACGTCGATGGCGCCATGGGCGTCGATGGCGCAGATCGTGGCTCGCCGTTGCTCTTCCAGCTCGTCCCGTGGTCGCCGATTGACCGACGCAGGCTCTGGTACCCGACGGTGAGGGAGGCATCGTCGATGGAGGGGCCTCTAAGAGGCTTCGCGATCGCCCCGCTTCGCCGCTCGTTCGACGTGATCTCACTACGACCTCGCGACGACGGCCCACGATACCACTGTGAGGCCACGGCGACAGTAGCCGACAACGTCTTGGACATTGAGCGCCCCCCGAAGATTGTTTCAAGGGCTGCTGGCTCCATGATCGTGGGTGGCGACAGGAGGCGTCATGGCGAGACCGTCGAGATGATTGCAAGCTGTCTCGTGCATTGCGACCGCTGTGCGCTCCAACTGCTCAACGAAAGCATCCGTAGAGATGCCGCGTCGTTGCTGCTTTTCGTGGAGTTCTCAAGGTACGACGCTACGGAGCTCAACGTTGGACTGAAACGATATGATGCGGACTCGGCTGTGCCACTCCTGGACGCTACATCTAACACGGAGGCTCTCATGGACATAGCGCCCGACCTCGCCCTTAGCAAAGAGTTGGAGTCTGCGACACTCGCCAAGGATGGCCAGACTCCGAATCGAGCACACCTGTTTGGTTCAGAACATGGTTGGGCCGCTCTGATCAGTATTCAGGATGGCGAGCGCAGACGGCTCGTCAATTTCTTCGGCCCCACGCTGACATGGACCCAGGTTGTAGACCGCGGCGCGGCTAAGTGTGCAAAGCAGGCGCTCATCGAGACGTGCGGCACGTTCATTGACGCGGACCATTACGACACACGGCTACGAATTGCAACCACAGATGCCGCATCAGCGAACTATATGACCGAGAGGGGCATGATGGCGGACCGCGAGAATGGATGGGTCAACATGCACATGCCGTGTAATGTTCACAAGGTTGCGACAGGCCACACCAAAACATACGACTTGGTAAAAGATGACATCACTGGAGCCATACAACTATCACTGTCAGTATCATCAGCATCGGCCATGAGCTCCTTCAGGCGCGCATTCACCACCGTGGCTCGCAAACGATTGGTGGTGGAGCGAGGGAGGCCAACTGCGTTGGACGAGGAGTATCGGGAGACCATGCTGAACCTCTTCCTGACCAAGGGGCAGAAGCACGGTGAGAAGGCGCACATGGCCAAAACTATTCTGAACGGCCCGTGGCAGGACCACTCCAAAATCGTTGTGTACATCGATGGTGAAGGTCCAATCCCAGCCACGGCTCGAAGACAGGTGGAGAAGAATGTTGTACGTTGTCTGAACTTTGTTTGCTTGGGGAAGTCATTCAGCACCTACCCTCGTCATCGCTGGACGGGCGCGGACGTTTCCATTGATGAGATTGGTTTGGCTGCTTGCATACACGGGCTTCTTTTTCCAGCCTACCAGTTGTTCGTGAAGTCTGCCGCGGGCCCGAGCGACGGTATGCACGAGGGTGACCGCGCGGCTGACAGTCGGCCTGCCGACCGACGGCCCCGCGCTGGCGGCGGGCCGCGGTCGGCTTCCCCAGCGGGCGGCGAGGTGCCCATGGGCGCCGCTGCAGCGCAGGCCGCGGAACACGGACACGCGCCGACATGGCACCAACAGAATGAGACGGACAAGAAGAATACGTTGAAATGGGTGGAGACGGAGCCTCTCCACAAGTTGATGGTGATTCGGGTCACGATGGAGCCGTGGAGAGAGTTGATGGAGGCATACTTGTTCAGCGCAGGGGAAGATTGGGAACTCCGTCAGAGATGTGCGGAAGCAGCTCACCAGCTGGACCCGCAGACGTCGGACAGAAGGCAGTTCCGTTTGTCGACGTACGCTGGGCTGGTGTACGAGAAGGAGTTCTTCGAGGATTTGGACAAGGCGTGGGACTCCAGAGTGTGGGACTTCATCCCATTGCAGTCTCGTGCGTTTGCATTTCGGTCAGTGTGTTTCAGGATGTTGTCAAGGTCTGGTTGCTTGGTGAACCATTATCTTGTGAAGCCTGCGGACGAGTTCCCCGTTGCCCTCTTCGCCTTGATCCTGGGTGTGGACTGCGCCAAACAGCTGCAGGACCAACCGCGCTGCTTGCGGAATGTCTTCTCGGATCATATTTTGGAATCGTATCCAGGAGACGCGCTAGGCAACGAGGAGTGCATCGCGAAGTTGATCACTGTGGCCCAGATAACGCACGTGGAGAACGTTAAATGCGAGCACGACCACTCATCTTTCAAGAGGCACGTGGATGCGCAGAGCGTCAACACGAACCGTGCGAATTTCGATTATGTGAACGCGCAGGTCATGTGCCAGAAGTTCAGGGTACGGTTGAAGCGTTGCGGGCGGATCGTCATCGCGACGCATCGGGCATTGAAGAGCAGTCGTGAAGCCAAAGCGAAAGGACGTGAAAGATCGGGCCAGCATTCCAAATCAGTCAAGAAAAAACATGGGCGGGGGAGGGAAGTGGAGAGCTTTCGTAAGACACCATTCCATTGGCACTGCTGAGCGCCCAGACTTCGACGGATTGGCGAGCTGTACAGGGCCCGAGACAAGACTGGCCCAGAGGAGATGCGTCTTGCAGCCGCGGCCGCGAGGGGGGCCCGCAGCCACAGGGCAGGCGGCGCCTCATTCGGCCCGACTACACGGGACGTTCAGAGGTTCACAAGTAATAAAATTATGAAAGCACTTGTTGATAGGTATTGCAGCGGAGCCGAATCCACCATATCTGTCTTACCATTGCCTGGGGGCACATTCTCCCCATCGAGTTGCGACGCAGATGTTGACAAGCATCGGACGGCCGCTCGATCCGCGGCGAAGCAGCTCATGGCGTCCAAGAATAAGAAGCTGGATGCCTCGACAGACATTCTCGACGCGTGGGACGCGCAGCACGGGGCGGATCGGCTTCGGAACCTCATCGAGTTGGGCCCTACGCTGGCACCTTGCCAGCCTGCCCTGCAGCCGCTCCCCTCGAGCGGCTTGGAGACTTATGAGGTCATGTTCGACTTGTCCAAGAAGGCGAGTGACATCGCTTCGTTTGTAATGGGGAACAGGCGAAGCTCCAACTTGGGATGCATCCTGAAGCGCGACTGGGCCAAGAAGAATCGGCTGATAAAGCACGACGACCAGCCTCAGTGGAAAGAGCCTGAACGGGGGAGCGAGTGTAACAAGAAGTGCAGAGGGTATGGCTACTGCGTGTGCTCGGAGGATGGGAAGCTCGTGGCCAGCCTGCGAAATTCTGTAATATCTGCCCTGAAGAGGATATGTCCACGAACATCTGCGAACGTGCAGCTGCTGAAGGATGCGTGCTTGGTGCTGAGGCTGCAGGGCGTCAAGCCGCCCCAATCAGCATGGCTCGACTCTGCGCTCGCGGACGACGATGGCGACCCCCCTGAGGCCTACAGTTTCAGCCACGGCGTATATTGGTTTCATATCGGCTTCTTGCTTCTGAGCCCGTACCAGCCTGAGTTCCACGAGTTGCTGCAGGAACCCGTGGACGGCGAGGCCCCGTACGTCTGGCTGCGGGCGCAACGCAGGTATTTCTACGAGTGGGCTTTGTTCTCAAACTTGGATCGTTTATGTTCGTGGACTTGCAGCTTGTATCGGCTGGTGGATACGTGCGAGCACACGGGGCTCTTCGATGTTACGTTGGTCCCAGTGGAGGCATTGCCATTGCCCGACGGCGAGGTCGACGTGTGGCCCGTGCGGAGGCGCAAGCGAACCAGAGGCAAAGCTGACGATGCACCGAAGCCCGCTGGGCCAAAGAAGCCGACCGCCGATGCGCTGGAGGACGACGAACCCGACGAGGGCAGCGGCTGCGAAGGCAATGCAGAGGGCCACGGCGACACCGAGGGCGAGAATGAGGAGGGGGGCGCTGAATCGGCCTCCGATCAGGACTCTGATGAGGGGCCCGATATGTGGGAGTTGGTGAAGCACCACCTTGGGGTTCTCGAGTCAAGCCGCGGTGACGAGAGCGGTGGACACGGCGGCGGACACGACGGCGGAGGGGGCGACGAAGGTGTTGGTGGACACGACGGCGGAGGGGGCGAAGGTGCTGTACATCCAGGGGGCGCGCCGCCCCCGCCCGAGCCAGCTCCGCCGCCGCCGCCCGAGCCGGCCGAGCCCGCTGCCAGTTCGAGATCTTCTTCTAGCAGTAGTTCTTCGAGCTCATCATCCTCGAGTGGCGGCGCATCGCGTGGACCTCGCGGCCGAGTCCTCGATGTGCTGGACATCCCAGGCGGCGGCCGCATCTCCTACTACAAGAACGGCGACTTCGTTGCGGAGTGCCCGAACCCGAAGCACGGCAAGAAGTGCAGATTGACGCGCACTTCGAGACGCAATGACAAGAGACCCGCCCAAGGCAAACCATTGGGTCTCATGATTGGTTGGATTTCACTGGCGTTCTCGGGGGCCTTCCCCAATTGCCACGAACACGTGCGCAACAAGATGTGCTTCCCGAACCACAAGGCCAGGATCAAGTACAGGAAGGAGTTGGGAAAATAGCAGGCAGCAACGACGTGCTGCAGCATGAGAACCCACGCGGCAGGCCCGAACCACCAGGCCTGCCGTGAGCTGGAGAAAAAACGTGCGTCTGCAGTGGCGGGGGTTGGGAGGTGGAAGGGGTTGGTTAAGTTTTATGCTGGGCGATGGGTGGGGCTGCGAGGGGGGGGGGGGCGATTGGTATACGTAGCACCCCGCAATTGCGGATAAGAGCGAGGGGGCGGGCGCGGAGTGGGTCGCAGGGCGTGTCGTCGCGGGTGGCTCGCGGGTGGGCCGCGCGGTGGGTCGCGGGGTGGGTCGTGGGTGGGTCGCGGGTGGGTCGCGGGTGGGTCGCGGGGCGGGTCGCGGGGTGGGTCGCGGGTGGGTCGCGGGTGGGTCGCGGGCGGGGGTCGCGGGGGGGACGACGACAGCAAAACAACAACAAGCAGCAGCAGCAGCAGAATCCTCACCGCGGACCCCCACTTCAGCCGCGCACCCAGGGACAGTGAATGACAGTTCGGGCCCCCTCGCTCTGATAAGGTACGGGCAATCCCAATGCGTGCCGCCAGTGTGGCGCAGGGGGGGGGCGCGTACGCTTCGGGGCCTCATGGTAGGCCAAAGGCCCTTTGGGCCGCTTGGCATCCGCTCCTTCCAGGGACGCCGTCGGCCCCGTGGGCCCGCGCGCCGAGAAAAGCGCAGCAGTTTTCCTAATGTGAGCGGGTGGTCGGATGGAGGTCCTATTGGGCATTGCGACAGAGCACGGTCGAGAAGGGAGCGCCCTCCATCAAGGTATGCATCGCAGAAGTACCGAAGCGCCCGCGTGGCGCCGAATCCATTGCACAGCGTGGTTTGGGAAAGTGGCCGCCCTCCATCCTCGCAGCTGCAGGGGCGCAAGGCAATGGTGCGCCCAGCGTTGGATATCTTCCATGCCAAACGGCCGATCGTCCGTCGGGAGCCGCAGTCTGTCTTGCTCGCAGCGGGTCGCTGATAACTCCGAGTTCTGGCACGCGTGAAGCCCGCCCTCCAGTCACGCCCGCTCCGCTGACCTCGCCCCCTGCGCTGGGCAAGCAGCAGCGCCAGTCTGTTGCGTTTTCTCTGTCCTCGGTCCACGCTGGCGGGTGGGAGGCGGGCCCTTCCCGCGCCCATGGCGCGGGATGCCCTCTTCGTCGGGGGCCCAGGGCCCAGGGTGGAGTCCAGGTCATCGGCGCAACCCCCTGAACATGTGACGCCCGTTCGAAACCGAGCCCAGGTAAACGTTGCCGCGGATGCGCTGGCCGAGCGACGAAGCCGAGACTGGGGTGGATTCGTTCGCACCCTTTTTCCCCGCCCCCATCGCCCGCTCCATTCGCGGCGTGATTCGACGCCCCATCTCGTTCTTCCCTTCGTGTCATTGCTGATGGCCTCGCCCTCTCCGTCCGTAACCGTTTTGGCTCAAGGCATTATTCGGCACGCACGCGCGCGACCATATTCGAGAACCTTCTGTTGCGTTTGACGCAAGACAGCGCAATGGTGGTCGCAGATTCCGCTGGCTTGGCCAGCCCTGTCACCGAGGGCCGAGCAAGCCCAGAGGTCACAGACACGCCAGCGGAAGCCTTTCTCGGCGCCCAGAGTCAAGCCGCGGAGACGCACGATCCAGCCAGCGTGGAGGTGAAAGCCGAGTCGGACGGAGGTCCCATTGGGCCCGTGGGTCATCTTACCGTGCTCCCTCTCATTTCACAGGACTCGACGGCTGCCCCTTCGGCGGACGTCCTTGGCCGCCAGCCTACCACGCCAGAGTCCCTGACTAGAGTTGGCCTGGCCGACGAGGGCACGAGCGTTGCGGTCTCCGAGAACCCTGGCATCACGTGGGAGAAGCAGAATGTGAATATCTCCCGCGAGTTCAAGGACACGAACGACATGGGCCCCCACGAGAAAGCAGTGTTCTATCGGTTGCTGGCGGCTCACATCGGCCCTTGCCGCCCGCATCATGAGGTCAAGAAGCTGCGCTTCACTGTCAAGTACGAGGTGCAGGTGCTCGTGGCGCACATGGATGAGGACATTGAGACGGACTGAGGACGGCATTCCTTGCATGACGGGCGGCATTCCTTGCATGACGGAGTGAGCGAGTGCGGGAGTGGGTGAGGACGGCCGCGCGCGCATGGCGCGCGCGCGGCGGAGTGAGAGAGGACGGCCGCGCGCAGGCCATGCAACGGAAGGTGCGTGCGAAAACACAAGTCCTGAACATGTGCGACGCTTCGCGCGCTCCGCCATCCCAACCTGGGGCGATGCCTAGGCGAGTTGCTTTGATCCGAGGAGTTGAAAAACTGCAACTGGACGAATGAGGGGGGATGATGAGCAGGACTGGGGGAGGGGTGATTTGAGCACGAGGCTGGGGGGGGGGGGGGCGGGGGGGCGCACCAGGAAACGAAATGGCATTCACCCTTACTGGAAGGGTGGCGGGAAAATGTTACCGCCGACGCTCACATCGTTATTGGCTGTGTTGCAGTTTGCTGCGTCGCATTTTGTCACCCTCGCCCTGGGCGGCCAAATGCAACACAGCAAAATACAACGCAGCGAAAATGGGGCACGCGCCGAAGTAAACACAGGGAGGAAGTAGATACCCACCCCCCTCCAGTCACGGGGTGGCGCGTTGGAGGGCTTCGGCCAAAGGGGGGTGAGGCGAGGGCTTTCGTTCGCATTGTCCCACCGCTGGGTGCTCTAGCTCGCGCGTCGGGGCTCCTCGATGCGCTTTGGTCACCGCTGTGCGTTTTGGAGTTCTTGGGTTCTTGGGGGCGCATTGAACCTTCGGGCGCATCGCGGAGGTGTCTTGGGCCATCTTGGAACAATCTCGGATCTGCCAGGGCCAGTCGGGAAGCGATAGTGTCATGATGCAGCGCTCTGCTTTCTTTCAGTTTCGGGCGGGGGGGTGCGTTTGTTTGGCTTCCGTGGGGGCCTCCGCGGCCATTCGGAGGAGTCTCGTGAGGGCCTCGGGCATCTGGGACCATTTCTGACGCAATATTTAACCGCGGTGGGCTACTCTGAGCCACCGTGGATGTCGCCACGAGGCCATCTGGGCTTTCATAGGGTCACGCACGTCCATATTGGATGCCCCAACCCTTCAATCACCCCCCGCGCACTGCCTGGGCCCAGCGAGGGGCGGCACGAGGGCCCACCGCGCCCCTCCCCAAAGGGGGGCGGGGCGGGGGTTGGAAGGGGAGCTGACCCAGCAAGCCTTTGCCCAGAGGGCTGGCGGATTTCAGTCCCTCGCTTGGGACTTCCTCATACGGCGCGTCGCTGACATGTAAACCTCTGAACAGCTACACGGATGGAGGTCGGCCAACGTTTAACACTTGCTTCATGCTGATTTTACATATGGTTGAATTTCTTGATCGCGCGCATCCCCCGTCCACCCCACATCGAACGATGGATGACAACAGCGCTCGCGCAAAATGAGTTGCAGCCTTACGTAGCACCCCGCAATTGCGGATAAGAGTGAGGGGGCGGGCGCGGGGCGGGTCGCAGGGTGCGTCGTCGCGGGTGGGTCGCGGGTGGGTCGCAGGGTGGGTCGCGGGGTGGGTCGCGGCTGGGTCGCGGGCGGGTCGCGGGGTGGGTCGCGGGGTGGGTCGCGGGGTGGGTCGCGGGGTGGGTCGCGGGTGGGTCGCGGGCGTGTCGCGGGCAGGGGTCGCGGGGGGGGAGGAGGGGGGGGACGACGACAACAAAACAACAAGCAGCAGCAGCAGCAGCAGAATCCTCACCGCGGATCCCCACTTCAGCCACGCACCCAGGGACAGTGAATGACCGTTCGGGCCACCGCGCTCTGACTAGTGGGCTTACGGTGCGCTCATTTTTAACTGATTGACCTCCCCAGTGAAAGGGACATGCGACGAGCGGGCTTCAAGCGCGGGAAGGCGTTGTGGCGTCCTTGATGCGTTGGGTTAGCGTTGGCCCTGCATCGTGACATTCCTCCTATGCCTCCCCCTTGTTTCCTCATCCTCCGCTTGCCCCCCCGCTGCCCCTTCTTATTATCCTGCTACTCCTTATCCACGCCCTCTTCCTACCACCGCCATCCGTTGCCATTTTGGGCCGAACAGTGTTAGTCTACGCCGTAAGTTTCTAAAGGCGGCAGAATACCACTGCAGCTCGGCATGCGCCGATTCCACTGCGAACCAGCGGTAACCAATGCTATACGAGATACCGCTGGTAAGAACGTGCTTGTGCATCGGGCCGCTTTCCAATGCGTTGTGTAGGGGAAGGCCGTCAGTTTGGCGTGCCAGATGCGCTGGGCAGAGCCAAGCGGCATGTGTGGGCATGCAGGCAGACGCGCGCGATACCGCAGTCAGCCGCGCGCAGCAGCGACCCACTTTACACAACGGCATCGCACGGCTTAGCATTGCGTTGCCCTCTGGCCTGACCAAGTCCCCAACGCGATCGGCCTTCCCGCATCGACAGGATGCGCGTCCCTGGCGTTCACAACGCGTCCCGTTTGAAGGGGGACGTTTTGCGGCGCGGCGCAACTGGCCCGTGGAGTTCCGCCAATGCCAGCCAACGGGGTGAGGTGTCGGCACGCCCGCCCTCAGAGCAATTGCTCGCGCGCCCGCGGCGCGATCTGCCGCGTCCGTAGCGACGTACCGCGTGGCCGTTTCGTTCGGATGCCCGCGCAGCGCTTCGCCCTGGTGTCCGCGGCGCGCGCACCCGCGCCGCGTCGATCAAGGTCCGCGCGTCCGCGGCGCACCTCGACGGTCCATCGCGCATCGTGGCTCGTGGCTCTGCCAGCCCGCGGCGCGCCCGCTCGGCACCCGCTTGCCCGCTCGGGCGCGCGTTGCTAGGGCTGTGCGTCGGACATAGTGAAACCGCTTCGTTGCGGCGCCGCTGGGCGCGAGTCGACTCGTGAAGCGGTTTCACTACGAAATCGCGCGCGCCAGAACCGTCCGAAATGCTCGACTCGTGTTCCGACTCTCCCGACTATGGTTCCGACTCTCCCGACTCGTTTTCGACTCTGTTTCCGACTCTCCCGACTCGTTTTCGACTTGCTCAACTAGTTGTGTCGAGGGTCGGCTCGGTGACGCAACTCTTCGGAAGGGTTGCGCTCGGCCGTGCCCCAGGTGCGCAACTCTTCGGAAGAGTTGCGCTCGGCTGCCTTCCGCCCATTGATCCGAAGCGGTTGCGCGCCATTCCTGGCCGCCGCGCGACGGTACTTCCGCGGCAGCACAACTGCTTTCTTGCCGTGCGGGCCACACTTGCGCCGTCGAGCACATCCGAACATCGCAGCTTGGTGCGCGCGCGAGACGGCGTTCGGCGCTTGCGACGGTTTCGCGATCCGCCAGCTGCGCGCTTGTGTTCAAACTTTAGCAAAGGTCCACCACCACCAGTTTTCCTTCAGAATTTTGCAAAGTACCCCCCCCCCCACCGTTTTGGGCCAGCCGCCCGATTGTCGTCGCCGCAGCGCGCGGGCCGCCGCATTCGATGCCCATGTGCCGCCAATCCCCCCGTAGCCATCCACCGCGGGTAGGCTGCGTGCTCCCCCCCCCCCCCCCCCTCCCACCCCGCCACCAAACCACCACCCGCGCGCTATTTCTTTCTTTCTCTCTCTCTCTCTC